>BSBK01002035.1:2400000-3000000 GCA_027943335.1 Chamaecyparis obtusa
TATCTAGCTATAGGCCAACCTCATTGCAATCCAATGCCATTCATCCCTATCCACACCTTGCTAGCAATCTTCCCAACCTATCCATATCTTCTAGCTAGCCAACATCCAAGATCAAGCTAACCGATCAAATCGCATCCTTCATCTTGTAGCAAGCCTTGATCTCAATTCAATCATCATCATTGGGATATGTCTTTCCCAAATCCGTGTCATTTTAGGACACATCATCCATCGCCAGTCCGTCTTGGCCTTCCAACCTAACTGGGGCACCATCTTGCATATCTTTGAAGTTGTCAGCTTCATCCCCAGGTTCTTTGTATATCCTATTCTTGAGTCTTGTACCATAGCGTCAGTCGTGTCTCCACCTAAGCTCATTTGCACATTTGTGTCTTTAGGTCCCATCCTTTGTCTTAGTCCTTGTCCGTCCTGCAGTAGCATTTGATCAAATATCTTGTCCCATCCCCAGCCTCAGAAACTTTTAGTCCCACTCGGGCCTTGTGCTTCAGCAACATCAATTGATGACTTATCCTTGCTCATCCTGATTATTCCTTGAACTTCAGCTTTTGCCAGCGAACAACTACACTTATTCTCTCACCAACCCATGGGTCCTTGAGGATATATCGTTCCTCCTGTCCGACCAATCTTCCCACCATCAATCAAACCTAATCTCTCCTTGGCAAAGGATGTCTTTTTGGAGTTATCATTTTGATCTTGGATTTTTGTCCTTTGGGTCTTGTTAATCTTTTTGGCTTCTCATTATCCCACCAGGGTCACCACGATTCATTATATCACGGTGTGCTGCGTGTGCGGGTAATCTGGGGCAAGGTCTTTTGATCTTTCGCTTCTGCCTGTGAGTCAGTTGTGTGTTTGTGGTTCCTTCAGCATCGGTTCCACCATGTCGCCTCTGCGCTTCATGTGTGATGTTGGGGCAACCCTATGTGTTTGTTTAGCGTCAGTCCTCGTCAGTCCTCTGCAACGCTGGTGACAAGGCCTCGTGATCCTAGTATCCTTGGCAGGTCTCTAGCATTGCTATATTAAATCTAGGCTGTGCACTCCCGTTTGCACTTGGAGCTATCTGGTCCCTTGCATTTATCATATAGATTAATCTTGCATCTTTGCATGCAGCTGCATCTTGCATCTTGCATTTCCATCTCATCTTGCATATCATCCATATTTGTTCTTAGAAGTGAGGTTATTTATCTCCCCTTTCTTCCTAGGCCTTTCCTTCCTCGTCCCGCAGGGCACACTCTGTCCCAGGGCGTAATCCCTCTTTCTCCTTGTCCCATTGGGTGCATCTTTCATGATTTTGTCCCACCGGGGCATGTTCCCCTTTCTTCTAGTCCACCCAGGCGTCATACCCTCTTCTTCTGATTCTAGCCTCGGCATCTTGTTTTCTTGTCTTTGACGCCATGCCACTTGCGGCATCACATCAAAGAGGGGCAAAATGTAGACACCGAAAAATCCTTCAGAAAATAAATTATTTTTATTTTCTGAAAATCCTTGATGACATCATCATTTATTAATTAATTATTTATTTAATTAATTAATTTATTTTTATGGCATTAAATCCCTCTCTCTTAATTAAAAATCTTTAATTAAGGAATCTAGCCTAAAAATGTCATTTGGACATTATCCCTAATTTATTAATTATTTAATTAATAAATTGCCCAAAAACTTCAAAAATAAATTAATTTATTTTTAATTTATTTTTTATCCCAAAGTTGGCCAAAATTCTAAAGAGCACTAAACTCTTCTAGAAAGTCCTAAACCTTCCTCTAAATGGGTCAAATCCCTAATCTAGTCCCTTCAAACCCTAAGCCTAGATATTTAATATTTATTAAATTTACCTTTAAATAAATATCTAAATCTCACCAAAAGCCACTTGCCCATCCCTTTCTCCTAATCCTAATCCTAATCCCCTTTCTAATCTTGTCACATTCCATTAGCAAAAGGTTTACCAAAACTTATGCTAACCTCCTCCTTAGTCAACAAAGATGGCCACCTCTTGCAAATGCATTTAAGGATGCATTTAAGCCTTCCTTATCTTTCTTACATGCATTCATTATGCATTTAAGACCTTCTTATCCCTTCCTTGCCACCTCTTGGCCTTGGGCACATTTACCAAATTGTGCACATGCCCTCAAACTTTCAACTCAATCCTCCCTTGACACTTGTCAGGACACTTGTCCTTGACTCAACCCTAACCTTAGCCCTAACTCTGACTCATCCTTTTAACCCAAGACCTTCCCTTTTCCTATAAATAGCCTCACTTCTTTGAGCAAACAATCCTCTCTCATCCTTCAACTTTCAAACTCAATAGCAAAGTTATAATGCCATTTTCATTCTAGCATAAGCATAAACTCATCATTTTAGATCATTTCCAAGCTTAAATCACATCTAAATTAGCTTAAATGGATTAACATAGATTCATTTCTTGTTTTAATCTTAGTTCTTTCATTTAGCTTTGCATATTTGTGTGTTCTTGAGGCCTTTGAGGCAAAATAGGTTCCTCATACCTATTTTGTGTCATTTTGGGTCTTCATTAACCTCAAATCATCATTTATCTTGCATGCTCCAAGTGCTTGAGTTTGCACACCCACATCCCTCTATATCTAAGCATATCAAACGGTGCATGGGCGCATCCGTTTTAAGCTTAAACTGAGGTGGCTTTGATTTTAGTTTGTTTACCATTAAATTTGATTTGAGTATATGCTATGACATTTGTTTGTCTTTGGCCTTCAAAACAGGTTTAGGTGCACTCTCAAAATCCTAGTCTACACATTCTCAGTCAATGTCAGAACTCACATTGTTCCTTAGTTCAAATGGCCAACATTGTATATCTTTCCAACTGCCAGTCGTAGCATCAAACTGTCTGTTCCAACATCTCCAAATGGCTAGGTAAATGCTAGTGGCAACCTTGTTCACCACACACAGTCATTTGATCACTGTCGATGACTCTAGGCTGAAGTGTCCCTCAAGGTCCCTTAAGCATGAAATCGATGATCTTTGCGGGGTTATATCTCAGAGCTCGTGTAAGGTAGCATCAATCCATCAATTTCTATGGGACCGTGGTTCTAGGGCCTACAAAATATTGTCTCCATTTTCAGAGATTCAAGTTCGTTTAAATTTGGCAACACATTCTCCATCGATGTTAGAACTTAGTGTTCCTTAGTTTAAACGGCCAACATTGTGTATCTTTCCAACCATTAGTCGTAGCATCAAACCATTTGTTCCACTAGCTCTAAATGCTCCAATAAACACTAGTGGCAACCTCATTTTCCACACATAGTCGTTAGATCACCACCACCGACACTGAGATGAAGTGTCCCTTAAGGTCCCTTAAGCATGAAATCGATGATCTTTGCGGGGTCATATCTCAAAGCTCATGTGAGGTAGCATCGATCCATTAGTTGCTATGGGACCATGTTGCTGGGGCCTATAAAAGCATGTCTTAGTTTTTCAGAGTTTCAAGTTCATTTAAATTTGGAAACACATTCTCGGTCGATGTCAGAACTCACAGTGTTCCTCAGTTCAAATGGCCAACATTGCGTATCTTTCCAACCATCGGTCATAACATCGAAGCATTTGTTCCAATAGCTTTGAATGGTCAATTAAATGATAGTGGCAACCTCATTCACCACACACATTCATTCGATCACCGCCGATGACATTGGGCTGAAGTGTCCCTCAAGGTCCCTTAAGCATGAAATCGGTTATCTTTGTGGGGTCATATCTCATAGCTCATGCAAGGTAGCATCAATCCTTCAATTGCTATAGGACCATGTTGTTGGGGCCTACAAAAGCCTATCTCAATTTTTAGAGATTCAAGTTCATTTAAATTTGGCAACACATTCTCGATCGATGTCAGAACTCACTATGCTCCTTAGTTCAAACGACCAACATTGTGTATCTTTCCAACCATCAGTCGTAGCATCAAACCATCTATTCCAAAAGCTCTAAATGGCCAGGTAAATGCTAGTGGCAACCTTGTTCGCCACACGCAGTCATTCAAACACCGCCAATGATTTCGGGCTGAAGTGTCCCTCAAGGTCCCTTAAGCATGAAATCGACAATCTTTGCAGGGTCATATCTTAGAGCTCATGTGAGGTAGCATCGATCTATTAGTTGCTACGGGACCATGTTTTTGAGGACTAAAATGTAAAAACATTGCTAGATTTTTTGGGGAGCTTGACATTAAATTACTAAGTTCAGTGTTGGAAGGACTATTAGGCAGGCCTAGAAGGGCTATAGAAGAGGAAGGGTGAAAGATGAGTTGATTGGATTGAATGGGAAGTTGTAACATGGAAAATATAGCATGTTGAGATGATCTAAGGTGTTAGGATCATCTTGTGAAGTCTGGTTTGAGATTTGGTGTGGTGGAGGCACTAGGTGCACTAGGTGGCCTAGGATAGAGTTGATGCTAGAAGGTATTGGAACAAGGAAAAAAGGAAGTGAATTTGAGTAGGATGGTTGTGGTGGTGACTTACAAAGTCAAAGAACTCAACTAGATCCTTGTGCATATATCCTTACCAGAGGCGAGGTTAGGAAAATTGTGTTATGTTTGTTTGTCTTGCATACTTGTATGACATTTCATTTTGTTATAACCCGACCTTATAGAAGCTCTTGATTATGTTATGATGTATATGTGATGGAAGTTGGTTATGTGTGTTCCTATGACATTTTGGAACTAGGTTTTGACTTTTATGATTCATGATGATCTATGAGACATTTTTGAGACTTATGAGTTTAGGGAAGGTTATCTAGGTGTTAGAGGGGAAGTGGCTTTCTTTGGAGACATCGGAGCCCAGAAGTGGCTACCTAGGTATCCTTAGTAAGTTACTTAATAAGTGATAATATAATACATTAAATGGGGTTTTAAAATGAATTAATAAGATAATATTTTCCTCGCCCATGCCTTGAGTGCTAGTATAGGCTAAGAATGAGAGTGGGATAAAATTTTTGCCCATCTAGTAGTGACGGTGAGTTCTGGCATGACTAGTTATCCTTGTCTACATAAGAGGATTTCAGGTTCCACATATGTTCACACTTGGGAGTCAGAGTCCAATGAGACCATTCCAAGGGATTGATATACGTGATGACACTTCCCTGATTTCATCTTAGGTTTCCTATGTGTGTTGGTTGCCTTTGGATTAGTATGTGTACCTTTTTTTTTTGAGTTGTACCATTGAGATAGGAAGCTTTTAGGATCCCTTTCTTAGTACTACCTAGTGATTGGTTTTGGTATTGTTATCTAAGTGGGGTCTGATGTTATCTCCTCAGCACGGTGGGAGTGGAATCATGAGTTTCCATGAGATTAGGAGGTAGTGATTATCATAACATTTACAACTATGACATTCCTGTAATAGTGTTGGATGATCCTTGGTGCAGTTGTTTCTTATTCCTTCATCCTTGGAGATTGGTTCACATTCTTCTTTTTATTGTATTTGTACTTTGTACTTAGATTATATTTACATACTCTGTGACTTGTGGAGTGGATGTGGGATATCATGTATACCTTATGTTTAAGATGTACTTGTTTATTCTTTTGAGATGATGTACTTTAGTTTTATTATGTGGAAGATTTATATGATTATTGTACTTAATAGATCAAATTATATTTACGTAATTCCACATCAAGGAACCCTTTAGATTTGTAATCTGTAAGTGAGATTGTGTATATGATTATGTATTGACTTTATGTTATTGCTTTCTCTTTGTTATTTATTATTGTTTGTAAAATCTTAAGAATTTTTTTTTTGTAAACTTAGTAACATGTTTTAGGTTAATTTCTCCTGGGATTATCTAGTGGGGCATTACACATAAATAGTTGAGGAAATGTTGTAGTTACAATTTCCCTGGTACACATGTATAAAAATGTGGAGGCATCTAGGATATACACAAAAATATTTGATATTTTCTATCATACAATATAAACAAGGATAATAAATTTGAGGAGAGTAAGGTGTGTGTGTGTGTGTATATATATATATATGGGATTGCAAGACCCACACTAGACTACTAGACTATCAAGCATGCCACAAACTCTTGTTATAGATTACAAGAAATATGTGTACCCCTATCTTTTGTATACAAAAATTCAGTTTTAAAATTTAGGTTATATAACTGAAATATATAATATGCTAACATAAACATGCTATGCTAGGAGAAAAGCATTAGGTGCATTAAAAAAATGCAGAGTTCTATTTTTTGTTTGTTTTGTAGGTTTGACATCATTATTCTTAAGCTAGAACATTTTGCTAGAGAAATACTAGTTAAAGAAGTGGTATAATTCCATGGTATTCTATGAGACCACATTTATTTAAGGTATTCTCCCAAACTATTTACTGTGTTGTCTATGCAAAAGTCATCTTGTCAAAGGTTGTTGGAGAGCCTTCTAAAAAATTCATTTTGTGCCAATCTATACCTATCTATAAGTAGACATATTTTTGGTCAATCAAATTGATATTCATCTTCATCAAAATCTGTGCAACAAAAAATATTTCCAATTTTACCACATATATTTGACAATTTCACACCGTCAAACTCATTTTTCATGACAACCATACATTTGAATAAATATATGCCACTTGCAATAAAACAAGCAACAAAGACAATTGACATTTATTGATATAAAGTAAAAGGACATTCCACAGTAAATTTCAAGACAATATTTTCTATTTGTACAAAGGATTGGACATTTTTAATACCAACAAATATAACCTCTAGTAGGGATCCTTGTAAGAAAAGGATTAGAAACCTTGTAGAAATGCTATACATTATGAGTACGAGGTTTCATAATTTTTCATACTCCCTTGAAAATTTACTCTCACAAGCCTGACGTGCCTCAACAAGTAGTGTTGTGTAAGTAATGGACTATAACACATAATTCATATAGCACATATTTCTCATTTTCCCAAGACCTTCTCACCTACACATTACCAAATCTAAAAAACCAATAGAGAATGGAGTCGTAATTAATGTCTCATCAAATTTAAACTCAAATTTAAAGAAAAATATATGAAGATTTACCTCGTAGAAGGGAAAGAAAAACTATACCAAAACCCTTAGCAATTTCATCAACAAAAAAAAAAAAGAGATAATAAGAAATTTACAGTATTATGGTCCCAAAAAAATTTGATGTCCCATTTTAGCATAAGCAAAAATTTTAGCATTGACGGGAATAAAAATTCTACCAAATCCATGCCCTTGTCACCGTCTTTACGATCTATCAGTCTAAAATTATGTATAGTCTCCAAATTAACCATAGCTATAGATTTTCTAATCCATCCTTCCACTACAATCACTCCATAATAGGCTAAATCTCTATGAGCTTACACATTTATGGCGACAAAAATTCTACCAAATCCATGCCCTTGTCACCATCTTTATGATATATCAATCTAAAATTATGTATAGTCTCCAAATGAGCCATAGCTATAGATTTTCTAATCCATCCTTCCACTACAATCACTCCATAATTGGCTAAATCTATGAGCTTACACAAGGAATAAATAATGTTTTAGGGATTGTTGATGACAAAGGGAAACCCAAAGTGGTAGTATAGAAAGTGTAAGGATAATAGAGTCAACACACTCCACTTTAGGTTGTCTCTACTTGTGCCCTTTATGAAAACCAAAATATGGATACAATCCATTGGTTTTATTGTCCGTTGCAAAATATATAAACTAAAGGTGGGAAAGGTTCTTTTGTTGAAAAGTCAAAATAGTGATTATGTTGTGGCAAAAGCGGTGACAAATAGATTTTTTAATTTTGTGTGGGGTCATTACTATGTCCTACCACAATTTATTTAAAATCTTTGACAACAATGAAAACATGTGTAATGTAAGTGAATTTTTTTGTGTGTGCTTTATGTCACCTGGACATTATGAATCCACGTGTTAGCATCCTATAGTGGACTCCAAATAATTATGAAATACAATTATTGGAAATCATAAGCAGAGCCAAATAAGGTTTTGAAATACATTTTTTTTGTTTTTTGGTTCTTAGTCCTAAGGTCATTGCCATGATCCTTTTAGTGGTAACATTATGAAGGTTGTTTGCCCATATTTTTGTGGGTCTTTAGTATGTTTTGTATCTTTGCATCATGAACAAGATGATGCTTTTTGGATGTGAAAAGATCAGATTTAAAGGTAATAATAGGTTGTTTTTTTTATCACTCAAAATAAGAAAGCTTCTGTGTTTATGCCACAACTACATATTATTTTTCATGGTGATTAAAAGAACATTTAAATTATTTTGATTGTACGTTGATTGTAACGGTTCTAATGAGTTTATTATCTCATTTCTTTTGAGATGAAAATTTTGGGAACAATGTGTATGAGAAATGTTGTGAAGTGCAAATGTATTGTTGTTGATAGTTCAGAAAGGATTAAAAGAGGTAACAAAAGTATTCTTTTAAATCACATGTATGAAAAACCCTACAAGTGTTTTTCTTTGTAAAATCACCATTAGTTTGAAAGAAAGAAGTTACTATTTTTTTCTCATATTTGAATGAGGAATGTATTTGAAGAAGAATAAATTTTTATATACTTCATAAGGTTTTTGAAGAGGAATACATTTTTAAAAAAAATGTAATGCTTATTGTTTCTTATAAATATCAATAGTTATGAAACAATTGCATTGGTTAAAACTGACAGGTTATAGTTCAGTTTGAAACGAGGTTAAAATGTTTTCAGTTGCCTTGTTGGTAAAACTGATATGAGGGTTTCTATTTGAAAATACAGTTTCTTATTAACCGTATCACAAGGATTTATTGTGACGGAAAATGGTTATTGTGAAACTATATTTAGTTTATAATCAGTTACACGAATACAACTAATATTGTAACAATGGATATATCTTTTTAATACATCCCTATATAAGGGAGTGTACATGTGTGCTTAAATGTGGATGGATTTGTTGAAAAACACACATTTATACTCATTTATGTATGGAGTATTTGGATACAGTGTTGAAAGAAGAATTTTATGATTACCTATATATATAAAGTGTATGAATTAAGAACATAAATTTATGTATATATGTAATACTGGTGTATCAGAAAATTGTAAGAAAGTGATAGGGTTGAAGCCCTAGAAAGTTAAAGTTGCTATTATAAAGTGAAGATTCGTTGCTCAATAAAGTCCACAGGTTCAATGGAGAGGTTTTTTCCCTATGATAAAATCATATGGTTTTGAGGGTTTCCCACTCAGCACAAAATATTGTGTCTTCCTTTTGTGACTTGTTTCATTTCTCTGATATCTTGCATTACCAATTATATGTTCAGTTTGATTATACAATTTGTGTTTAAAGATATTTGCAAAAATCAATTTGATTTAAAAGGTTTAAATTTTGTGAAATCCTTCCTATTATGATTCACCTCACCTCTCAGAATTTCCATCACTTGCAACAAGTGGTATCAAAGCTTAGGGTGACTTTCTAGGCCTTCCTATAGGGATTATCTAGGGATTTTGTTTTGGAAGTTTTAATGGCACAGGCTGAAGGTTCCTCTCTTACCTGAGCCCCGTTATTTGATGGAACAGATTATGTGTTTTGGAAGGTCATGACGGAATCCTTTATAAACTCTTTGGATGCTCATATGTGGGAAATTATTTTTACAAAATATACCGTACCTAAAAGCATACCTACCGATCCTGGTGAAAATACCAAGTATGAACTCCATAAAAGAGCAAAATTTACTATATTATGTTGGCTCACAAAAGATGTCTTTGTCAAAGTTATGTATTATCAATATACTAGTGATATATGGGTAAAGTTAGAAACCATTTATCAAGGTGATGAAAAAGTAAGGAATAAAAGTTAATAACTTTGAAAACTAAATTTGATAATCTAAAAATGAATAAGGATGAAAATATAGCAGCCTATTTTGTAAGGATTGATGAAGTAGTGAATGCTAGAAGGGGATTAGGATAAATTATTGAAGAACATGACATTGTTTCAAAAGTAGTAAGAATTGTACTACAAAAATTTGAAACAAAAATATCTACTTTAGAAGAAAAGAAAAATTTCTCCAAAATGATTTTGCATCAGTTACAAGGAACTCTAATTGCTTATGAAATGATAATTAGCAATAATGAAGGTTCTAATTCAAAAGAAACAACCTTCAATGCTAAAAGAAAAGATGAAAGTGATTCTGATATAACTAATGCTCTTGAAGCATTACTGATTGGAAAGATGAAAAAGAAATATAAAGGAAAACCTAAATGTTTTAATTGTGGATAGTTGGGACACTTTGCGACAAAATGTCCCTATGCTAATCAAGATGATTACGATGAAAAATCTAAAAAAAACAAAAAAAAACCATGGAATCAAAATAAAAGGTTCAAAAACTTTAAAAAGAGGAGCCTTTTGTCAAAAGAAGACTCTAATGAAGAATCAAATGATTTAGGTGAGGAAGGAGAAACCTTATTTATGGCTAAGATAATTCAAAAACTAGAATCTGTTAAGTCAAAATCTTCATCTGATTCAGATGAAGATATAAATCTTGAAGAAGAGCTACTTTTCTCTCTAGAAGAAATAAAGAGATTAAAGAAATTGATCTCTAATCATGAAAAATAAAATCAGTTTTTACAAGCTGAATTGGATAGTGCAAATCAACTTATTGAAAATCAAAAAACTTTGTTACACATAAAAGAAAAGAAATTAATCCTATTGCAAAAAAAGATTTATCAATCTTATTCAAAGTCTAAAATAGTTGAAAAAGGAGAATCTTCAAAATAGGTTTCAAATCATTACTTCAAAGGTTACTATTTTAATTGTAACCTATTTGGTCATAAGGCATATAAATGTAAGCTAACAAGAAATGAATCAGTATATGGCTTTAATAAATTAGTTAGGTGTTTTAAATGTTACCACTACAGGCACTTTGTAAATTAATGTAAACTGAATTTCAAGTCCAAACATGTATGGAAATCTATACTTATGAATGTTAAAAAATCTCTTATTGTGGAAACAACCTTGTTTTCTCATAAACCTACAACTTCAATTTTTGATAGCGGTTGTTCTCACAATATGACTGGCAGAAAAAATAAATTTAAAACCCTATAAGACTTTGATGGAGGGTTTGTCAAATTTGGAGATAATTCAGGTGCTTATATTATAGGTCGTGGTTCAATCACTCTTAATAAATAAACTCCTATACATGATGTATATACTATGTAGAAGGTTTGAAACATAATCTTTTAAGTGAGTCAGATATGTGATAGTAGGTATTCTATTTCATTTAATGCTAAGGAATTCTCTATCATTAACAAAAGAAATAAAGTTATTTCAAATGGATTAAGGACAAGTGGAAATCTCTATAATCTAATTGATTCAACTGTTCAGGAATCATCTTTGATTAATACTTTTCTTATGAGTCAAGTCGAAGAAGATTGGTTATGGCACAAAAGACTAGGTCATCTAAATTTTTATAATCTTGTAAGGATTATCAAGAAAAAAAAGGTCAAAGGTTTACCTCAAATTAGCAAACCAACAAACATTTGTGAAGAATGTGTAAAATGAAAACATACTAAGTAATCTTTCAAAACTAAAGAATATATTTCCACTAGGCCACTAGAATTAGTTCACACTGATCTATGTGGACCTACTAAGACTCAATCTATCAATGGTGAAAAATACTTTATGTTGTTTGTGGATGATTATTCCAGGATGGTTTGGGTAACATTCTTGAAACATAAATATGAAGATTTTGAACACTTTAAGATTTTTAGGAAAATGGTAGAAAGAGAAACTTATTTAAAATTGAAGTGTTTGAGATCAGATAGAGGTGGTGAATTCACCTCTCAAGGGTTCATAGAATATTGTGAAAATCATGGCATTAAAAGGCAGTATTCAATTACCCGTACACCACAACAAAATGGTGTTGTAGAAAGAAAAAACAAAATAGTCAAGGAAATGGCTCGAACAATTCTAAATGAAGCCAAATTGCCTAATAAATGTTGGAAAGAAGTTATCTATATAGCAATATATATCCTAAATAGGGCACAAATCAGAGTTAGAACTACATATACTCCTTATAAGTTATGGCATGGTAAAACTGCTAATGCTAAAAACTTCAAAAATTTTGGTTGTCAATGTTTTATCGGAAAGGATAATGATGTTCTCAAAGGTTTTAGTTCAAAATCTAATAAAGGAATTTTCTTGGGGTACTCTACACACACTAAAGAATTTAAATATTTCAATAAAAGACTCAACATGGTTGTAGAGGATTTAAATGTGGTTTTTGATGAAGGTGTCTTATTAAAAAATAATCATGAGAAGGATACTGATGATGTATTCACTCAAGGAATTGAGAATTTGTCTGATGTTTAGAAATCCGATGATGTTGATTCAGATATTGAAGCACCAAGTTCCTTTGAACAATAAATCTATTCAAGTCCTAAAGTGAATGCAAATATGAAAACTCCTAGGATTATTTCCAAAAGACATCCTGAATCCTTGGTCATAGGAGATAAAGAGATAGACATTTTAACTAGAAGAAGAGAGAAAAATGATGAACAAGCTCAAATTGCTGAACATTTCTATTTAATATCAAAGTCTGAACCTAAGACAATAGCTGAAACATTAATTGATCCATGCTGGTTGAATGCCATGCAAGAAGAAATAAATCAAACTGAGAAAAATAAAACATGGGAATTAATGCCTAGACCTGGTGATAAGAATGTTATTGGTGGAAAATGGATTTTTTAAAATAAACTTGATGAAAATGGACAAGTTATGAGAAATAAAGCTAGGTTTGTGTGTAAAGGTTATACCCAATAGGAAGGTATAGATTTTGGTGAAACTTTTGCACCAGTTGCAAGAATGGAGTCAATTAGAATATTTCTTGCATATGCTAGTTATAAGAAATTTACTGTTTATCAGATGGATGTAAATTTTTTTTTAAAAATAGATATCTTAAGGAAGAAGTTTATATGGAACAACTAGAAGGTTTTGAATCTTTTGAAAAACCATATTTTGTGTCTCATCTTAAAAATGCATTATATGGCTTAAAATAAGCCCCTAGGGCTTGGTATTATAGGTTGGATAAACATCTTATTACTAAAGGCTTTACTCGTGGTGGTGCAGACAACACTTTATACACAAAAGTTGTAAATGATGATATTTTACTAGTTGAGATTTATGTTGATGATATCATTTTTGGATCCACTAATGATGATTTGTCAAAACAGTTTTCTAACATTGTGGAATCCGAGTTTGAAATGTCCCTTTTGGGTGAACTTACATTTTTTCTTGGCTTACAAATATCACATCTTGAACATGGGTTATTCTTGTGACAAACAAAATATGCTAAGGAAATGTTAAATAAATTTGATATGGTTGATTTCAAACCAGTTAGCACCCTTATGGAAACCAGTTGTAAGTTGGTTAAAAATGATGATTCTCCTACAATTAATCAAACAAAGTATACATCCATGATTGATAGTTTGTTATATCTAACAGCTTCTAGACCTGATCTTATGCAACCTGTATGTTTGGTATCATGGTTTAAATTTGCTCCAACACAGTCCCATCTTAATGCAATTAAAAAAATATTCATTGACATTCAAGGTACACTTGTTTTTGGTCTATGGTATCCACACAGTAATGATTTTATCTTGCTTCGTTATACAGATGCAGATTGGGGTGGTTTTGAGGACAAAAAGAGCACTAACGATGTTGCAATTATTCTTGGTTACCATTTGGTTCCTTCGCATAGTAAAAAACAAGATTGTGTAACTTTATCTACTTGTGAATCTGAATATGTTGCTTCTACAACATGCTATACACAACTAATTTGGATGGCTTATCAGTTATTCTATTTAGGTATACAGGTATCCAAGCCTATTTCTATTATGTGTGACAATGAGAGTGTTATTCAATTAGTAAAAATCCCATTCTGCACTCTAGAACTAAACATGTTACTGTTAAGTTTCATTTTCTTCGAGATAAGATAATTGAAAATGTATTTCAAATGGTCTATGTCCCTACTCTAGGATAAGTTGCATATATTTTTGCAAAACCTTTGTCTCAAAACTCTTTCAAACAATTTCAGATGCGATTGGGAGTGGTCTCTCAATCCTTATTGCAATAAGTTTCTTCAAATGGGGGAGTCAGTTATAGGTTTTTTCTCCTACTTGCAACTCTTCATGATATCCAAGCAAATTTAATGGTGTCCTTGATGCAAAATGGGGGAGAAAAAGATATTTTCTTCCATCTTGATATTTGAACAGTTTCAGTTTGTGTTTATTGATAGTTAGTATTGGTTGTATTTCTTAACAACAGTGATGTGTTTTCTAGTTGATGTGTTTGCCAGTGATTTATGTTGTTGATTTTAGTTCTTTAGTGATAGTAATTACAGTAATTTTTGTGCAGTTGATTTTTCATGATGCTTGATTGATTCAGTGTTGATGAGATGATTACGGGTTTAGTGTGAGCTATAGGTGGTTGCAAGTTCAGCACAAAGATTTGACATGTACATATGGCATTTCATTTGTTTTACTTTATATACCATACTCAGTATATTCAAATATAAATGCATGTTTATAGCTATCATATATGCAAGTAAGTATGAGTTCCTGATATTTTTATATACTTGTTTATGTGATTATCTTTAACATTCACCTGTATTTGTCCATATGATATATGAGGGAATGCAAATGATTTTGTTCCAAGGACAATGGGAGAGTTTGTTGGTGTTATTGTCCATTGATGCAAAATATATAAACTAAAGGTGGGAAAGGTGCTTTTGTTGAAAATTAAAAATAGTGATTATGTTGTGGCAAAAGCGGTGACAAATAGATTTTTTAATTTTGTGTGGGGTCATTACTATGTTCTACGACAATTTATTTAAAATATTTGACAATGATGAAAACATGTGTAATGTAAGTGGATTTTTTTTTGTGTGCTTTATGTCACTTGGACATTATGAATCCACGTGTTAGCATCCTATGGTGGACTCCAAATAATTATGAAATACAGTTCTTGGAAATCATAAGGATAGCCAAATAGGGTTTTGAAATACATTTTTTAATTTTTTGGTTCTTAGTCCTAAGGCCGCCACCATGATCCTTTCAATGACAACATTGTGAAGGTTATTTGCCCATATTTTTTTGGGTCTTTAGTATATATTGTATCTTTGCATGATGAACAAGATGATGGTTTTTGGATGTGAAAAAGATTAGATTTAAAGCTAATAACAAGATGTTGTTTTGATCGCTCAAAATAAGAAAGCTTCTATGTTTATGCCACAACTACATATTATTTTTCATGGTGATTAACATAACATTTAAATAATTTTGATTGTGCGCTGATTGTATCAGTTCTAATGAATTTATTATCTCATTTATTTTGAGATGATAATTTTGGGAACAATGTGTATAACCAATGTTGTGAAGCACAGATGTATTGTTGTTGATAGTTCAGAAAGGATTAAAAGAGGTAACAAAAGTATTCTTTCAAATCACATGTATGAAAAACCCTACTAGTGTTTTTCTTTGTAAAATCACCATTAGTTTGAAAGAAAGAAGTTACTATTTGTTCTAATATTTGAATGAGGAATGTCTTTGAAGAAGAATACATTTTCATATACTTCATAAGGTTTTTGAAGAGGAATACATTGTTTTAAAAAATGTAATGCTTATTGTTTCTTATAAATCTTTGACAGTTATGAAACAATTGCATTGGTTAAAACTGACAGGTTACAATTTAGTTTGGAATGAGGTTAAAATGTTTTCAATTGCCTTGATGGTAAAACTGATATGAGGGTTTCTACTTGAAAATATAGTTTCTTATTAACTGTATCTCAAGGGTTTATCATGACATAAAATGGTAATTGTGAAACTATTTTTAGTGTATAATCAGTTACACAGATACAACTGATATTGTAACAATGGATATATCTTTTTAATACATCCCTATATAAGGGAGTGTACATGTGTTCTTAAAGGTGGATGGATTTGTTGAAAAACACACATTTTACTTGTTTATGTATGGAGTATTTGGATATAGTGTTGAAAGAAGAATTTTATGATTACTTATATATATATAAAGTGTATGAATTAAGAATATAGCCCAATGTATGCAAAATAAATGAGATATAAACATGTCATCCAAATGCATGTCTTTTGAATCATATGCTCATTGCAAGTATATAATATATATGTGCTACATAGATAGAAGTAATTCAAAACTGGAGAAGCAAGAATTGAAAGAATGAGAAATAAAATAATGTGAAACATTAGCTACTCACTGGCTAGAGCATTGTCAAAATAATGTATGAGGAAATTATGGAAAAACCTTGCCCTTCTGTTGTTGTCCTCTTGTCTAGTAACATGCACAAAGTGAATTATTTACAACATGCCAACTATGAAAGCTTGACTAGACACGTAAACTACATGCAACATGCCATGTTTCTAGTGACCCTATTTTCTGCTAATTTTTCTCACCAAAAAAAGAAATTACTCCTCAGAAAAACCAACACAACCAATAGAAAATGAGAAATAAAAAATCAAAATTTTACTTGAAAGAGAAAAATTGAAAGGGACCATAGGATAAGAGGAATTTTATGGAGTTTTTCTAATTCCCAAGGAACGCATTTATAGTACAGAGTGAGTTGAAAACATATTCCCTGCCAAAGAAGACAGGGACTAACTATTGAGCATTTTTTTTATTAGCCGATAGGCTATTTTAGGATGGGGAGCTCCCCCACTGGGTTCCTCCTATTTTACTTTGAAAATATTTTTCTATCAGTCTCACGAAAGATTTGTTTCTACAAAGTATAATAACGGGTCCAACTGGAAAACATTTGGCCGACTCTATTCTTTAATTAAAAAACCAATGAATTTCAAATTTTACGTGTGAATTCTTATTTCATCAGATAAATCTAGAGATAGTATCTACCATACTATTTCTTCAATCAGATTTGATCTGATCTTCCATACTATCTCCAAATTTCCCTTCTGCATTTAGAAACAAACAAAACTTGAGTAAAAAAACATTCTAATCACTTGGATTGGGCTTCCACAAAAGCAATATTCCTAGACACCAATGACACATCCTTCTTATCCAAGGGCTTTGATGCCTCTTAAGATTAAGGCTTTAGCAGATGGTTGTCATATTGCTTTTTAAATGCTATCTTTCCATCATTATTATTGGGAGATTTATTTTATATTATTGAATGAAGCTAGTAACATAGTTAAAAATGACATGTTCCTATGAATTTGATACTTTGTTGGAAGGACTTTTGGACTACAAATTCTGGAGGATTCCTCCTCTTTTCTTCTTCTCTAAAAAAGGATTTTGGAAATAGAATTTGAATAGGATTTGACAACCTAAAAAATGCAAGGAGAAAATAAAAATGCAAGAAATGGGAATTCCTTTGTGGGAAGAAAGTTGATGAAGGGCATGTTTGATGCATCCACCACTGATATTGAAAAAATTGATATAGTTAATAATAAATCTGGATATGATTTGGTATGTGTATTTCAAACTCATGGCTCTATGGTGACTGCCAAACTGTTCTAAAAATAAATGTGGTTCATAAATGCTATCATATATGATTTGGTTTGATGCTAATCATTAATAGGGGCAGATCCATAAATTTGAGAATGAAATAGGCTGAGTGAACACGACATCGCCCATAAATCCACTACCCAGGAATGCAACTACCTTCAGAAGGTTTAAAGGTGTGAGTGAATCATAATGTCCAAGAGAGGATGTATTTTGTAGGGGTGTACAATGCTGGCTATTCAACTATGAAATTAGTTTTTTATGTACAAATTTTTAAAACTTTTCAAAAAAAAAAAGAAGTGTTCCCTTGATATGACAAATTAAATTCAAGGTTGCATAACCACTACCCTTGCTCATCCCCAAAAGGGAAAACTTCTTTCCATGCTAGATACATTTGGATTCAATATCGTAGTCATGTGTGTTGTAATTGCGCGAAAACAATTTTATAACTAGATTTACGTTTTTAGATCATTTTTGTGAAGATATGTACACCTGCTTTGCATCCTTCTCTATGATCATTGTACTAGATTCATTTTGTTTATGAATTTTAATCTATTTGTAATTATTTTAGTTTTTTTATATAGAGTGAAAAGTATATAGGTCAACTCTTTAGAGAGAGTTTAGGAAAATAAAATATAAGCAAAGTGGTATTTTTAAAAAATGTTAAGATACAAATTTAATTTTTTTATAATTAATTTCTTAAATCTAACTTCTTTAGCAATATTAAAATATGCTAAGCCTATTTAAAATATTATAATTAAATTTTAATAAGCTTTTTTTTTTTAATTTGCATGAATTTTTTTTTTCTCGATAATAGGCCTTATCCATAAAAATTTATTGATTAAATTGAACACAATTTTAAATATAATTCCTCCATTCAACCAGGCACTTGTAGGAAAGAATGGAGTCAAGAAAACCTCCAGTCTTGCCTGAGGATCATTATCCCTTTCAAGATTATATTACATATTTTAAGGGATAGGGGCATTCCCCTATTTACAATTAATGGATTCCCCTCATTATACATTAAGAATAAACTATATTAGCCATTTGTATTACAAAGCACCATTTGTGCTATTTTGCATCTAAGTTATAAATTTCTACCATCTTTTCTTACTTGGGTGGGAGATCCTTCTTGTATTGTTTCCCGTAGTATCCATCTTATGTTGCTTGCTCGAGTGAGAGATCATGCTTGTGTTGCTCCTAAGCAAGAACACATTGCTCATTCCATTCTTAGGTCAATGTTAGTAACATTAAGGTGATAAGATAATAAATTCATAAGGGAGAGATATTCATTAAATTATATAGATCTTACCTTTTGTGATCCTCTGTTTCTGAAAGGGTTGTTCATAAAAGTTAGTACCAGTGTAATAAACTGTTATAAATTGTTATCATGATATTAAGTGCTAAAAGTGATAAGATTACCAGTATTAGAGTTGTATTGTAAAATTTCTCATTACAGTAATTTATATATAATTAAGATTTATTTTTTATTCTGGATAATTTTAAGGTATATTTTAGCTTGACCGATTGTTATGAAGTAATCCTATATTATGCTTTGATCTGGCTGGATTGTTGAGTAAGGATTTGGCTAACCCTAGGAGCCTTGCAAAATACATTTCTTTAATTGAATCAAACTTTAGATCATTGATTTCCTTCATGCATTAAGGGTTTTTATTTTTGGCATTATATCTTAATCTCATTCAGTGGTGTCTTTTATGATTTTTGGGCCCAACTTTCTTACAGGAATCATTCTTAGGTTTTATTATTGACTGAATGTTACAACTTACTAGCTTGGGCAGTTCGTATATGGTGGCTAATAGTAAAGAAACTTTATTCTTACAAACATATCAAAATCTTCTTTTTGGTTTAATTCCTATCTCCAAAAACCTTGCCATTTTTTATGTAATCTAAGAGTATTAACTGTATCCTAGTAAAATAAATAGGGATCCATCTTATATCATCAGGTCATTGATGAAAAAAGAAACATTTATCTATTCTGAGATAGGTTAAACAATAGAGCCTAAATATCTCTATTTTCCTAAATTAAAGGAGTGGCCAGGAAACTATTAAAGTCAGGATGAAGAGGGGGAGTTTAAAATTTGACAATCCTACTTCCATTAATTATGATAGTTAATTACCTCCTTATTGTAATAGGAAGGCCCAACATAGAATATTTCTTTAGTATCTATATATAATCATCTGGTATGAACAACCTAATGATCTATAATTTTAGTGCAGTTATGACAACAAAGAAAGGTACTGCTAAAAGAATTACCCAAGGACAATTTATACTAATATCTAATTATATTAACATTGCTTGAGAGTCTAAAAATATGAACAAAGACATAGTATTCTATCGACATTGACAAAGAGCTAGTAAATATAGTAGTGTATACAAGTCTTTAAATATAACAATGAGCCCATAATATTGATACACCAAAAAGGGGCTAGTAATAAAGTATAAGATACTACCATAAAGGCTAGGATTATTTACGACAGATAAAGATCATCTCCTCCTCCGAGCCAGAATCATCATCTTCCTTTTAGTACAATCTGGATGTCTTTTTCCATGGACAATTCCCATTGACTATGCAGATCTCCAAATTGAGCAGCTCCTTTGAAATTGATGATAGGGTGTTTGGAAGGTCAAATCCTTCCTCTTTGAAGTACTAAAGAATAAATTCATTATTACAGCCATTTAATCAAGAATTGGGATTTTATTTTCATCTTCGACGAGTGATTATTGAACAAGACCTAATCCTTGATAAAGAAAATTTGATGCCAAGTGAAGTTCTCATGTTTGAGAAGCACCTCAAATTCAACCCACATGTATTCTGCAAGTAAAGGGATAATAAAATAGTTGTTAATACTAAAAACTACCCTTTCTAAGCTGTGAAGGTATTTATCAAGGAATATCTTCCTATAGGTTTCTACTATTCTCTCCTTCGGGATGTCTGCCATTAGAAGGCGAGTGATAAATGTTCCTACCAAGTGACCATTGGTGTGAAGGGTAAAAATGTAATCAAAGTGATGAACACCTAGAGATTTGATGAGGGATTGCCTAGATATATCATCTAATGGTTTCAAAATCTTACTCCATCTCTCTAGGGTAATGGGTCCGGAGAAGGCCATTGTCCTAGCGCTATCATTTTTTAAGGTAAGGATATTTATCTCCATAGATTATAAGATGCTCATAAAATAGATAAAAGTTCATCTATGGGATTGAGAACATACTACAGAGCCTGTATCCTAATTTAAACTCTTTACAAGATTCTAGGAGAGTCTAGAGAAAGGTATTTGATTTCCTAACTCTAGTGCAGTTAATGTGGGCTTCACAGTATATATTAATTATAAAGTGTAGTTGGATGGTAGCTTGTGACGAAGTGTTCTTCCAGCCTAGATGCTAATCTTAATAATTTTTAATTCATGTGTGTTAGGGTGACGCTTTAATTAAGCCTTATTTAATGGCACTGAGTTTCTAGGGATACTTTCCTTTTGGGGGAGATCTCGTGAGATAAAGTTGTTAAGTGCAGGGAAATTTATATGCTGAATTTTATGAAAATCAAGAATGATTTCTAATCATGCTTGATTTATAACTTAGGGGAAAGGATTTAATTTGAAGATTCAAGTAATAATTTGTAGTGGTAGGACACCTATCAGTAGGTAGGATGTTTATGCTAATGTTTTACTAATACTAATATTTTATTAGGGAGGGTAGTCTATGATATTCCTCTTACTAAGGTTGTGGTGAACTTGGGTATGCAGGGTAGGGTATTAATTCATGTGTATGAGGTCTAGCTCTTATTTCGTAAGTAGAACACTTTTTCTTAGGGGATTATTCTAGTGATGTTATGGTAGTTTCATGTTTTATTGTTTGATATTTTGGTTATATTGCATTAGTTCTATGTATTGGAGCCTTTTCTCAATGTTGATGGTGTCCTTATTAATTTTTTGTAATATAGGAAAGTTGTTGTACCTATGGTCAAGATAATGAATCATATGTCCCAAGGGTTAATTAAGGTTCCATCCATGCCAAGATTGGCAAGTTCATCTGTCATTTTTTTACCTTCTCTATAAATGTGATTAAAAGTTATAGAGTTGAATTTTTCTGCAATGGTTATTGCTAGGTCTAGGAGTTCTCTTAGTTTCCAGTTAGGAACGGATTGGGTTCTAAGAGCATTTATGGTGATGGAAGAGTCTCCTTCCACATCAAGGTTTGTGATGCCCATTTTTATGTATAATTTGATGCCCTCTACAACTACATTCATTTCTTCCATATTATTAGTAGTAGTGCCCAGTGGTTTGGCTAGAGAAGCCATTTCAAGGCCTTTTGAGTGGTGCACCACACAACCAATACCTACATTTCTCAGATTTCCTCTAGAGTCTCCATCAAAGTTGAGTTTGAATCTTCCTTCAGGAGGAGGTTTCCATATACATTCTCTCCTAAATTTGGCCTTATTAGTATTGGGCTTATTAAATCGGGGGGTCTTAAGACCTATCCAATTTTTTCTTATTGCAACGTTCCAAACTGTCATTGGTTTATTTTCCCCTGGCTGATTCATAACTCTATTGTTTGTGACTTCAATTATGATTGCATTGATCTTATTTAAAATTTGGTTAACTTCTATATGTTTTTCTTTAAAAAGTCTACAGTTTCTTTCTTTCCAGATTTCCCAAATTAGAATTAATAGACAAACCTTCTAGAGAATGTTATAAATACTCTTTTTGTGGTAGTTGGGCCACATTTTGAACATTTATTTTAGGCTAATAGGGAATGCAGTAATGTATGCCAATTTGGCACAAAGCCATTCCTAGCATTTCCTAGCATATGGGTAATTAAGGAGGATGTGATCAGTGGATTAAGATTTTGCCTTACAAAGGCAACATCTACTGGGGCCTTCATAGCCCATTTTGGTGAAATGATCAGCCATGAGAATCTTTTTCTTAATAGAAAACGTTGAGAATAATCTTTCCTTAGGTAGAATTGTTGGAAAAATGGTTAGCGCTCCCCTTCGGATTCGTGACATGGTTTAACCGCCTCTTGTGTCTTCTATAAGTCTAGTGGTTGTATCAAGCATTAACAGGTTGATCTTTTGGTGCAACAACAACTACTACTTGTAACAAGTGGTATCAGAGCTTGGTCACAGGTTTGAATCCCCTTGGGTAATGTTGAGGGGGAGATTGTTGGCAAAATGGTCAGCGCTCCCCTTGGGATTCATGACATGGTTTAACTGCCTCTTGTGTCTTCTATAAGTCTAGTGGTTGTATCAGGAATTAATAGGTTGATCTTTTGGTGCAACAGAAACTACTACTTGTAACAAGAATGTGCTTGTATAGGCATACGTGCAGGGGGAGATCTATTTTATTGTATTGGTGCTCGAATACAAGAAATGTCTAACCATCTTTTGAGTTATAATTTCCATCATTGGAGACTGTCCATAGGACGGATTCCTTTTTGTTATTAGGGATTATTTTCCTATTTTCTATGATGTTGGTTAGCATAATTTTTTTTTAATTTGGTATATTGATGTTGTCAAGTTTTTTCCATTGTGGGCTATCCAAAGTCAAATCTACTTGGGGTGAGGTGTAATTATGGACAAATTTACCCTGGCATTATTGGAGGGTATGTATGATATCTCCCTAGTTGTACATACTAGATATAGGAGGGAGACCTTCCCATGAGCCATCCTAAAATAATGCATCTTCACCATTGTTGATTTTCCAGGAGAGACTTTTTCCTATGATATATCTACAGTCTTTTGTAAAGTTCCATATTTAGGATCCATTTGGGAGATTTCTAATTCTATATATGGCTATGGGATCTCTTCCATTGAGGTATTTGTGGCATAGTATTTTGGCCCATTTTAGGCTAGGTTTGTTAATGAGATTCCAGATTAGTTTGGCACCTAAGACTTTTCTCTGGTCTTTGATATTTTTGAAACCCAGACCTCCATATTCTTTGGGTGTACATAGAGATTCCCATACTACTAGAGGTATTTTGTGTTATTAGCTTTTTCCTTGTGAAAATAAATTTTTAAGGTGTTTATTGATTTTCTTTCTTCTTTTTGAAGGGAGGTGGAAACAAGACATCTAGTAAATAGGAATAGAGGCTAGCACCGACTTGATCATTATCATTTTACCTATAGAGGAGAGCCATTTAACATTCCAGGATGCCGATCATTTCTTAATTTTTACAATAATGGGATCCCAAGATTTTCCATTTTTGGTTCCCTTGTCTAAGGATAAACTAATTAGGTATTTGCAAGGAAGTCCTCCTTTTCTAAAGTTAAGGGTGTTACAGATGTCTTTCTCTAGGGATGGTTTAGTATTAAGGAAAAAGATAATGATTAACCATAATGATGAAGAGGCAGGGGGAAATTGGGTCCCCTTACATTATGCCTTTAGAAACATCAAATAAGCCTTTCAGAGATCCATTCAGCATGATTGAGAATTTGGGAGTGGAAATACATTCAAAGAGTAGATTGATCCATTGTTTATCGAAACTAAAATTTTCTAGGATTTTGCATAAGAATCTCTAGTCTACTTTATCATAGGCTTTGCTAATGTTAATTTTTATGAACATGTTGGGTTTCTTGTTCATTTGGGTAGAGTGGATCACCTCCTATGCTATGATAATTCCATCGTAGATGGATCTTTCTTGTATAAATCCAATTGTTTCTTTACTGATAATGGTTGGTAGAATTCTTTATATTCTATTGGCTAAAGTATTGGACAATAATTTATAGATTCTGTTACATAGGGCTATAGGTCTATAGTCATTAAAGTTCTCAACTTTGTCCTTTTTTGGGATTAGGACTAGGAAGGTATTATTAATTTCTTTGAGAAGCTTACCTGAGTTCCTTACTCCTTCTAGGGAATCTGTTAATTCAATTCCAATGAATTCCCAACATCTTTGGAAGAACATAGCTGGGAAGCCATCGGGGCCCTGGGGCTTTATCAGGTTGTATTTGTTTTAGTACATTTCTAATTTCCTCCATGGTAAATTTGGCTTTTATGGATTTATTGATGTCTTGGTTGATGATTCTAGGTATACTATCAAGGAGTAGTTTTTGGGTAGTCAAGTTAGAAGAATCATCATTGTTGAGTATAATTCTAAAATGGTTAATAGCCTCCTCTGCTATGGATTTGGGTTCTTCAATTAATGTCCCATATAGTTTGGTGATTTTTGTTATTTTATTGATGTTTCTTCTAGCATTGGTACTATTGTGAAAGAATTTTGTGTTTTTTATCTCCTGCATTAAGCCAAGTCTCCTCTGTATGTCTCCCTCCAGAAGAGTTCTTTATTAGCTAAGATGTTTTCCAATTTGATTTTAAGAATTTTTTCTTTTTGGTAGGTTTCTTGATTCATACCTTGTGATATAATTGTTTTATTCTTATTCTCAAGTTCTAGTTTAGTTTTAGATTTGTTTTCAAATATATTACCAAACCATTCTTTATTCCAAGATATTATATTATTCTTTATTTTATTGACCTTGTTGGCAATGATGAAGATCTTAGAACCTTTAAAATGTAGATTTTTCTACCAATTTTTGATAAGGGGTAATAATCTTTCATCTTTAGACCACATTTGTTCGAATTTGAAGGGGGAACCTTGGGGCCTAGTGTCATCCAAGATGTCAAGTGAGATTGGAAAGTGGTACGAGCCTAGAAAGGGAAGAATATCTATTTTTAGGGCAAAAGGGAAGCTTGGCCAATTGCCTTTGAAGAAGAATCGATCAAGTTTTTCAGCTATGTTTTCCCTACATTGTCTCATGTTGGTTCGAGTGAAAATTCCTTCTTCTGGGTTCAAGTCGAAAAGATTGTTGTGACTAACCCACTTAGAAAATTCATCCATACATCTAGGATTAGCATTTTTTCCCTCCTATTTCTCAGAGAGGTCCAAAATAGTATTGAAGTCTCCTCCAATGATGAAGGTCTGGTCTGGGAGTAAATTTAAGAAGGTATTGATTTCATGCCAAATTAATCTTCTATCCAAGTAACTAGTTGGACCATAAATTTTTAGGATGTTTTACTTTAGATTGGATTTTAGACTTTTGATGATGCCACTCATCCAATGTTTATTAATGGATGTTGGGGTATAAATAGTTTTCCTTGGTTTAATAATGATTGCTAGACCTCTTGATGCTCCATCAGTTGTAGCCCCAAAAACTTCCATAAAACCTAATTTTATGTTAAAGTTTTCTAAGCCTTCAATATTAAGTTTGGTTTCTTGTATTAATATCAATTCTGGTTTATATTTATTAATAAAATATTTTATTAAATGTTGTTTGTTAGGAGCATTGAAATGCATTTTATAAACACAAAAAATCATATGGGTAATATGAAAACATGATGTCTAAATATGACATTCGAAGCTATACATTATCCACAAAGTAGGAGGTAGAATTCAAAGTAATTATAAACCATAGCAAATTTCTTGTTGCCAAACCACTGCACATGATCATTCAAGGAACTATGGATACAAGAAAATATTATTTGATCACTTGCATATGAAATACATTGAAGGGTAACACATCACAACAAATCTCTAATACATTACACATAAAATATCTTGGTATTGACATAGCCCTTGCACCTTGTTTCTTCAAGTGCTAGTTTTTATTATAATATTGAGCTTTTAAAAAAAAAATTAATTTACTTGCTAAGTGGCATCTCTAATGGCAAGTAAAAAATACTTGGGGTAAAATGAACTATCAGTTTAGTCCCATTAAGATTCTTAGGATTTTAATAAGTCTTTGAGTTATTATGTCGAAATCAAAAAATTTCTTCTAAATATCAAATTTTATTTTTATACATTTTAGTCTTCACTTGACAATTAGCCTTGTTCCATGGGGACACACCCCCTCCAAAAAGGGAGTGATTCCAAAATGGGGATGTCCCTAACAAATGGAGACACAAGGGGATGTCCTCTAGAAACTGTCATCTCCACCATACCTCCCCCACCGTCCTTGGGATGTTTCCTTTTGAGAGGAGATGTCTCTGTAAGATAAAAATATATATTGAGAGATATATATTTTTATATCTATGTGTTTTGTGTAATGTATGATGGAAAATGTTGTGGACATATAAAACTTAATTAAACATAAATACTTATCTTGAAAAGTAGCAAATTCAAAAATTACTATTTTCTGGTGTCTGTACTAGATTTAGGGAAATTATGCAACCGGATTTGAGACAGGAAAATAGAGACAGAGAAAACCCAGAAAGCTTTTTCTTTTCTGAGACAAGTCAACCTTAACCTAAATGCAGGGGCACAATCTTATCCCCCGAGGCACAATCTTACTCCTTTATGTTGACCTTGACCTTAAATCTATTCACAAATCCCAGAAGTTTTCCAAAAAGGGTATCCAGATCTACACTATAATTCACTGCTCCATACATGTTCCTGCAAGAAAAATGGTTTTATTTTTTGGATGAGGGGTTTTCCTTGGTCAAACCCCAGTTTGGAATATCACTTAGTTACGGACACAAGCCCCCAAGCTAAGGATTCTAACTGAACATACACACATGAGGGTGCAAAAAGAAAGAAAAAAGACAAAGCTAAAAGACACACAAAGAGGGGTTAGTACAAACCCAAATCAACTAGCAAAGGAAACCTTGCTAAGAAATGCTTCCTATACTAATATCATATTTGGAAATCTATCATAAAAGCATAAATGATTACATAAGAAAGACAAGAGAAACACTATAAATAACATAGCTTCATGATCTAATCCTACTAGCATGAAAGAGAAAAGAGAGAAAAGAGAAAGAGTGATTACCTCACCCAGTAACATACCCACCTTACCATGAATCACCAAGGAGGGAGAGCCCAACAAGTAGAAAAACTTGATATTTCACCCAAAAATTGTGCTTTATAGTTTTAATGCATCTTTTGATGGCTTTTGGAATGCCCATAGATCCACATTCTTGCATCACTATGAATATAAAATGCGTCTCTCTTAAGGATTTAGCAACTTATGCACGTTACCTTCGTAGGATTTAGCATATTGAAAATTGAAAAATGTGTGTCCCTTAAGGATTTAGCAACTTATGTGTGTTACTTGCTGAGGATTTAGCATATTGAAAATTGAAAAATGCGTGTCTCTTTAGGATGTAGCAACTTATGTGCGTTACCTTCTGAGTATTTAGCATATTGAAAATTGAAAAATGTGTGTCTCTTCAGGATTTAGCAACTTATGTGCATTACCTTCAGAGGATTTAACATATTGAAATTGAAAATGCGTCATAAGGGAGACCCTATATATGCCCCCCTCATTATTGTGGCTGTCTACTAGACATGATAAGGAAGAGGAGGATACCTACTTCACAAAGTAAGGAGATATCATGTTAACAACAATCTACACTATATTCTTAGTGAAGGGCATTGACCCTTACATCCAAGAGCATAGATAATCATGAAAAGGATATGTCACTTATGGAAAAAGGATCCTCAAAGAAAGAGATCTTATCTATTATCTCTATTTGACAATTAAAGATTGTCATTAGTATCAAAGACATCGGTCAGTTACTTATGCTACTCTAGTCGATAAAAGCAAGCACTTCAAGCTAGTCAGTCAAGTCCTTTATACTAAACACAGAGTAGTTGTACTGAGCATAAGTGTACATTGATACCAAGAGAGAGTAAACACTAAGTAGACTAGACACTGAGCACCGGTGTAATCACCGAGCAGTATATACTATGTTTATCAAGCATCACAGAAAATGGCATAGTAATCAGTAATGGCACATTTATCTATGCAGATGGTTACAACATATTCAAAAAATGTTTTACCGAGATCAAGGATCATTTATTGTAGATATATTCATTAATTGTGATGATGATCTTTACGTAATTTCTAGATCTAGGTTAATTTTGTACACCATAGATCTCAGGGTTTTCTCTAAGATATTGTAACTTAATTCTATTAAGCGGCATAAGTAGTATGTTATATAAATGTAATTCATATCATTTTGGAAATGTATGGAGTGAAGAAGTTCTGGAAGCATCAACCAACTTCAAGATATCAGTTATCAGATAGAGAAGAACATAATACAAAGACATTCAGATTAAGCAAAATCAGACAAGGCTACCGAGTAGTTCAGAGTTGAGATCTACACATGAAAAGGTGATATCTATTCAGTATTTCATAGATCTATATTAGACAAGATAGAGTTGTCAATTTGTAGATACTTTCTATCATTTTCTAATCATTGTAACAAAGAAACCCAAAATCTCTGAACAGAGTAGACCTAACAGTCTTTTATGTAAATCTCTTTACCAAGTGCACACTCAGGAAGTGTTGTTCAAATTCTATAACTAGGTAGATCTAGTCGATCTAAAATGTTACTCCTAATAGGGTAAGATCACCATAAGTGATCACAACTTGTAGCCCTAATAAGCACACTTTATTATCTGCAGTAGTGAAGAATTTGTGGGTGTCATCCCCACCGCAGTTTTTACCTTCTAAAAAGGGTTTCTGCATTACCAAAATACTTGTGTTATGTGATTGATATATTGTTGATTTCATGCTATTTACTTTTACAAGTTAATTGAATGAATGATACATACAATGGACTCAAGTTTTATGTGAAGTTACTACTATTTTCTGATTTAGTTTTGGGAGTTAAAAAATTTTGTGGGCACTAATTCACCCCTCCCCTCTCAGTACCCCATCTCTCCATCCCAACAATTGGTATCAAAGCATAGATCTCTTTTTGGATAGTTTAACCACTAAAGAGTAAAGATCTAACCATGGAGAGATACAAGTAGGATAAGACAATTGAGAATCAAACAAGATTTGGAAGTAAAGTTGGATTAGGCTACACCAATGAAGGAGAATCATCCAAACAAGCTGAACAAGTCAACAATAATCAAAATCAAAGACCTAAGACGTTGTCATGCTATCACTGTGGTAAACCAGGACATACTTCAAATGTTTGCAGAAGGAAAGCACAAGGTAAACCTCAAGTCACTCCTAATTTTAATGGTTATTGTTATTACTATGGCAAATTTGGACATCAAGCTTATGAGTCTAGAGAAAAACTGAATAAGACTCCTAACAATCCTACCATGGAGAAACTTTGTTATACTTGCAATAAACATGGACACACTGCACAAGAATTAAAAGCTAAGATGAAGCAAGTCTAGACACCAAAATAGAAGAACAAACCCAAACCTTGTCAACCGAAGAGACAAGGTAATGCTTATGTTTGGGATTACAACACATGGGTCAACTGCACAATATGTGGTAGATATGGACACATTGCAGGAAATTATCTGAGGAAGAGATGGGTTGGACAATCATGAAGTTGGAAAAGCACTCGAATAACATTCTTACATTGTCATAAGGTCAGTCATCTAAGCAAGGACTAAAAAGACTAAGCACCAGAAGAAGGTCATGTATTTGAGAGTGGAAACACTATTGCATATATCATGAGGATCAAAAATACTATGTGGAGAAAGGCATCAAATGAAAATGCTGAGTCAAGCAATGTTGGTGGTGAAACCTTGTCCATTGGATTAGGTGACATCGGTATCTCCACCTAAGGTAAAATAGGTATGTATGGAACTGACACTCCAAATTGATCTCATCTTACATACAGTTCCTTATATATGATGAGCACATGCCAAAACAACATGTCTACCGAGGATCAAAATAAAATTGAGGAGGTAGTCATTCAGATGATGATATGCTTCAAATGAGTTCCTTTGGAATTTTCCAAACAACTGACCAAGGAATTAGAAGAGAGAATAAATTAGAAGTGATCTTATGCCTTGGACACCGAAAAGAAAATGAGGGAACAAACCCTAGTCCTGGCAGCTCCAAATTTGTCTCTTGATGAGATTGAAGAATATATGAACACTTACTCTAGGAGATTCAGAGTAAAAGACCAGGCTATGTAGGTATTAGATGAAAATCTAGCAGATATTGATGAGTCTAGCCAACTCATTTGGACATCAATTATTGCAGCAAAAGAGAAAGCTGAGAAAATTGGATTTCTAAATTTGTCTAAGAAGAGATAGAGGTCAAAAGGAAAAGGCATCCACATAGATGATGTTGATTTGGCAAAGAAGACCGAAGAGATAGATGTATCACTTACCGAGGTGATTGATACCACACTTGTCAATTAGGTAATAAGTATTTCATAGGATACATTGGATCTAGTAGAGATCTAAACTAAGGAGAAAAATGATGAAGATGTACTCATTGAGGACATCACTAATGGTGATCCTAATGGTAGAGATGAAGATGAGGATGTGAACATTGCAGTAGACAATACACAAGAGGAAGGTCTTGTTACCGAGCCTACAATCACATCGTTACCAAGAGAGCTTCCTATTCTTGTAGAAGTAGTTGAAATTCTATCAAAGGAACAACCCAAAGGCTTAAATCCTGAGAAACCAAAGGATAGAATAGGGGAACATGGAGAAAAGATACCAGCTGACACAAACAAGCCTAAAGGAAAAGAGGCAATAGAGACAGAAACATAGGACCAAGATGATGCTAATGTAATCAAGGCCACTCCACCAAACACTACATCAAAAGCTCTAACTCAGTCAATTGACACAAAGATCACTGAGGAGTAGAAGAAGGAAGATACAATGTCAACTGGGTAGGTTACACAAAGTTCTGAGGTAAAGGATATTGTACCATTCATAAAGAGCTCACCTCAAGAACCTGAGAAGAAGAAGAAGAAAAAAAAGAAGCAAGGAAAAGGGCTGGTCACCTTAGAAGAAGTTATTGCTATACCGAAATGTGATCTAAGGACCCTAAGCCCGGAGGAATTGAGAAAATATGGGGAGTTGTGTACAAGGAAGGTAGCACAGGAAAAACTTAGACAAGACTGCAAGAGCAAGGAAATTTTTGAAAATGTAAGAGATATCTTAAAACAGGTTGTACCAGAGGTCCACATTAATGAAGATACTCCAATAATGGACCAACTGTCTACACTTGTAGAAGAAATAAATGCCCCAGATATAGAAGTTGAAAAGAGAATAGAAGAAAGGGCAGAATCCAAAATACAAAGTAAACTTGCATAAAAGATCAGCCAAGAAGTGACAATAAATAAGGTAAAGTTATTTGAGGTAATAACTGACATTCAGTCTATTACTAAGTTAATTAGTCAAATTTTGATTAAGCTATGCACTGTGGACACTTTCACTATCGAGGTCAGTGAAAAGATAAAACAGTTGGATAAAGAAATCCAAGCCAATGGATAGGCATCCTTAACCGAGCCTCAAGCATTTTCCAAGCATATCTTGAAAGTTCAAGAACTCCAGTGATTAAGACCGGACCTCAAAAATCAAGAAGAAAGAATAAGTGACCAAGTCATAGAACTACAAATTTTTTAGAAACATATTGTCAAGGCACAAACACTTGTTGCAACACCATAAATCTCTATGTTGGACAATATTTTTGACATGCATGCACAAGTCGGTCTTGAGCACATTGCTCTCACCAACTTGAAAGAGGAATGGGAAAACCTCTTGGAGTCATTGAATAAAACCCATAAGCACATTTTTTACAAGTTGTAAGTATACATTTTCTTATTTGGCATTAATATCAAAAAGGGGGAAAATATGTATATGCCAAATATGTAAACAAATGCTAAGTATACTACACATTAGCGAGAGCATGCACCGAGGGAGATTATAGAAATTTTTGATGATAAGTATATATGTATATATGGTGGAGATAGAAAATATTTTGAGACATAAGGTCTATATACATTCAAGGTTTTGATACTAATGCCAAAGGGGGAGATTGTTATCTTTATTTGAGCATTAAAGATTTTAATCAGTATCAAAGACATCGGTCGGTTACCTATGCTACTCTAGTCGATAAAAGCAAGCACTTCAAGCTAGTCGGTCAAGTCCTTTATACCAAACACCAGAGCAGTTGGACCGAGCATCAATGTACACCAATACCAAGCGACAGTAAACACTGAGCAGATTGGACACTGAGCACTAGTGTAATTACTGAGCAGTATATACTGTGTTTACCAAGCATCACAGAAAATGGCATAGTAATAAGTAATGGCACATTTATCTATGCAGACACTTACAATAGAATCACAAAATGTTTTACCAAGATTGAGGATCATTTATTGTAGATATATTCATTAATTACAATGATGATATTTATGTAATTGCTAGATCTAGGTTAATTTTGTACACCGTAGATCTTAGGGTTTTCTCTAAGATATTGTAACCTAATTCTGTTAAGCGGCATAAGTAGTATGATATATAAATGTAATTCATATCATTTTGGAAATGTATGGAGTGAAGAAGTTCTTGAAGCATCATCCAACTTCAAGATATCAATTATCAGATAGAGAACATAATACAGAGACATTCAGATTAAGCAGAATCAGACAAGGCTACCGAGTAGTTCAGAGTTGAGATCTACACATGAAAAGGTGATATATATTCAGTATTTCATAGATCTATATAAAACAAGATAGATTTTTCAATTTGTAGATACTTTCTATTATTTTCTAATCATTATAACAGAGAAACCCAAAATCTCTTAACAGAGTAGACCTAACAGTATTTTATGTAAATCTCTTTACCAAGTGCACACTCAGGAAGTGTTGTTAAAATCCTATAACTAGGTAGATCTAGTCAATCTAAAATGTTACTCCTAATAGGGTAAGATCACCAGAAGTGATCACAACTTGTATCCCTAATAGGCACACTTTATTATCTGTAGTAGTGAAGAATTTGTGGGTGTCATCCCTACCATAGTTTTTACCTTCTAACAAGGGTTTTTGCGTTACCAAAATACTTGTGTTATGTGATTGATATATTTTTAATTTCATGCTATTTACTTTTACAAGTTAATTGAATGAATGATACATACAATAGACTCAATTTTTATGTGAAGTTACTACTGTTTGCTGATTTAGTTTTAGGAGTTAAAAGTTTTGTGGGCATTGATTCACCCCTCCCCTCTCAGTACCTTGTCTCTCCATCCCAACACTTATCAACAAGAACCCCACGGTAGAGGAGTGCTTTAGATAAAATATCATCTTTCAAAGAGAAATGGAGATTCAATCATCCAGCACCCTATAATCAAGAGGAAGAGGAATCATTAAACAAAGGAATCAAACTCTAACCCTAGAGCCAGGGAAATAAATTATAAAGAACATAATTTGTAGAATAAAGAAGAGGTGATGACATAGGACAAAAAACTCTCACATAAAATGATATCCATAGCCAAAACCTCATTCAATATAATGAAATAATGTTGCAAAATAAACAAATGCCACTAAGCTAGGGAAAATAGATCCCTAGACAAAGAGAAAGAAGGAAGAACCTTGCCCCCCATGGATGAAAGCAAGGGATACCTTTGCAAAAAATCTTAAGAGAAGATATATTGAATAATAGAAGAGAATCTATGGGTGATTATGAACATAATACCAAACCACAGGGAGGAAAGATAGAAAGAATACCAATTAAGCTCAAGACAAAATATATGCTAAGAGCAATGGATCCTAGAAGACTAGATGAAATACCTCTTGCCCCCCAGTCAAGAGACAAGAGGAGAAAATATCTACATTATGGAATATTCAAGGGGATGCCCCATATCAAAGTTATGAAGGAATTGTAAAACTGCACAAGAGTGGGATATAACTCCTAAAGCAACTCTTTCTCTAACATATAACTTGAAATGCACACAATCAGCAAGTAAATGTGTATTACTATAATGAAAAGGACATTTGTACTTAGAGAGCATCTTTTGGCATAGGTTTAAATATTTCTTTCTTGGAATTCATTAAATGAACATACACCTTCTTAGCCACATCTTGAGGAGTATTAGGATAATCTAAGGAAGGCATTGGAAGAAGAAGATGAAGAGCAAGACAACGATCAAAATCAACCACCTTAAATTTAGATTGCGAACAACCAAGACCACACATATCTTGTTTAGGGAATATATAAACTAGATACTTAATACCATGTTCATTAACACCAAGCCCTAAACCCATATATCCTTCTTTAGTCATCATATTATATCCTGTAGTGTACATATCATGTAAAGCTTTTGTAGGAGGTGATTGTTTATTGTGTTCATGAGAAAAGGTTGTATAAGGTGGAATAATAGGTTTAGAAGAAGTTACTTTTCTCTTCCCTTTAATATCATCTTGGATTGGATAAGAAGGGGAAGGTAAATCCAAGAATTTTTGCACATCTACATCATGAACCATAGTTTGAGCCTCATCATAAGTATGGGAAGAACTAGGAATAATAGATGGAGAATTAGGCATATTAGAAATGTTAGGCATCAGATTACGAAGGATAGGATTGGGATTAGGAAAATTAGGAACTAGATTAGGAAGGATAGGATTAGGATTAGGAAGATTAGGATATGGTGTATCATCTACCAAATTCTTCACATAATCCAAAAGAGTAATAAGTGTACCACGTAAATCTTTAATGAAAGTTTTGAAAGTAGGAAGACTAGTATTGGTCAATCTCATAATAGCATAGGCAAGTGGAACATGAAGAGTGACAAACATAATGAAATGGATGATACTCTCATAAACATCATAAGTATGATAGAGATATGCTAAGAGGAGAATAATAAGAAAAATAGCCACACACCAAAGCATCTTAAAAATATTCATAGTAAATGAAATGCAAGAAATATTTTTGTATTTTGTAGAGTATATAGATTTTTATTTTATTTTTAATTTTAAAATGCAAGAGCATAAAAGAAAGCTAATCTTTGTTAGGAATAAGGTGTCTCAACCTTGGATAATTCCTATTCTTATTATTTGTTTTGTAAATGTATTTTTTGCAAATAATGAAATTAAGTGCAAGTGTACATGTCTAGTTGGCATGTTGATGTGTCGGCATCTTGTGCGTAAGGAGATCATGACTAAAATGGTCATGACAGATTCCTATGACATGTAAGAACTATTTAAGGAATGTGCTATGAAAGGGGTAAGAGCATCTTATGACTTGGGCCTATTTGGGCACCCAAGTAGAAGTGGTTGGTGTGTGTAAGAGAATATGCCAAAAATAGGTTGGTATGAAAAATTCTCTTACACTTCTCTTATGATCGTTATTTTTGGTAGATTCTATGATAAGCTATCGTAGTCTATTCTAGTGATGGATGCCTATTCTTGGGATTGCATGTAACAACTGTGTACATGTGGCTTTGTGCATGGGTCTTGGTGGTTGGATGCCAAACTCATTTTTGGGTATTTGTTGGGTCATGACGAGTCTATATAGATGATGTTGCTTCTATGGGAGATATATAAGTTTTACTAGTCTCTCATCTCCTAAAAGAACTTGCATTGCGAGTGTGTTGTAGTCTTTATGTTGAAGATAATACATTGTGCAGGTTTTGGAGGGGTGGGGTTGTTTTACCGAAAGTGTTTTCCTCACCGGAATATATTTGTGTTTATGTGTTTCAATCTTCTCTATCTATTTTTTGTATGCATGGTATATGGCTGTAATATCTTTGTTAAAGTAGTTAACGAATCTAAAATTGTAAGGATTTAAAAAGAATTTGCACAATAATTTCCTTTAGAGATTAGTGTAAGAAGCTGTTTCCACACTTGAGTTTCCTTACAAGTGGTATCAGAGCCTGATCAACTTTTGAAACTAGTTGTTGGGTAGGGTTTTTTGAGCTAATCTCAAGTTGAGTGGGAGTTTTGTGTAGAGCATTATGAATCTTATTTGTAGATTGAGATGGCAAGTTCCTCATACAGTAGAATGGAGGTGGAGAAATTTAATGGTACTAATTTTGAGTTGTGGAAACTCAAGATGGAAGACATGCTTGAAGACCGCGATCTATGGGAGGCTACTTCACTTGATGTGAAACCTACAATGATATCACAAGTGGATTGGGAGATCAAGGATTGGAAGGCTAAGGGTCTCATCAGACTCTGTCTAGTAGATGTCATTCTTCTGAATGTTCTTGATGAGACTACTACAAATTCTTTGTGGCAACGACTTGGGTCTATGTATCAGGCCAAATCTTTGGTGAATAAGTTGTTCTTGAGAAATAATTTGTATTCTTTAAGAATGGAGGAAGGTGGATCCATAACTGATCATCTCAATGCATTCAATTTATTGATTGCACAGTTGGCATCATCTGGTGTGAAGATCGAGGAGGAGGATCATTGTATGACCCTACTTTTTTCCTTGTTGGATTCATGGGACCATCTTGTGATGGCTCTCAGAAGTACTATAGTCACATTCCATATGGATGATGTGGTGTCTTCATTGCTATCTAAGGAGATGCAAAGAAAGGCTTCGGATTTGTCTAAGGAAGCCCTTGTTCACGAGAGATCCAATGACAGAGGAAAGAAGAATGACAAGTCAAAGAAGGGTAGATCCAAATCCTGTGGGAGTTCTAAGACTCCTGGAAAGTCCAAGGTGAAATGTTGGAACTGTGATAAAATTGGGCACTTCCGGAGGGACTACAAAGAACTGAAGAAGAAGAAGAAAGGCTTAGATTCAGCTTCTGAAAAATCTCAAGAAGATGGAGATGCTTTTATTGCAGCTTTGGTAGCCCATGCATCTGATGATGTGTGGTTGGTAGACTCAGGTGCTTCTTTTCACATGACCTCTCATCGTAACTGGTTCTCAAAATATGAAGAGTTTGATGGTGGAAAGGTGTACTTGGGTGATGATTCTCACCTAAAGATAGTTGGACACGGAAGGGTCACTATCAAATTTCCTATTGGACGAGTAAAGGGAATCAATGGAGTTATGCACATTCTAAGTTTGGCATGAAACCTATTATTTGTAAGTATGCTGAATGATGTAGGTGTGCAAGTTGTCTTTACAAAAGATGGATGTAAGATGATGAGAGGTTCTATGGTGCTCGCTAGAGGTACTAGTAGAGGTACTTTGTTTCAGCTTGAAGCATGCATTGCTCAATGCAATAGTTCTTTTGTTTCAAAGAAGAGAGTAGCTATCACTTCATCCCCACCATCTGAACAAGTAGTAAAGAAGATTGTGGCAATGGGTTCCGATGGCAGTGCAGTAAGTGTACCTAAGGGTGCAAACACTTTGGAAGGAAAGCTTCCTGCAGAAAAGATGATGTTGTGGCATATGAGATTTGGCCACATTGGTGAGAAGGGTCTTAGGACCCTGAAGAATAAAAACCTTATTGAGGGGTTAAATGATTGCAATCTTGAGTTTGACTTCTATGAACACTATGTCTATGGTAAACAAAATCATGTTCAGTTTTACTCTAGTTCTCACAAATCTTTTGATGTTTTGGATCTTATTCATTCTGATGTATTTGGTCCTGTAAAAGTTCCTTCAATCTCCAAGTCTGTATTTTTGTATATTTCATAGATGATTATAGTAGAAGGACATGGATTTATTTCCTTAAAAGTAAGACATGAGTCTTTAGTCAGTTCAAGGAATTTAAAGCCCTTGTAGAGAATCAGACTAGTAAGAAGATTAAGTGTGTGAGAACTGATAATGGTGGTGAGTTTTTCTCAGCAGAGTTTGAATAGTTATATAAAGAACGAGGTATTGAGAGGAATAAGATAACTCCTTATACCCCATAGAAAAATGGAGTTGCAGAGAGAATGAATAGGACACTAATGGAGAAGGCTAGGAGTATGCTTAGTGGAGCTAGTTTAGAACAAAGGTTTTGGGCCGAAGATATGGCCACTGTTTGCTATCTAGTTAACAGATCTCCTACATCAGCTCTTGTTGGTAAGACACCCATCAAGGTGTGGTCTGGTAAGAAGCCTTCAATTAGACATCTTCATGTTTTTGGTTGTGAAGCTTATGCACATGTTCCAAAGGAGAAAAGATCTAAGTTGGAAAACAAAGTTGTCAAATGTATTTTCATCGAATACAGTGTTGGTGTGAAAGGATAAAATCTTTGGGATCCTGTGACTAGTAAGGTGTTGTATAATAGAAATGTTATTTTCAGACAGCTAACATCTTCTCCTATTGTGCTACAACTAGATGAAAAAGAAAAGGAAAAAGATGTTGTTCAGTTGCCTCCTACCCCTGAGAAGACTGACCAGAGGGACCATGTTGGGTCTAATGATGAGGAGAGCTCTAGTAGCTCTGATAGTTCGGAAGAAGAGGAAGAACAACCTCAACCTTAGCCCTTGAGGAGATCCACAAGAGAAAGAAAGCAACCAGAAAGGTTTGGTTATTCTATGTTAGATGCCAGTTGTGTTTTTTCTTTGATTACTAACACTGATGAGCCTAGATCTTTGAAAGAGGCTTTGGGCATGGAAGATGCAAGTTCCAGGATTGAGGCTATGGATGATGAGATGGCTTCATTGGAGAAAAACAAAACTTGGGACCTTGTAACTTTTCCTAAAGGGAGAAAATCTGTTGGCTGTAAATGGGTGTTCAAGAAGAAATTCTATGCAGATGGCAGTGTTGAAAGGTACAAAGCTAGATTGGTTGCAAAGGGGTATTCACAGGTAGAGAGAATAGATTATGGTGAAATATTCTCTCCTGTTGTAAAGTTGACATCCATTAGATTTATGTTATCTCTTGTTGCATCGTATGATTTAGAGATAGAACAGATGGATGTGAAGATAACTTTCCTTCATGGTGATTTGGAGGAAGAGATTTATATGTCATAGCCCGAGCACTACATTGTTAAAGGTAAAGAATCCTTAGTTTGCAGATTAAAGAAATCTCTATATGGTTTGAAGCAATCTCCTAGGATGTGGTACCTTAAGTTTGATGCCTTTGTGTTTTCAATTGGATTTGTAAGATCAAAATTAGATCACTGTGTTGATTTCAGAGTTGAAAATGATCACCTTCTTATTGTTTCATTATATGTTGATGATATGTTGTTGTTTGCGAAGGGTAAGGGTATGATTTCTGATTTTAAATCTTAGTTGTTAGCACAGTTTGAGATGAAAAATCTTGGGGTAGCTAGGTACATCTTGGGTATGGAAATTAGTAGAGATAGGTCTAAAAAAAAGCTTTGGTTGAGTCAGAGTAAGTATGTGAAGTCTATGTTGGATAGGTTTAGCATGGTAGATTGTAGACCACTTTGTGTTCCTATTTCTATGGGAACAAAGTTATCTGTAGATGATTGTCCAAAATCTCCTAGTGAGGTGGAGGACATGAGTAGAGTACCTTATGCTTGTGCAGTTGGTAGTCTTATGTATGCTATGGTCTGTACTAGACTAGACATTGCCCAAGCAGTGGGAGTCCTGAGTCAGTTTATGGCTAACCTTGGATGGGTACATTGGGATGTAGTTAAGTGAGTATTCAGATATTTGAGGGGTACATCAGATTACTCCATATGTTATCATGGTAACTCTTCTAGATCTCCGCATTTAGTTTGTATTCATGGGTTTGTGGATTCAGATTGGGTAGATGATATTGATAGCAGGAGATCCACCAGTGCTTATGTGTTCACTATGTTTGGTGGTGCCATTAGTTGGATGAGCAAGCGACAACCTATGGTTGCTTTGTCCACTACAGAAGCTGAGTACATAGCTGCTACTCATCCTTGTAAGGAAGCCATTTGGCTTAGGAGATTGTGTTCTGATGTTGGTGTTGATGCAGAACATATTACTATTTGGTGTGACAGTCAGAGCACTATTTGCCTTGCAAAAAATCCAACTTTCCATGCCAGAACGAAGCACATTAATGTGCAGTTTCACTTTGTGAGAGATATGGTGGAAGATGGAAAGGTAAATTTGGAGAAGGTAGATACTGTGAAGAATGTTGTAGATGCATTATCGAAACTAGTGGGCACTAAGAAGTTTAGATGGTATTTGGAGTCTATGGGCCTTTTGGCCTATAGCAGTTAAAGTTCCTATTATGTTCTTGTTGCTCTTACAAGGTGTTCGACAAGTGGGAGAATGTTAGGAATAAGTTGTCTCAACCTTGGATAATTCCTATTCTTATTATTTGTTTTGTAAATGTATTTTTTGCAAATAATGAAATTAAGTGTGAGTGTACATGTCTAGTTGGCATGTTGATGTGTCACTCCACTTGATGTGTTGGCATCTTGTGCGTAAGGAGATCATTACTGAAATGGTCATGACGGATTCCTATGATGCGTAAGAACTATTTAAGGAATGTGCTATGACAGGTGTAAGAGCATCTTATGACTTGGGCCTATTTGGGTGCCCAAGTAGAAGTGGTTGGTGTGTGTAATAGAATATGCTAAAAATAGGTTGGTATGACAGATTCTCTTACACTTCTCTTGTGATCATTATTTTTGGTGGATTCTTTTACAAGCTATGATAGTCTATTCTAGGGATGGATGCCTATTCTTGGGATTGCATGTAATAGCTATGTACATGTGGCTTTGTGCATGGGTCTTGGTGGGTGGATGCCAAACTCCTTTTTGGGTATTTGTTGGGTCCTAAGGAGTCTATATATATGATGCTACTTCTATGGGAGATATATAAGTTTTACTAGTCTCTCATCTCCTAAAAGAACTTGCATTGCAAGTGTGTTGTAGTCTTTGTGTTGAAGATAATACATTGTGCAGGTTTTGGAGGGGTGGGGTTGTTTTACCAAAAGGTTTTTCCCCACTGACATATCTTTGTGTTTATGTGTTTCAATCTTCTCTATCTATTTTCTGTATGCATGGTATATGGCTGCAATATCTTTGTTAAAGTAGTTAACGAATCTGAAATTGTAAGGATTTAAAAAGAATTTGCACAATACTTTCCTTTAGAGATTAGTGTAGGAATTTGTTTCCACACCTGAGTTTCCTTACAATATTAAGGAAAGAAAGCATCTAACACCAAAAAGAAAGAGTTGTCTATCGCGGGTTCACCAAAATGTAAGATAAAAATATATATCAAGAGAGATATATATTTTTATATCTATGTGTTTTGTATAATGTATGATGGAAAATGTTGTGGACATATAAAACTTAATAAAATATAAATACTTATTTTGAAAAGTAGAAAATTTATAAATTACTATTTTCTGGTGTCTATACTAGATTTTGGGAAATTCTACAACCGGATCTCAGACAAGAAAATAGAGATAGAGAAAACCCAAAAAGGTTTTTCTTTTCTGAGATAGGTTGACCTTGACCTAAATGTAGGGGCACAATCTTACCCTGGGGCACAATCTTACCCATTTATGTCGACCTTGACATGCACTATTCCGATGATAAATATGTTTGTGGATCCCAAAAGTTTTCCAAAAAGGGTATCTAGATCTGCACTATAATTTGCTACTTCGTACCTGTTCCTGCAAGAAAAATGGTTAGGGGTTTGCCTTGGTCAAACCCTAGTTTGGAATCAACCTTAAAAATGGAATTGAAATAGATAATGCTAGCAAGTAGTAGATGTTGGAATTAGCAAAGATAGGTACTGAGAGGGGAGGGGTGAATCAGTGCCTTCAAAAACTTCACTTGTAAACCTTTCAGATCAATATTAATAAACTGTAATAACCGACTAAAATAACTTGTATCTAATTACATAAATCAATCATCTAGTTCACTTATGAAAGTAAACAATATGAAATCAATATGACAATCACATAACACAAGTATTTTGGTAACGCAAAAACCCTTGTTAGAAGGTAAAAACTGTGGTGGGGATGACACCCACAAATTCTTCACTATTGCAAATAGAAAAGGTTTGCCTGTTAGGGCTACAAGTTTTGATCACTTCTGGTGATCTTACCCTATTAGGAGTAACATATTAGATCAGCTAGATCTACCTAGTTATAGGATTTTGACAACACTAGTGAAGTGTGCACTCGGTTAAGAGATTTACATAAGACTGTTAAGTCTACTATGTTAAGAGATTTTATCCAAAACTCTATTACAATTGTCAGACAGTAATAGGCAATCATCTGCTAGTTAAAAACTCAATTGTCTGAAATAGATCTATAAGTGCTCATAAAATATCACCTTAACTGTGATGAGTCTCTACTTTGTTTTGCTCAGTAGCCTTTTCTGATTCTGCTCAATCTTATTACCTTTGTACTCTGTTCTGCTCTATTAACTGATTGACTTGAAGTTAGGCAATAGCTTCAAGTGCTCAGTGATTCATATATATCAGTTCCCAACAAAAATGATGTGAACACACAAAATATATAGTGTTCTATTTTTCCACTTAATAAAAAATTAGGTTACAAAACATAGTCATAACCCTAAGATCTACGGTATAGAAAAATAACCTAGATCAACTATTACATAAGATATACATTACATTTAATGAGTATCTTTTACAATAAATGTGCCTTGATCTTGGTAAACCATTTTATGATCTGTTGTAACCATTTTCATAGAAGAATGTGCCATTTTAGATTACTATGCCATTTTTTGTGATCCTCTATAAACAATGTAGAAACTGCTTGGTGTATATTGTGACGCTCGGTGTTTACTATCTATTGGTGTCGGTGTCGGCTAGTGCTCGATAAACTGTGTAGTACCTGGTGTGAAAGCTTTACCAACTACTCTATCTTGCTTCTGGTTACCGACCGACTCAATGTAAGTGCCCGACCAATCTCTTTAATAGCCTTTGATACTAATGACAACCTTAAATGCTCAATAGAGATTAACAGTAGAAGTAGATCTAACAATGAAGCTATGATATTCAATAGATATGAAATTGTATTTGGAATGTAAATGAGTATGTTGATATGAAATCTTGGACTCAACACTAACAAATGCAAATCAAAACCTCCATGATTGTATGCTTGGAATCCATCTTGAAGGGACAATGAATAGATCTTGAAGATGAACAAAGGATCTTGAAGGAAGATCACACCACCATGATGGATAGATCTTGGATTTCAAATGATCAACCTTTAATTCTTGAACCAAATCCCTCCAAAGGCTTGAATTCTTGAATCCTTGATCTTCAATGGAGAACTTGAATGCTTGAATGTAGATGATTGATTGAAAGATTATGACAAAGGATAGAGATATGAAAAAGAGATGGATGAAATGAGAGAGGAAGGCTTCCTTTTATACTAATCTAGGGCACAAACTTCTAGAGAGGCCTACATAGGAGAATTAAATTCCCATTTAAACCTTAACCCCTAAAAATGGACCTAAATTAAATATAATTTAAGAGTTTACCATTCCAAAGCCCGAAATAGCCAACCCATAAGTAGTAAATAAAACTTTCTGAAACCTAACATCTGGAAACTTGTGGATTTTGAAATCTGGACCCAGGGTTAGGGTCGAGGTTGACTCTAGCCTAGGTCAAGGTCAAGGTTGACCTTGACCCAAAAGTTCAAGAATCTCAAGGTTTCAGGTTAGGATGCCAAAAATAGGTAGGAAAGAGGTGGAAAATGGAGTAGAATAGGGGAAAAATCTAGATCCAAACTAGAGATCCCATCAAGGTGTCTGACATGACCCCAAACCACCTACTTGGAGGGATAAACCAGTCCTAAATGGAAGTGCTTCCATTTTCTAGCGATATAGTATCCAAGGCATTTCCATTAAAAAATGCCTATAAGGGGATGTTGGGATGTCCTCAAGACAATCAAGCATCCATCTACTCTAGAAGATATGCATAGAAGTTTCCCTAAAGGTTTCTAGTTCTTCTATTATTGAGAGGAATTGGTCTACTTCTGGCTTCATCCACTCTATTAAGAGGAACACACTTGCTTCTACGAGGGCAGAGAAGCTTGTGGTTGGACATAGTGCCTTGTGTTTCATTGACCGTAATACACTTACAAGGAGGAGAGTCTAGCAACCAAATGATATATAGAGATATAAGAGCTAACACAAATTGATGATGTTGCTATATAGAAAAGGTTGGAGTATTGGTATAGAAGATCTTGAGCATGTGGAGTCCAATGGTTGCAATGATGAGGAGTTTGGCAAGGAGCTTAAGAATGAATAGAGACATTACGCCATTAGTTGTTAATTCATGATTCATGAGTTATTAGTATTATTATTTAGTATTTAGTATTTTGTGTTTTAAGTTTGAACATTATTCATTGTAATTATAAACCACTATTATGTTAATTCATGATTGATGAGTTATAACTTAATGCTCACAGGTTAATGCAATCATTGCAATGTGTTTACTTATTCCTTGTATCCCCTCACTATTGTGCCCAAACTTTGGCCCCTTTCAACCTCATCACTGAAACATGTCTCCCATGTCCCATTGTTAGTAAAATTTGAGGAACATAGCGTTATATTAAAACACCACAAGAAATGTGAACCTCTTTACATTGTCAATTATATTGTGTGTTATGCCAACTGGCATTATGTTGGATTATTTTTAAAATAAAAGTTTCTATATCTCACTATATTTTTTTTGATGATAAAATGAGATATTCTTTCAAGGTTGCAACCCATTGAAGCTTCCAAAAATATCATTTTGTATGCTGCTAGATCCTCATGGCTAGGAATAATTGTGGCTATGATGAAATGAGATCCAACATCATCATGTGCTACATGATTGACTCTTGTCAAAAAGGGGCTATGTGAAACACTTAAGAATGATATGTATGTCAGTTGTAATTTTTTCATTTGAGTTGACATAACTTTTAAAACTCTTTAGTTTTATTTTAAATAAGGAAAACTAATAATAAGTGAATTGGCAATATTGCTATTGGAACGACATTAAAAACTTTCATTAAGGCTGGGCTTATTAGACTATAGTAAAACACCAGAAGAAATTTGCACTTGATTATACTATTAATGATATGTGTGTTATACCAATTGTCATTGTGTTGGACTTTATTTACAATAAATTTTAAGATCTCACTATATTTTGTTTGATGTTAAATGAGAGATTTTTTCAAGGTTGTTATCCATTGAAGTTTCCAAAAATATTATTTTGTATATTTCCAGATCCTTCCTGTTGGGAATAACCATGACTATGATCAATTGAGATCCAAGCCCAACATGTGCTTTGATTGACTCTTGTCAAAATGGGGTTATGTGAATCACTCAAGAATGATCTGTACGCTAGTTAGCCTTTTTCCATTTAAAAATAAATTTAAAATTATTTAGTTTTATTTTAAATACTCAAATGAAAAATAATAATAAGTGAATTGGCAATATTGTTAATGGAATAACATAAAATCTTTCATTAAGGTTGGACTGGTTAGACAGTGGTAAAATACCAAAAGAAATTTGCACTATCAATTATATTGTGTTATACCAACTGTCTTTGTGCTAGACACTTTTTAAAATTAATTTTTATATCTCATTATATATTGTTTCATGATTAAATGAGAGATTTTTTTCAAGGTTGTTACCCATTTAAGGTTCCAAAAATATTATTTTGTATGCTGCCAAATCCTCATGGCTAGGAATTACCATGGCTATGATTTCATATTTTTAGGAGGTCATAGACACAATCACAAAAACTTTCCATTACTCCTGGAATAGATAGATGTCGATGACATGAATATCCTAGAGGATATGTACTTCTATAGGAGACATAAAGCCAACTAAAAGCACTACATGTTGGTTGGAAAGGCTTAAAAAATGCACTGATCAAAGATTCCCTTGCTAACATATTTTCCTTGAATTTATTCTTTTCATTAACAGTTGTCTGAGACAAATCATTAGGAATGAAGCTTCTTTTTGATATCACAATATTCATCTCCCATGCATATGAAATAAGTAGTCATCTGATCCTTCCATATTAGGTACTTAATTCCATCAAACTTAGGACTGTCTTTCCATAATAGAGTTGACCCTTGGTGGGAAATAGATAAATTTAAGGACTAGGGACCAAACTCTAAGTGTGAAGATGGAGATAGGTAGGACTTGGACCATGTGCCAACTACTAGAGTAAATTGTGTTATTTAAATTCATTTTATTGCATAAAGATAATCTAACTAAGTCTAAAATAAAAGGGAGAAGTAAAACGTATGTAATTTTCGCTATTAAATTTTGTCTCTACTTTGGTTTACATCTAAAGTATCACTAGCAATTGCACCCCAACAAGGTGTAATGGTTACACCGATAGGAAGATATACTCCTATAATATTGAAGGGTAGGGAGAAAGTTTTAAGTAAGACCATGTTTTTCTATCATATTTCATACAAACATGTTCTTTGTCAAGGTCATTAACCTTTAACTAAATTTTCCTATTTCTAAAGATTTTCCTTTAAGCCAAAACAAAAGAAAGAAAAAGTCTATTCATTTCAATGACATTCGTAGAGGATGACTAAGCAATCTGCACCCATGCCTTGGTTATAAATCTTTTCAATCACATTTTTATTGTTGGAATGGAGAGATATGGTACGAAGAGGGGAGGGGTGAACTAGTGCCCTCAAAAACTTAAAATCACAAAAACTTAATCAACAAATAGTATTAAACTCATATAGCAACTAAATCCATTGAATGCATCATTCATTCAATTAACTTGTAAATGTAAATTGCATGAAATCAAAAAATAAACCAATCACATAACACAAGTATTTTGGTAATGTAGAAACCCTTGTTAGAAGGTAAAAACTATGGTGGGGATGACACCCACAAATTCTTCACTACTGTAGACAATAAAGTTTTTTGATTAAGGCTACAAGTTGTGATCACTTCTGGTGATCTTACCTTGATATGTGAAAATATTAACTCTGAACTGCTCGGTAGCCTTGTCTGATTCTATCAAATCTAAATGTCTCTATATACTGATCTTCTCTATCTGATAACTAATGTCTTGAAGTTGGCTTCTTGCTTCAAGATCACCTTTGCATGTTCATACCAAACATATCATCCTTCATGCATATGTCAAAATGATATAAAATACAATTATATAGCATATTGCTATTGTCTCTTAACAAAATTAGGTTACAATATCTTAGGAAAAAAACCTAAGATCTACGGTGTACAAAAATAACCTGGATCTAGAAATTACATAGAGATCATCATCATAATTAATGATTACATCCATAATAAATTATCCTTGATCTTGATAAAATGTTTTATGATTCTTTTGTAACCGTCTGCATAGCTAGATGTGCCAAAACTGATTACTATGCTATTTCTGGAATTGCTAGGTAAACACTATCAATACTGCTTAGTAGTTACACTGGCACTAGGTATCCAGTCTGCTTGGTGTATACTGACACTCAGTATTGGTGTACACTGATGCTCGGTAAAACTTCTCTAGTGCTCGGTTAGAACTATTATCTTTTTGTTCTCGGTACTACCTTGAGATAACCTGGTGTGAAGGCTTATGTAGTTAACCGACTAGCATGTATAACTTGTAGTACTTCCTTTTACTGACTAGATAGCATAGGTAACTTACTTATCATCTTTGATACTAATGAAAATCCTTAATGCTCAAATAGAGATAACAATCTCCCCCTTTGGCATTAGTATCAAAACCTTGAATGTATATAGACCTGATGTCTCAAAATTATTCTAATCTTTTGCCATATATACGTAGATAGCATAACTTAAAAAAAATTCAAAAATTTCTCCCCCTCAGTGCATGCTCCTAGTAGTATGTAGTATACTTATCATTTATTTACATAATTTGGCATATACATTACAGTTTTCCCTCTTTTTTGATATTTATGCCAAATACAAAAGTGTATACTTACAATTTATCAAAAATATGCTAATGGGTTTTCTTCAAAGAATCCAAGAGGTTTTCCCATTCCTCTTTCAAGTTGGTTAGAGAAATATGCTCAAGACCGACTTGTGCATGCATGTCAAAGATGTTCTCCAACACATAAATCTTTGGTGTTGCAACAATTTTTTGTGCTTTGACAATGTGTTTCTCAAAAAATTTCAAGGAAGCAACTCGGTTTGTAGCTCGGTGACCTGGTCACTTATCCTTCTTCCTTCTTCCTTAGATCTGCTATTAATTGCCTGAGTTCTTGAACCTTTATTATATGCTTAGAAAAAGAATCTGGCTCAGTTAAGGTTTCTTGTGCACTGGCTTGGATTTCAGTATCTAGCTTTCTAATCTTCTCACTGATCTCAGCAGTGAAGGTCTCCATAGTGCAAAGCTTAATCAATATTTGACTAATTAACTGAGTGATATATTGAATATCAGTTATTACCTCAGATAATTTCACCTTGTTTATTGCCACTTCTTGGCTGATTTTCTCTGCAAGTTTATCTTGAATCTTTGATTCTTCCCTTTCTTCTATTCTTTTCTCAGCTTCAATATTAGGGGCATTGATTTCTTTTGCAAGGGTAGCAAGTTGGTCCATTATTGGTGTGTCCTCATTAATCTGTACTTCTGGCACAACCTATTGTAAGATGTCTCTTACATTTTCTAATATCTCCTTGCTCTTGCATTCCATCCTCAACTTTTCTTGTGTTTCTTTCCTTGTACATAACTCCCCATATTTTCTTAGTTCTTTGGGGCTTAGGGTCCTCGAGTCACAATCAGGTATAACTATGATTTCATCTAAGGTGACTGACCCTTTTCATTGTTTCTTTTTCTTCTTCTTCTTCTTTGGCTCTTGAGGTGAGCTCTTTACGAATGGTATTAATGATTTTTCCTCAACATTTCTTGTATCTTGCCCAGTTGACACAGTTTCATCCTTTTTCTGCTCTTCGATAACCTATATGTCAGTTGACTAAGATGGAGCTTCTGATGTTGTGTTGGGTGGGGTAGCCTCAGTTGCTTTGGGGTCATCTTGGCCCTTTGTTTATGTCTCTATTGCCTCTTTTTCTTTAGGCTTATTTGTTTCTTCTTGTGTTCCAGCTCCTTGTTCCCCTGATGTGTCCATCAATTTCTTAAGGTTTGAGCCTTTGGGTTATTCCTTGGTTATAATTTCAATTGCTTCCATCAAGATAGGAAGTTCACCCAGTAATGATGTGATTGTAGGCTTGATAAAATTACCTTCTTCTTGTGTTATGTCCTTAGCAATGTTCACATCCTCATCATTATCTCGGTCATCAAGATCACCATTTGTGATGTCCTCAATGAGTACATCTAGTGCTTTGTCAACTACAATTTGTATCTCAACCTGATTTGGTGCATCCTGTGAAATACTTAGATCCTCGGTGGCATCTATGGTATCAGGTACCTCGGTATATGATATATCAACTTTTTCTTGGTTCAATGCCAAGTCTGCATCTTCAATATGAATGCCTTTACCTTTTGATTTTTGTCTCTTCTTAGACAATTTGGCAAATGCAACCTTTTTAGCTTGCTCTCAGGCTTTAACTATTTGTGGTCCAGATGACTTCACTTGACTCATCTATGTCTGCTAGATTCTCATCTAGTATCTACATTGCCCAAATTTTTACTCTGAATCTCCTAGAGTATGTTGTCATGTAGTCCTCAATCTTAGAAATGGACAAATTAGGAATTTCCAGAACTAGGGATTGTTCCCTCATTTTCTTTTTAGTGTCTAAGGCATAGGACCATTTATGATTGATTCTTTCCTCTAACACCTTAGGTAGTTGCTTGGAAAATTCAATAGGAACTCTCTTAAATCAAATCATCATCTAGATGATTGCTTCTTCTATTTTATTTTTTTCCTCAGTTGACATGTTCTCAAACAAACTGATTTCAGGATCAGTGAGTTCACCATGCTCAATGATATTCTCAACAACTTCATCAATTGTTCTATCTTTATTGCTAACCACTTTAAATTGATTGTTATCATTTTCTTCATCTTCTAAGTCTTCCTTACCTCTTATTAGTTTTCTTCTTTTCCTCGATGCCTCTATAGTAGCTTTTGTTCCTCTCTTTGTATAAGTTTTTGTAGGTGATGCTTCCTTAGACTTTGTGAACTTCACAACTCCCTTTTTCAATGGTGGTGAAGCTACAGTTGCTGACCTTGTTCATGCCCTAGTTTTCACTTCTAACTGCCTCTTCTTCAAAGTTGATGAAGGGGAAACCGATATAGATTTTGTTCCTTTATCAGACTTAGTTTCTTAACTTTCATGGGGTTTATTAGTTAACATCAACTGACCTTCAGTTGCAACTTCAACTGGTGAACTATCAGATGATACAGAATCATCTCCAAACTTTTCAACTAATGTTTTCATCATCTTTCCTTATTTCTTAGCCATCTTACCGATAACCAGGCCTATTTTAATTCTTGTCTTGGCCTCCTCAAATGTTCCAATCCTCTCTGCATCTTTGCCTTTAGGTGTAGCCAGAAGAACCTTGAATATTGATTTTGAAGAAAAATTAATATCTATTTCATAACCCATGGGGGCTAGCCATTTAATTCTAGGGTCCACAACCTTTATCAATGTATGGTCCGTGTCCATAAGAAAACAAATATCCATCTCATATTCCTCAATCAATTTAATAGGAATTCTACTCTGAGAATTCATTCTAATCTTGAATTTCTCAAAATAATCATCTAGAACTTTGTTCAGATTGTTTCCCAAGTCCAAAATCATATCATAAATTTGCACAATGACTGGTTTTTCGGTAGACCAATTTGCATTATTGAAAGAAGGGAAAAAATGTTGTATATAGAAAAATATGCACACTAGAAGTGATCCAAACTTACAAGTATTTGACTTTGCCGACTAGATAGTCTTCATATTTTCTTCAATCTACCTTAGAAGAAGCTCGGAAAGGTCTAACTGGAAACTCTTCTTTACCATTTTATATGCTATGTCCATAGATCCACATTGAACACTATTCAGTCTACTCAACTAATGCATCTTGTAACCGATTACATGTGCTACAAACTTAACCTATGGGTCCTCAATTGTAGCAATTTTTAATGCTTGGCCATCAAATGTTGCACCGGTATTATTTTCAATTTTGACCCTTGAAGCACTGTGAAAAGCCTTGGACTTGTCAGTTGTTGGGTATCTGGTAACCCTATGAATCATTTTTTTAGTTACTTTGACCGGTTCATCCAACCAAAATATCCCATCATGATACCGACTAAGTACAACCCTAATAAATTCAGTTTAAAAGGTTTTCGGGAAATTTAGGGCATTTGTAAGACCAATATTTTCAACCTATTTGTATTCTGGTTTTAGTTTTCCATCTTCATCACAAAGATTTTGATAATCTATAGTTGTTTCAAAATATCTGATTTCACCTATTTTGTAGTGGATGTAAGATCTGACATCCTCAACTAAAAAAACCCTTGGTGGGATACTTGAGAAAGCTCTCATTGAATCAATTTTTGATGCAACTTCTGGATGAAGTTTGTAGTGGGGTTCATCACAGTTAGTTGAAACAATTAGGTTCACTTCCTCTTCTACAATCTTAGATTTAGTTGCCTTGGATGCCATTATAATCAGTTTAGGGTTTCAGAAAATATGTTGAATGTGCTCGATAGAAGTTGTACTTACTCAGAATAGATGAAGAACACGCTTAGTTTGATCTGAAACTGACTTGAATGCATTTGAAAACTCTCAGCTTGAATTCTCTCTATGAATATTATTGCTCTTCAAAATCACATTGTGAAGAATGAACCAAGTCTCCCATGTATTTATAGCCTTTTTCGAATTCCTGCTTAAAATACTTATCATTAATGCTTGACCTACTTCCAGCTTAGTGACAACTGTCAACTCGATGATTACTGTAAAACATCATCACCTTGATTAACACAAAACTTTCCACTCATTTGTTACTGATACCCAGTTAACCTTGCATAATAGTCACCAATGGGTAACCCTCTACTCGGTCTTGCTTATACCGAATGTATGACTTTGTTAGCTCAGAACTTATATACCATAATGTATCTTAATTCATGCAGATTTGGTATGTGCTCATCTAATATAAGGAACTATATGTAAAATATGATCAATCTAAAATATCAGTCCCATACATACCTATTTCACCATAGGTGGAGGTACCGATGTCACCCCATCCAATGGATGAGGTTTCATCGACTGCATTGCTTGACTCAAAATTTTCATTTGATACCTTTCTCCACGTAGTGTTTCTAATCCTCATGATATCTACAATAGTGTTGCCACTCTCAAATATATGTCCTTCTAGTGCTCGGTCTCTACAATCCTTGCTTAGGTGACCGACTTTATGACAATGTAAGCATGCCATACCAGTTCTTTTCCAGCTTCAAGATTGTCTAGCCCATCTCTTCCTCATACAATTTTCTACAATATGTCCATACCTTCAACATACTGAGTAGTTAACCCATGTTTTTTAATCCCAAGTGTAAGCACTACCTTGTCTCTTCGGTTGATAAGGTTTTTTCTTTTATTTCAAGGTCCACACTTGCTTCATCTTTTTCTTACACTCTTGTGAAGTGTGTCCATGCTGGTTGCAAGTGTAGCATAGTTTCTCCATGGTTGGATTGTTAGGAGTCTTATTCAATTTTTCTCTACACTCATATGCTTGATGTCTAAATTTACCACAATAGTAACAATAACCTTTAAACTTAGGAGTGACTTTAGGTTTACCTTGTTCTTTACGCCTGCAAACATTTGAAGTATGTCCTAGTTTGCCACAGTGATAGCATATCAGCATCTTAGGTTTCTGATGTTGATTTTTGTTCACCTATTCAACTTGCTTGGATGATTCACTTTTCTTGGTGTAGCCTAATCCTAGTTTGCTTCCAAGTATTTGTTGATTAATCAGAAAGTCATTGATTTTCTTTGAATTGTCTTCAGCCTGTTTCATCATTTCATTGTGTTGTAGCTACATCTTTACTTCATTTCTCAATTTCTCATTCTCTTCCCTGAGTACTCCAATATCTTCAAGTTTTCTTGACAACTCACCATTTACTTGGTTGATCTCCTAGTTTACAATCATCATCTGATTGGATATTTCAAAATGACTCTTAGTAAGTCTTTGTATCTCAATTTCTTTTGTTTTAAGTTGTTCACTCATTTGTCTATGGTCTTCAATTGCTAGATTCATTTCCTATTTAGCTTGTCTAGTATTGTTCATTACATCAATCATTCTCACCATCTGTGATTCTTGACCGATCTGCAGGGCTTTCACTTGTTCAGTCAAGTGAAGATTTTTCTCAGACAAATCAAATATAACACTTTCAGAAATGTCATAAATACTGCCTGAACTAGATCCTAAATTTTCAAATAAGTCATCAATCTCCTCTTCATGATAATTAGTCTCATTCTCCAGAATAGCCATGTTCTTTCTCTGAACCAGTAATTTCTTCAATGTATCCTAACCTTGTTTTTATTGCTCAATAAACATCTGCATTTGAATCTTTTGATTCTCTATTGTCTTGTCCAACTTATATCTCACCATGGGTAGATCTTTACTCTTCAGTGGTTACACCATCCAATAGCAGATCTTTGCTCTGATAGGAATTGTTGGAATGGAGAGATAGGGTACTAAGAGGGGAGGGGTGAATTAGTGCCCTCAAAAAATTTAACTCCAAAAAAATTAATCATCAAATAGTAGTAAACTCATATAATAACTGAATCCATTGAATGCATCATTCATTCAATTAACTTGTAAATGTAAATTGCATGAAATCTAACAATAAACCAATCACATAACACAAGTATTTTGGTAATGTAGAAACCCTTGTTAGAAGGTAAAAACTGTGGTGGGGATGACACCCATAAATTCTTCACTACTGCAAATAATAAAGTTTTCTAGTTAAGGCTACAAGTTGTGATCACTTCTGGTGATCTTACCCTATTAGGAGTAACAATTTAGATCAGCTAGATCTACCTAGTTATAGGATTTTAACAACACTTCTTGAGTGTGTACTTAGTTAAGAGATTTTACAAAAAACTGTTAGGTCTACTCTGTTAAGAGATTTTGCTAACTCTGTTACAATGATTAGAAAATAACAGGATGTATCTATAATTGATAACTTAACCTTTTTTGAAATAGATCTATGAAGTATTGAGTAAATATCACCTTGATATGTGAAAATCTTAACTTTGAACTGCTCAGTAGCCTTGTCTGATTCTATCAAATCTGAATATCTTTGTATATTGATCTTCTCTATCTGATAACTGATGTCTTGAAGTTGGCTTCTTGCTTCAAGATCTCCTTTGCATGTTCATACCAAACATATCATCCTTCATGCATATGTCAAAATGATATAAAATACAATTATATAACATACTGCTATTGTTGCTTAACAAAATTAGGTTACAATATCTTAGGAAAAAAACCTAAGATCTACGGTGTACAAAAATAACCTAGATCTAGCAATTACATAGAGATCATCATCACAATTAATGATTACATCCATAATAAATGATCCTCAATCTTGATAAAATGTTTTATGATTCTGTTGTAACCATCTACATAGATAGGTGTGCCAAAACTGATTACTATGTTGTTTCCTAAATTGCTCAGTAAACACTATCAATACTGCTCAGTAGTTACACTAGCACTCGGTATCCAGTCTACTCGGTGTATACTGACACTCGGTATCGGTGTACACTGATGCTCAGTAAAACTACTCTGGTGCTCAGTTAGAACTATTATCTTTTTGTTCTCGGTACTACCTTGAGATAACCTGGTGTGCAGGCTTATGTAGTTAACCAACTAGCATGTATAACTTGTAGTACTTCCTTTTACCGACTAGATAACATAGGTAACCGACTTATCATCTTTGATACTAATGAAAATCCTTAATGCTCAAATAGAGATAACATTTTATATCTTATTTCACACAAACATATTCTTTCTCGAGGTCATTAACCTTAAATTTTCTAATTCTTTTCTCATTAATATATTGGAAGAATTGAACTATTTCATGGTCTTATTATTAAATATAATATTATTATATTTATTAATATTTAATCTAATTTACCATATGCTAAGGCTCGGTTATCAGAGTCAAATTTACCACCCCAATAGGCCAAGTTTATTTGGGGAATTTCACATTGTTCTGACTATGAATACTCCTCGAGACCATAGATTCTTCATTTCAATTATTTGTTTTATACTCATTTTGATACATAGTTTCTTATGCAGAGAGAGATTCTTATTATATTAATATTCATTATAATCTGTAGAAAATAATAAATTTGTGGATTTATTTATAATTTAATTATTAAATAGTTTGTCATGTTATTCATATCTATTATATAAAAGAGATATATATCAATTTGTTAAATAAATAGATTATTTTTTCAAGTACTAAATCTTAGTTTTAATTATGAAATAAATTTTGATTTCGTTAATAATATTATAAATTATTAAAAAATATAGATTGGGAATTGTTTATTGTTTCGATTATGTGTTCATTTTTGCATCAACATTTCAATCATCATGATAAGAAGAGTGCTAGAAGAGTGGAAAATGAACAAATTGTTTAGACAGATTGTTATAGACATTTCAATGTTATATAATCAATTTATTTTTACTAATAATTTAAATATTTTATTAAGACAAATATACTTTTAGACTTCATTTATAATTTTTTAATCAAATACAATCAATAATTTTTTAGGAAATATAATTGTGTAATTTTTTTACCATAATTAAATACAATCTAATCATTCAAATATTACATTTCAATAATAAAATCCAAAAAACCCATCTTTCTCACCTTGAGAATGAAATAAAATTAATAAGAAACCAAACCCGACCACTACACGAACACTACCCACTCTTCAATCTTCAACTCGCATCATAAATATCATATAAACATAGATATTAATTTTTACAAAGCTATAATTGTCCCAAAATATAAATTCAAAACCAAACCACTTCATTTATTATACCTAAAAACCCTAAAATAGCTAAAAACCTTAAATCTTCTCTCGACATGACCACTAAATTAACAAAATAGACAAAAGCTAGCCTCACAGGCATTTGAGACCTCTCTTAGCATTCTTTTTGTCTTTGCAACATGGGCATACATCATTGTTCCTATATTGCCCACTTGGAACATATTTGCATAACATACATCAGTCAATGTAGTAATTCAAACACTAATCCTTGTGAGTTTAAACTTCCTGGCAACTCATCTTACATTTATTGCCACACTCTGTAAATAAATAGTACCATTATGATTACTCCATTTGATCCATTAAACGATAAAATAAATTATAATCTTCGTTCGATCCCTTAAGTCTTAAATTAAATTATAATCATTGTTCCATCCATTAAACTATAAAATAAATTATTTTTACTATTCGATTCATTAAACCCTGAAATAAATCCAAATGAAAACAAGAGGTGGTTGTCAAACCTACCCTTTTTTTTTGTTATAATTGGTGTAGGAGCTAGTGCACGAGGAACTGCAACACTTGAAGCAGCCTAAATACAAAAATATGGAGAAATTAGTAGTTTTGAAAAGGGAGAAAAAATACTATAAAGACAAAAGGATCTGATAGATTAAGGAAATATAGTGATGCCCACTCCTGGATTTGTAACGAAATATAATATTAGTATTGAATTTTGTTGGAGGACACTCTTAAGTGCACAAAATATTGCTATCTATTTATTATAGAATATTGAAATCTATTTTACACAATTATGAGTTAATCATCATGACCGCGAGTCAATTATTTAATAGATATTGATTGGAAATCATTTTTAGTTTTTATTGAGTTTATTTTTGCATCAACATTTTTTACTGTACACTATGATTCATCATCATGATAAAAAAGAGTGCTAGATGAGTGAAAAATGAACAAATTATTATATACAAATTGTTATAGACATCTCAATGTTATATAATCAAGGACACTTTCAAATTTTTATTCCTTAAGTTAGTGTCTAATTACAATTATCAAGCACAATAAGGATTGGGGCTTAATAATTCAGTTACAATTTCATATAACTTTCATGTCTTTAGTGTTGCAAACAACAATGTAGTAGTGATGGTATTGAAACTTGAGGGAGTATGTAATGTTTTTAGAAGATGTATAATTCAAGAGCACAAAAAAGTCATAGATGAATATATCATAAACCTATGGTGGATTGTGCACATGTAAAATTCCATCTAACAAATTTGAAGTAATGAATGGAAAATGTCATCATTATTTATAATAATAATTTCATGTCATGTATGACAATGATAATAATCTTAAATTTATAAAAATCTAAATTTTAAAATAATCTACTTATTTTTTTTTACAAATGTACTATTAAATGTAAGATTTTAACTATTAATAATGTAAGATTTTAAATGTTGATAATGTAAAATTTTAAATGTTAATTGTCTAACAAACATAATATACTTTTGAATTTTCATTGATAATTAATTATTTGTTTTGATGAAAAGTAAAATATTTGAACATCTTGTGGACCTAGCCATTAAGTGACACTTCACCTTAGCATAGTTACAATTTTGTCACCAAACTAATTTGGTTTTTTTTGGGCTTGATTAACAAGACGTCCCAAAAAATACCAATATTTTAGAAACAAAATATATTATTTTCCTTAGCATTTTTCCATATTTTATGTCAATTTGATTCTTCCCAAAAATAAAATTGTTCCAAACTTCCATTAATAGGCATTTTTCCTCAAAAACTAGAAGCCAAAAAACACAAGTTCTTACAGATAGAAGACAATAATCCTCATTATTATTGGTACAAATGAGAAACAAATACAAATCATAAGAGGACCAGAGAAAAATTCTCTATTTATGGATTTCTACAGAAGGATCTCAAGGCCTTGATGGTTGCTACTCTCAAAATGTATGATGTTGGAATGGTTTTCCTTGTGATGGGGATTGCTACCAAATACATCACAAATACAACAAACCCAATTTGTAATTGAGAAAACATATATTTTTTTAAAACATATCATTTAATTTATATCCTCCATGACTATCCTTAGGGCTTAAATGAAAGTAAATGTAAAAGGAGAAAGTACAAAACTTATAGAATCATTAGAGTGGCAAGCACTACAATTGCGGTTTGCGAAAGAGAAGAATGCAACTGTAAACCAACACAAATGTACTAATGATCTCAAAACCCATCCCTACACCTTTTGTATAGCCACGAGAAAAATGTTGGCTCAACGAGTAAATTCAGGTGAGAAAAATCTAAAAAGGGAAATTAGGTACTAGTCAAGTGTGGTAATCAGGATGTCAGTCCAAAGGGTAAAATGTCCATTAGTTAAAATGCTGAGAGTAATTGCACTACCAACAACTTCATGAACATCAAACCTAATGAGATAAACCTCATAATCCACAACAAAAGCCTAGCTCATTATGGTTACTCTTCTCAATAAACTTCTGCTAGATGACACCAGTTACAATGCCTAATTGGGTAGGCAACAACTGAATTATAACACCCCCATAATAGTCACCCACATTAAGAGCCATAAAAAAGAGTATCTAGCAATGGATCCTTCCTTTCCAATTTTTTCAAATCCAAAAAACACTTTGCTCATCAAAAACCTAGGGCTTATGAATAGACAAAGCTTTCTCTAGGAAAATGAGGGCGCATTGCCCACATCCAAAATATTTTTTCTTCCTTTTTAATGTCACTATTCAATTTTTTTCACTTGAATAGTAAGCTCATTCTTCAAGAAGTGAACCTAGCTTCTGGCTTAACACTCACCTTGATTCATCCTCTAGCAACCTTGAAGTTATTATTTTGTCATATAATGTGTCTGCCATGGTAGATATGATGTTTTGTGCTTGGATAAACATGGGAATTCTTCTTAATTGTATTTATAGACCCCAATGATTTCAACATTCAAATTACTTCAGAATCCTCTCTATATAACCTTCCCAAATTCATATTAGTGGTTGTCCAAATTAAAGTTCTACAATCTATGCTCCATCCACTAAACTCTAAAATAAATTATTTTTATTGTTCAATCCACTAAAAACTAAAATAAATTCATATGAAAACAAAAATAGAATGTCAAACCTACCCTTTTTTCTTATAATTGGTGTAGGAGCTAGTGCATGAGGCATTGCAGAACTTGAAGTGGCCTAAATACAAAAAATAGAGAAAAATCATTAATTTTGAAAATGGAGAAAAGTAACTACAAAGACAAAAAGATCTAACAGATTAAGGGAATACACATTTGATGCCCAATCCTGGATCTGTAATGAAACTTAGAGATTAATATTGGATTTTGTTGGATGGGACTCTCAAGTGCACCAAATATTGATCTAAGAACAAAAAATATGTTCAAGGGGAAATGAAGCTATACCCTCCAGTATGGAGTGATTTTGATATACAGTGTGGTCTACCTACAAATGCACTTGTAAATGCAACATGATGGAAACCCAACACTGCAATATTATAATTACACACAAAAGGGGCATGGTGAACCATCCATGCTCTCCTACCATTCCCCTCATATTTTAAAAATCCAAAACATAGGTCAAAGTTCAAGGCAATCAATCATCTCCACTACAATTTTTGATAACTCTGAACGTGAAAGAATCAACACTCCAAAAGCCACATCACCACAAAAAATCCACATTGAACGAACTAGACAAGCTGGAAACAAGTGCTTCTTAGGAAATAATTTCATCCTTACATAAAACTACAAAAACCACATCACACGAAACTTAAGGGAGCAGCGTAGCGGGAAAGCTATTGGAGGCAAGTGATTAATACGAGAAGACCATAACATTAATAGAGTACTATTTGCGTGTAGAAGGGAACACTATATGAAGAAGAGATCTCCTACTTATCAAGTGATCTTCTATCAATATCGTTCTAGTCTAAATAAATTTTTCACCTGCACAATAATAGGGATAAAATTATTTATGGGAATTTCTTACCACAAAAAAAGTAACAAAATTGTTCCCAATGATTTCTCAAGCATCCGATAATGACGAAATCCCACGGTTTTCCCAACCCACGACATGGTTTATGAGCTTCCACTTTGCACTCTTGCAGTTCAATACCACTGAGTGAGTAGTTTTTCAAGCATGAGATAGGTTTTTAAAGATTTCATACGGGAGAAACCTCGCAGATAAAGCCTATCGACCAATGAGAATGCTTGTCAAAATAAAATCAAGTAGCCAACATAGTAAATTTACTTAAAATGGTCATAAAAAGGATATGTATGTCACTTTTCATAACAAGCTTCTTTGAAATGAGTGATCCATTCTGTAAACTTGAAAAATAAAAATAACATAGTTACACTACCCTAGGGGATGGGGGGATGTCGGAATGGGAGGACAAGTTTCTGGGTAGGGGGACAAAGGGCTCAATTTGGGGATGTCAGGGGAAAGGGGTGTATATACTATATACTATAGTCTATACATGTGGTACTTAAAATGATAGTTATGAAAAGATGTATAACAATATAAGACATTGTTAGTGAACAAATTTGTCTTTACTCTAAAATAGAATATAACTTCACTCTATTACCCTCTCTTGAAGATAAATAGTTCATAACAGTTGGGTAAACCTATAATCATTCCCCTCTGAAGTTTATGAGGTATGACTCCCTATCATAAATATTCAAGGAATTTATGATTAAACTACACACATGTGTACTTTTACCAGAAAGTACTTAAGGATCTCTCATATACTCTTTGGTATAGAGATGATTTTCAAAGGTAATACATAAGATCAAGAAAAGTTTAAAGAAAACATAGTTCCTTCAACTCTTAGAGATTTAAATTTATGTTTTAAATACAACACAGACCACTATGGAAAGATTTATGATCACCAGATAAATAGAAAATAATGTAGAGTAAATAACATATCAACCCACAAAGGAATCAATGCATTACAAGTTTAAACTCAATGTTTCAAACCAAAACTTTGCATTAATGTATATATGTATTGTAAAGTCTAAAGCCAAATAGATATTCCAATCGATGTTTCTTTCCACATTGTTCTTTTTTTAGAGGAAACTACTAAAAACTATTTTAAGCTTCATTCTCACCAAAATTTCTAGCCCCTAAGAAGTCTTATGCTCCAACATAAATAGTTGTTTACAATTCAGGAGGCCTCCCTAAAAACGTAGCCCCTTGGATTGTTAACAAGAAATAGTTATAAACCAGTTAACATAGTAAAACAATAGCTTTTAGACATCTATCCAGTTATCAAAGAAAATTAAATGAAAGAAATATATTCTACCTCCTCTGTGGGCTTGTCATCCCATGTGGCATCCTTAACCAATGTATAGCTTTGAAAGGTACTCACGAACTCCTACATCGGGTGAGAGTGCAAGTTCTTTAGCCCTAACATTTTTTCTTGGTAGACATCCTTTTCCCATTTGAGTCCCTTAATCTTCTTCGCCATCTTGGGAAATTGTCCTCTGTCCAATTATAGCAATACTTCCACATTTTCTATTCATGTGAAGTCATGGACCGCATGATTTTCATTTTATTTAATAGCACACATAGTAGTTTCAAAGATTTTTATCATAGCTTCCAGATCCAGGTTTCCTTCTTCAAACTGGAGAATACCAGAAAGATTAACCACTTTGATATCTTTCAATGCATTTTCATGCAATTCCTTTATTTCCTTCCCTATGGCTTGAACGCTTTGGATTGCATATTTGAATAAGGTACCTTTCCATCCCATGTTTTTCTTCAGCATGAATAGCATGCAAGCGTCCACTGATTTCATTGGGTTTTCTGATAGAAACTTTTTTACACCATAATTTTCCACTTGTTGTACCTGTGACACAATAGTTGCACACTTGGCTTTGTCTAATTCCTAACCTAGAATTAGGGTTTGGATTTTTCCAAGGTGTGTCTCCCCTTCTGTTTAGATAGTAAAAAATTCCTAAATGAATTTGTTTCCTTCTTTGACAATAGCATCGATCTAGTTAACCAATTCCTTAGTTAGAGCTCTTCCCTATTGCATTTGTTTCAGTAGTTGCTTGTTGTCTATGAAATTAGGATCAAAGGATTGAGGATCTTGAACTAGAGGCACTTCCCCTAAACTTCTCAAAGAATTAAGGAATTATGCCATGGTGATGACCAATTTTTTGAACTCCCTCATTTCTCATCTATCATTATCAGTATCCCTAACAGAGGTCACATGTTCTTGTTCTTTTTTCTATTCTTCCATTGTCAAAGGGATATCCTCCTCATTCATTTCTATATCCACATAGCTCATATCCTAAGCAGCCATCTAATTTTGAGTCTGAGACCTAGTCCTTCACCTTGTTTGGGGTGCAATGGGGAGATTAGGATGCATTTTGACTGAAGTTCCACTTGAAATGATCTTCATTTTGGATGGAGAAATGTCACCTACATCATTGATTAAAACAAAAGTATTAGAAGGATTAGGTGATAAATGAATTGAGGTATGATTTTTATCATTCCTCTTTTGCTACACTGCTTTAACTCTTTCCTACCTCTTCTTCTTCAGCTAATTATATATGCATTTAGGATGGACTATGCCCTCAAATTTATGTCATCTTTTTCCTCCTTGGTCCAATCAATCTCAAGGATTGTTTTATAAAAACCTTCATAATTGGGTTCAATGATATCAAAGATATCCTCATCCAGACCTTCAGAATTAAGTTTCAATTGTAAATCTTTTATTTGAGTGATCAATAGCCTTGAATGACCTCTCTTCTTTATTTATTTCTCATTGCCATAATCTTCCCACAAATCCTCAATGTGAGGAACCATCTTTTTTTTATTTCCTAGACCTAGGATTTGTTTTATGAAATCCTTGTTGTCGAATCCTTTTCTTTCTCTATCAAACAACATGTTAAAGCTCAATAGATTACTTCCATCCATAGAAAGCTCAATCATTCTTTTATAGGTCAAAGCTCCAAGCTTGAGAGGGTACATAGAGTCCCATTTTTCTTTAGGAAGGGTATTTTTAATCACCATGAATAACTGTCTACAAACTTCTGCTAGAATAAAATAGTCAATGGCATATCTCGACAAATTGAGGGGTTCCTCATCAAACCCTCCTATTCTTATGTACGTGAACCTTGATAATTAAATGAAGAAATTGCCATACCTTTGAACTAATTTTTTTGTGCCTGAAGAAATCCATTTTTCTAGACTTCTGGCCAGATCATAGGTTAATTTCCCCCAAAAAAATCATGAACCTTGTGATAATTCTCTATAACTTTGTCTCTTCTCAATATGGGGAAATAATCTTGAACAGTTATGTCTTTGTCCCATGGTTCTCGAGGAATTCCAATGAGCTCTTGGGTACATAGATAATATATCAGATAAAAAGACATAAAATTCCTTCTTAATCATCAATGATTTTTTTAGTTGATCTGTCATTGAGCTAGCAATTAACTTAGCCCAATCTAGATACTTCCTTCCATCTAAAATAATTTCAATATAATGATACATCCAGTCTTCAAAAAGAATTCCTTAAGCTAAGCCCTTTTCTCTATGCAGTAGGACTACTAGGTCATGGATATTTGATTTCATGTGATCCTTTATTAACACTTTTAGTAGTCTAGAAACTCCTTTATAAAATGTTGTTGTCCATTTCTTGGCAATATTATTGTGGTTTTTCTCACCATTCATGAAACTGGGCATAAGACTAGGTTTGACTAAAACTGGAGAAAACCTCATTGGGAAGCTTAAAACCTGACATGATGGTTTCCCTAGTGATATAAAATAGGATTTGGCCATCATTTTTCAATATACTTTTTGACTTCACATCATAGCGGTTAACACATTGCTGAATCAGTTCAAGGTTTGTTACGGTAGGGGAAAAAGTGATGGCTTGAAGACGACCACTAGACATGATCTCCAGGATGTGCTCCCTATCTACAATGTTACTTAAAATTTCTGCCATTTTATCTACTTCCACTCCCATCAAATTAGTGTCTGAAAATATTGGGGCTTGACATTCTAAAATAGTAGTATTGCCAAAGCTAGACCTCATGTTTGCCCTCCAAGACAACACAACACTCTATAGTCTTTCCAAGATCAAATAAAAATGCAAAGTAGGAACATAGGAAAGGCTCTTGGCATTTACCTATAATTCACTATCTCAGGGAGAATTATTATCTTTTACACCCAAGCCTTCACAATTTCTTTCTTTAAAAGAAATAGAATAGCATGACATGACTTGAAAATACTCACATTCCCGCGAAGTATGGAAAATATTTGAGTATTAATTAAGGAAAGATACTGGAGTGGGGTATATGTCATGAAAAGACACTTCACTACCAATAGCCTTTAGAAAACTTTCCATGTCATCATTTATTTCTCTTAGCCACCATCACTTCGCACGCATCAAGAATTAATCCTATTAACTTGCATTCCCAGCTCAAATTACACTCGTAGCTGCCATATTCCTGAGGCATGTTGTACCATTATCACAGTGATTTCTTATCTAGCACGTCACATCATTAGTCACATTAGCCACCAATTCTCTTTGAGCCTAAAGAATTTACTTGAACCTCTTTGAATTTCTTTAAACTGAGGTACTAAGTGGTTCAAAGTGGTTCGACATTATATCATAGCTTATCGAAAGATTTGACCTACAAATACAAATATTAGATAGAAATTCTTTATTGAACCTATTTGAAGTACTTTTAACCGAGGTATGAAGTGGTTCAAAGTGGTTTGATAATGACTTAAGTTGATGAACATTCAAGATGAGGAAGGCTTAGCATATGGAATGAATTCAAAGCAACATGATAGACATCATATGGAAGTAACCACAAACGTGAGGTACAAATTGAAGTTGAAAGAAAAACTTGGGTGAAGGTTTTCACAACCAAGACAAGAGTCAAACACACTTATACAAGGTGAATCATTATGGATACTAACATCAGCTCTGATTGGGCGATTGCATGTCAAGGATATGTAGAGAACTTAGGTTACTAGTTTCACAAATCAAAAACAAGGGAAAGAATGGATGCACGTGCCTAATCCTAAAGGAAGAAAAATAAATAGACTAGCTACTATGTACAAAAAGTTCTCAGATGAGATCAAAGCTTGAAAAACTTCAAATCTTGTCCATTATAAGTGAAAGGCAGGATCATACCATCTGCGTAGGATAGATGAAAAACATTTGAACCACCTACTTCTAAAATCATGAAAGGTCCCCTCCATAAAGTTTCAAATTTCCCATGGGCTCCTTCGGGTTCTTTCCTCTTATCCCACAATAATACTTTGTCTCCCTCCATAAATTTGTGGGTTCGATCTCTCATATCAAGAACTTTCTTCACCTTCATTTGATGTTCTGTAATGTGATCCACTAACTTGTACCTTTCCTCTTCAAGCTTGTTTAAGTACATGACCCTTTTTTCTAGAGAGTTCTAAAAATATTGATCTTTGATCATAGTTTGTAACGTTGCAGCAAATAGCTCAAGGGGTAGCAACACCTATGCTCCCACTCCATAAACCACTTCAAAGGGATTCATCCCTATACATCTTTTAGGGGAAGCTTTTTCAGCCCATAATGCTTCATATTATTTTCTATGCCAGTCATGAGAATTTTCACCCATAAACTTTTTCATTATAGCAACTAGGTTTTTATTGCTGGATTCCGCCTGACCATTCCCCTAAGAAAAATAATCTGAAGAATGAGCCAATGACATTCCATGTTCATAGAAGAACATTGATATTTCTTCAGATGAGAAGTAGGTAGCAATATCTGCTACTATTTTCTATGGTACACCGAACCTAACAAAAATATGATTCATCAAAAAATCACAAACCACTTGGGAATTATTTTTCTTTGTGGGGATTGCCTCCACCCATTTTGTAAAATAGTCTGTAGCTCTCAATATATATACATGTCCAACACTAGATGGATCATTTACAAGTCGTATAAAATATATTCCCCACTATTTAAAAGGTTCATTTACCACCACTGGTTTGAGAGGTAGGGCTGCAAGCTATGGCCTTCCTATGAAATATTTATACTTCTCACAATCTTAACATAATGATACGCATCCTTGAATATCCTGGGCCAATAAAAATAGTTCTTAAGGACCTTGAAAGTCATAACTATGGAAGAAAAATGCCTGCAACAAGCTTCATCCTAGAATGTTTTAAGCAACTCTTTTTGTTGCTAAGTGTCCACACATATGAGAAAGGTTCCATCAATCCCTCTTTTATACAGCACCCCTTGGGAGATGACATACTTGGACACCTTTAATCTCAAATTGTGCCTTTTATGGGAATTTAGATGTGTAGGAGGGTATATGCACAAAGATGGGGGACCAAAAAGGTGCCACTTTCATTTTTGGTCCCCCATCGGCCATAGTGCGTACGCACTAAAGCACATGTGCCCTATAGGGTACACACGCTATGGCTTGGATTGCCCAAGCATTAGGCTTGGGAAATTCAAACCATAGCATGTGTGCCCTATAGGGTGCACACACTTTGTAAAATACTATAAAGTGTTTGCTACGTTTGGAAAAACCTATTTTTCTTTCCACAAACCCGCATTTGCAGTAAAAGAGGGCTTCCCAAGCGTGTATGCAAAATCCCTTTGCTTGTTCAATCCAAAAATTTTCATAAATAATGGCTCCATGACATCATCAAGTTTGATATGGAAGAAGAGGTAAGTATTTTTACAGTCCATGCCTCTTATTTGTATTGAAATTTCAGTTTTGAAGCAATTTGTTTTGTTAAAATTTATTTTCTTAGATTTTGTGTAATTAAGATTTTGAAATCTATTTTTTTTAATTTCCAGGAAGAAATGATCTCCCTAAACAAAACCCTCAACCAAACCCTCCATCTCCTCATGAAGAGATGAATGAAGAAAATAACCAAGAAAATGAACCTCCTCCTGAAACACGAGAAAATTTGATCAACCAAATTGAAAGAGGGAAAAGAATTAGAATATTTAATTAGGAGGTTAAAAGATTCTATTTCTACAAATCCTAGAAGGGCAAGACTTGCAAAATCATTGGAATCCATCTTGACCCACGTAGGCTCAGTTAGTGGGCAACTTAATTAATGGCATGATAAAAGAGAAGAACAAAAATAATATTATGCAAATAAATTATCATATGAGGACATAAAAAAGAAAAAAATCACAAAAGATGACATTTACATGCTCTTTAAAAAACCAGGGGACACTGATACTCTTAGAACTACAAGAAGGAGGTTCCCAATTCATTGGTGCTTGAATAAAGACATAAAAAACAACTTTTGGGAGAGATGGTGGATGGTCTTTGATTCCCCTCCCTGTAACAATCATGAGGTTCCTATATATTTCTTGAGGAAACTCTATTGTGAGTTTTTACTCAAGGAGGTGCCAAATTATTTTGACTTTCTAGATTCTTAGGGTAGAGGAGGGGGTCATCATTTGATAGAGCGGGGGCACATTATGACCATATGCACCTAGGGTTCCTATTAGCAATCCATAGGTGGATCATGTTAGTATTCCTTCCCTTGTGAAGGAACATGTAGAGGTGAACACACTAGGCATGATTAGTGCTCTGACAGAGACTCTCATTTAGTGTGCCACTCCTTTAGTTAAGGGTGACCATGGTCAATCTTTAAGGGGGCATATTTTTCGATCATGTGGATCCTTGTGCACATTTGGTACTACCAAGAGAGAGGAAGAGGACCGTGGAATGATGACTAATTATTTTCTAAATATGACATTTGGCATTGACACACAGGTAAATATTCTCAAGTTTATTAAATTTCTTTGATCACATTTCATTTATAAAAGAATAACTAATTAGTTTAGTATCTATTGATTATGATCAAAATTCAAGGCAAGAGTGTCTGTGGAGGTGACAATGGAAATGATCCTCCTGTCCCCTTCTACACATCATCCTCAAATCCACAATTATGTATCGAATAAAATATTTTAATTAATATATTTGATTATTATTTATTTATATGAATGATTGTATCATAACTTATTGTGCATGTGCATTAGTTCACTAGTGGACCATCGACATTCACAACAGACAGCGAAGGGCATCGTGCCACTTTCCTTGAGGTATCTTTATTTTCATGTTAATTTGATATACTTGATTATATTTAATTATTTAATTGATTAATAACTAAATTACTAGACAAATTATGATCAAAATTAGGAGGCAAAGTGGTCATTGCGATGATCACATTCTTTCACCTGGCTTTGTGATGTCATAATTGAGTCCACAGGTATATATATGTAATAATGCATTATAATTAACATGTCAGTAGTACATTCTTATATGAATAGTTGTCTTATAAATTTCCATGTACCTGTGCACTAGTTGAATGTTGGAGCTTCGACATTGACACCGCACACCGAAGGACGCAGTGGAACCTTCACAGAGGTATCATTTATTCATTAGTAGGGTTGTAAAAAATATATGTAATGTTGATAACTACATAATACTTTTGTTGTTTCATTTTCAGTTATTGACATCAGAGACTCCTTCTATTCGTGATACTTTGGATCGTGGAGTAGCTGCAAAAGTAACTAGTTCTAAAGCATTGACTGAGGTATGAAAGAGATCACTTAATTTTAATTATTATTTTAATAGTTTGTATTGAATTTTATAATGATATTCATGTATGTATTTTAATTATTATTTTGATCATTGTTGTAGGGACTTATTACTCCAAATCATTAGCATGCACCTTCGGTGGATGTACATCATGACTATTTTCTAGTGGTAAGAGAATATTCTATTTTATGTCATTGTATAATTCAATTTTGATGTATATTAGTTATTGATGCTTAAATTTTTTTTTATCAGCTCGAGTTGCAGAAGAGTCAAGACAGGAGGACTAGTGAGCACACTCGGAAGACTACAACATCCACTACATCTCCATTGACATGATGATCGAAGACAACTCAGGATTTGTTTTCTTCCCCTGGCGGGAAAGGAATAGATTAGGGATATAGATTGTATGCCTCTATGATATTAGTGGACATATTTTTTATATATTGTATAAGTGATACCTTGTACATCCATTTGGCTTTGAGGAAGCCAGTTTAACTATATGGGATATATTTTATGTATGACATTATTGGACATATATATTTGGCTTCATTCCATACGAATATATATTTTTTATATTTTAGGTATGCAATTCATGTGTTTGGTGTATTGATCTATACTACTTTATGTTTATGTGGATGTCTTATGCTTTGTTAATTTCCTATGAAATGGATCTAATTAGAAGAATATTCCATCAATTTGACTCTATGACACTTCTGGATATGAAAGCTCCAAATTGGTCTTGAAAACCCCTATAAACTAGGGCTTTCTCAATGTATGACCTCCAAACACCATACCATCCCATTGAAAGTTGTTCCACCATTCTTATACCATCCTCAGATGGATTTAATCATAAAATGACTACCTCCAAAGGCTTGATTCTTCGCTGCTATAGTTATGGCTTTATTTCAATGACCCTTGGTCACTCCTCAACCCCAACAACTCCTCCAATCAATGCCCACCCACAATCTCCTTCTCATTCCTACATTCAAATTGTTATAATACTATAATAAAATGATTGGATCCATCCCCAAGTGACATTAATTACAAAAAGGGGATGGATCATTCCATTTACATCTTAAAATAAGACAATTCCCAACACTATTTTAGACCAATCAAAAGGAAATGCACCAAATCAATGAAACGACTATAAAATTGATTCAAAATAGGTGTTTACAATGTATCTCAACCATACACAAGTATGGATTTCAATGATACATCCAAAAACTATAATAAATTACAAGAAATCTGAAATTTATTGCTCAAACAAGACACAGTCCATACAAATCTTACCTCATGTCTATACCAGCTGAAATAGTATACCTCCAAGCACTTAAATAAAGTCCTATCAACCTCCTCAACCAATCCAAATTAGTTGGACCTCCTTATAGGTCTTGTATATTCTTCAAATTAATTAGTCACCCAAGTGAGCCTCCTACCTTCATTAGGGTGCCCTGCACCAGTTCTTCCATACAAACCACACAGTTCGGTAGCCCACCTTCATTCAGTGATCTTCAAACAACATAAACTTACATCCCTGTATGAACACACTACAAAAAAAGGATATAATACATTTTTTCACTCATCCTCTGCTCGCACCTTGAGGGACACTTCAGTCCAAAGTGTTTGATAGTGTTTGAGTGACTCTGTGTGCCAAATGAGGTTGTCAGTAGTGTTTACCTGGCTATTTGGAGTTGTTGGAATAGACAGTTTGATGCTACGATCGATGGTTTGAAAGATATGCAATGTTGCTCATTTCAACTGGGGAACACTATGAGTTTTTACATCAACCGAGAATGTGTTTCCAAATTTAAACGACCTTGAATATCTAAAAATGGTGATAGGCTATTGTAGGCCTAGGCAACATGGTCCCGTAGCACCTAATAGTTTGATTCCACTCTACACAAGCTTTGAGATATGACCACATAAAGATTACCAATTTTATGTTGAAGGGCCCTTGAGGAACACTTTAGTCCAGAGTGGTCGGCATGGTTTGAGCAACTCTGTGTGCCAAACGAGGTTATTAGTAGAGTTTACCTGACCATTCGAAGTTGTTTGAACAGATAGTTTGATGCTACGACCAACGGTTGCAAAGATACGCAATGTTGTCCATTTCAACTAAGGAACATTGTGAGTTTTGACATCAACTGAGAATGTGTTCCCAAATATAAACAACCTTGAATCTCTAAAAACCAAGATAGGTTATTGTAGGCCTATGCAACATGGTTCCATAGCACCTGATAGTTTGATGCCACCCCGTACGAGCTCTGAGATATGACCCCATAAAGATCATTAATTTCATGTTGAAGGGACCTTGAGGGACACTTTGATCCAGCATGGTCGGTAGTGTTTGAGAAACTCTATGTGCCAAACAAGGTTGGCACTAGCATTTGCCCATCCATTCAGAGCTATTGGAACAGACAATTCGATGCTATGACTGATGGTTTGAAAGATACACAATGTTGTCCATTTCAACTGAGTAACACTTTGAGTTTTGACATCGACCGAGAATGTGTTTCCAAATATAAACAAGCTTGAATCTCTAAAAATTGATACATGTTATTGTAGGCCTAGGCAACATGGTCCCTTAGCACCTGATGGTTTGATTCCACCCTACGCGAGCTCTGAGATATGACCCCGTAAAGATCATTGATTTCATGTTGAAGGGACCTTGAGGGACACTTCATCCTAGAGTGGTTAGTAGAGTTTGAGTGACTTGGTGTGCCAAATGAGGTTGTCACTGGTGTTTACCCAGCCATTCTGAGCTATAGGAATAAATGGTTTGATGCTACGATAGACAGTTTGAAAGATATGCAATGTTGTCCATTTAAACTAAGGAACACTTCAAGTTTTGACATCAATTGAGAATGTGTTGAAAAATATAAATGAACTTAAATCTATGAAAATTGAGATAGGTTATTGTAGGCCTAGGAAACATGGTCCTGTAGCACTTGATGGTTCGATTCCACCCTGCACAAGCTCTGAGATATGACCCTTTAAAAATCACTAATTTCATGTTGAAGGGACCTTGAGGGACATGTCAGCCTGGAGTAGTTGATGATGTTCGAGAAACTTTGTGTGCCAAATGAGTTTGTCACTAACATTTAGCCAGCCATTTGGAGCTATTGGAATCGATAGTTTGATGCTACGACTGAAAGTTTGAAAGATATGCAATGTTGTCCATTTTAACTAAGAAACACTTCAACTTTTGACATTGACCGAGAATGTGTTGCCAAATATAAATGGGATTGAATCTCTAAAAACTGAGACAGGTTATTGTAGGCCAAGGAAACACGGTCTCGTAGCACCTAATAGTTCAATTCCAACCCACACAAGCTCTAAGATATGACCCCATAAAGATTGCCAATTTCATGCTGAAGAGACCTTAAGGGATAGGTCAGCCTGGAATGGTAGGTAGCATTCGAGTGGCTCTGTGTGCCAAACAAGGTTTCCACTAGCATTTACCTAGCCATTCGAAGCTATTGGAACAGACGGTTCGATGCTAAAACTGACAGTTTGAAAGATACACAATGTTGTCCATTTCAACTGAAGAACACTTTGAGTTTTGACATCGATCGAGAATGTGTCTCCAAATATAAATGAGCTTGAATGTCTGAAAACTAAGATAGGTTATTGAAGGCCTAGGCCACACGTTCCTATAGCACCTAATTGTTAAATTCCACCCCACACGAGCTCTGAGATATGACCCTATAAAGATCACTGATTTCATGTTGAAGGGACCTTGAGGGACACGTCAGCCTAGAGTGGTTGGTAGTGTTTGAGAAACTCTGTGTGCCAAACGAGGTTGCCACTGGCATTTACCCAGCCATTCAGAGATGTTGGAATAGATGGTTTGATGCTATGACTGATGGTTTGAAAGATACGCAATGTTGTCCATTTCAACCGAGGAACACTTTGAGTTTTGACATTGACCGAGAATGTGTTGCCAAATATAAATGAGCTTGAATCTCTGAAAACTAAGACAGGTTATTATAGGACTAGGTAACATGGTCCTGTAGCACTTGATGGTACAATGTCACCCCATACTCACTCTAAGATATGACCTCATAAAGATTGTCGATTTCATGTTGAAGGGACCTTGAGGGACACTTCGGCCTGGAGTGGTTGGAAGTGTTCGAGCGACTTTGTATGCCAAGTGAGGTTTCCACTGGCATTTACCCAGCCATTCAGAGCTATTGGAATAGATAGTTTGATGCTACGACTGATAGTTTGAAAGATACGCAATGTTGTCCATTTCAACTGAGGAACACTTTGAGTTTTGACATCAACCAAGAATGTGTTGCCAAATATAAATGAGCTTGAATCTCTGAAAACTAAGATAGGTTATTGTAGGCCTGGGCTACATAGTCTTGTAGCACCTGATGGTTTGATTCCACCCTACACAAGCTCTGAGATATGACCCCATAAAGATTGTTGATTTCATGTTCAAGGGACCTTGAGGGACACTTCGGTGCGGAGTGGTTGGCAGCGTTCAAGTGACTCAATGTACCAAATAAGGATGCCACTGGTGTTTACTTAGCCATTCAGAGCTATTGGAACAGATAGTTTGATGCTATGATCGATGATTTAAAAGACACGCAATGTTGTCTATTTCAACTGAGGAACAATTCAAGTTTTGAACTCGACTGAGAATGTGTTGCCAAATATAAATGAGCTTGAATCTATGAAAACTGAGGTAGGTTATTGTAGGCCTAGGTGACAGGGTCTTGTAGCACCTGATGGTTTGATGCCACCCTGCATGAGCTTCGAGATATGATGCCATAAAGATTGTTAATTTCATGTTGAAGGGACCTTGAGGGACACATAGGCCCAGAGTGGTCGGCAACATTCGAGTGTCTGTGTGCCAAATGAGGTTGCCACTGGTGTTTACCCAGCTATTTAGAGCTATTGGAATGGATGGTTTGATGCTACGACTAATGGTTTGAAAGATACACAATGTTGTTCATTTCAACTGAGGATTACTATGAGTTTTGACATCGATCGAGAATGTGTTGCCAAATATAAATGAACTTGAATCTATGAAAACTGAGATAGGTTATTGTAGACCTAGGCAACATAGTCCTGTAGCACCTAACTATTTGATGTCACCTCGCACGAGCTCTGAGATATGATGATGTAAAGATCATAAATTTCATGTTAAAGAGACCTTGAGGGACACTTTAGCCCAGAGTGGTCGGTAGCGTTTGAGTGAATCTATATGCCAAATGAGGTTGCCACTAGTGTTTATCCAACCATTCAAAGCTTTTGAAATAGACAGTTTGATGCTATGATCGACGGTTTGAAAGATACAAAATGTTCATTTTAATTGAGGAACCTTGTGAGTTTTGAAATCGACTGAGAATGTGTTGCCATATATAAATGAAGTTTAATCTCTAAAAACTGAGATAGGTAATTGTAGGCCTAAACAACACAGTCATGTAGCACTTGACCATTCAATGCCACCTCACATGAGTTTCAAGATATGAACCCATAAAGATCCTTGGTTTCATACTGAAGGGACCTTGAGGGACACTTCAGCCCAGAGTGGTCGACAACATTCAAGTGACTCTGTGTGCCAAATGAGGTAATGGCATGGTGGAGTATAGTGTGAAGAAGAACCAATGTAATGATTCTGAATAACAGTCAGTGTAACAGACCATTCATATGCTTGGATAGAGGGTATAGTTAGTGCTTTGGATTTGAATACTTCAAAATGAAGTGAATGTCCCACCAATATGGCTACTGTGATTGGTAGGATAGGTTTAAATATGTATTTTTATCCTTGTATCATAGTGTTTTTATGAAGGGATATGGAGATGGTGTGTTTGGAAGCCACAAATAGGTGGTAGTTTGCTGATTGAAGGGTGTCGGTCTTGCACCAGTCACTTGGAGAGAAAAGGCCCTTAAGAATAGATACATTTCATGATGGATTATTTTTTTACGGGATCAAAATTATGTGTTGGAACCATTGGTTTTATCTGGAGATAGTGTTGAAGGTCTTTTTGAACATACCCTAGTTGTGTGACCCTAGAAGCAAGGGTTTGGTGGCTGGAAGTGTAGGTGAGGGATGAAGCCTTACAACATTGAGAATATTTTGTTTTTAAACCTTAGTAAAGACTTTTCCTTGGTTGGGATTCAAAGGGATGAGTATCTTTGTTAGTTGCTTCGCAAATGAGGGTGAAATAGGCATATTTGGTGGGTGGTAGGTTATTAGATCGAACATATGGTCCAAAGGATTATACCCTAAGACTTGGGTAGGATTTAGAGAACCTAAAAGGGTATCTAAATTAGTGATTATTTTTTGGAGTTTTTTGGAAAAATTGGAAGCAAAAGGCTGATTTGTGACTAGTGAAGGCTACAAGCCTAAAGGGTTGTTGGAGTGCATTGGTGGAAGATGAGCTGACCAGACTTGGTGGGTTGGTCAAACATGGTATATGGAGCATGTTAAGATGTTATATGGTGTTAGAATCAAGGTGGAAACCCCATTTTAAGTTTTGATATAATGGAGGGTCTAGGTGCATTGGGAAGCCTAGATCAGGGTCCTTGTGTGTGGTGTCAAGATAAGTTGGAAAAAGAGATCAGAGGAAGTGAACTTGTGCCTAGATCAAGGTCCATGGAATATATAAATATAAAATTCTATATAAATATACATGATATATGCACATTTATTCAAATAGATTTGACATTACAATATTTTGTATCTCCATTTACTTCAATGAAACAATTGGATTTTCCCTACCCTTGATTGTCTCAAGTATTGCCTCATGGTCTGACTCATGAACCTTCCAAAGAGTTTTATTATGTGGTCTTCCCCCATATCTGATCAAGTGCACATTTTATGCAATGAAGAGGTTTGAATAATTAAGAATCTTTCTCTGTCTCCCAATCCTCGAACAACCACAACCTAGGGTTCTTCATAGCATACCGCCTAATCCATGTACCAGTTACAACCACTTCTCCTATAGGGTATTCTAATTCTTCACCATCGATAACTGAGTGATCCAATTTCTTTTTTTCCTCAACACAACAACACAAATAATAATCTATCCCTTCTTCATTGTCTTCAGGTGCAATAAAAACAAAAACATGGATTGTAATGATAAAAACATAATGAGGACATTAGTTGATTGAATATTTATGATAAAGTACTAAATTTGAGATTATTTGTATGTGAAAAATTTACTTGGTTGTACTAGATCAGATAAGAGATCAAAGTCAATTGATGATTCCATTTCTGTTAGTTGTAGTGATTCATGGGGATGATAGGAGGTAAGTGGGCTCAAAATACATGTTTACCATTTGTTAACCCATTCCTTTGACTTGCACCCATCCCAATATTCATTTACACATGATGAAAAAAGCATGTCATATGTCATGTGTAGATACTCTATGAACCTGCATTACAACTTCTAAAAGAGTGTAGCTCACTCGATACTATTAGTGTAAACAATCCTGATATGGTGCAATGTTAGTTTCATCCATCAACCAAAAAAATATACAAACCGTAGACTCATCTTCATTACCTAGACCCATTGTAGCATTACACCACTAGACAATACATCTCACATCTAAAAATGTTTCTTTCTCTTTGTACTTTAATTTTTCACATGCTAAGGCTCTTTTAATACATGCACCTGCACCATCATGCTCTCCCTTCCATGATCGACATCTGTGAAATTTCACATATATTGAATTCTAGTAATCTTATGCATCATGCACAACCAATAAAACATCCAAGAATTCTTGAATTGTGATGCACAATTATCTAACCATATGATATGTCGATGATATTTTATGCCCCTGTTACCCAAATGACCATAAAATAGTTGAAAGAAACCGTGTACAAACTCTGTAGAATGTGAGTGATCATCGCTGATATAAAAATGATACTCCCTCAATATCTTCCTATTCTCCTTTGTACTGTCAGGTGAATGCATTAATTCTATATGAACAAATATAGCAACCTGTTGAGAGTTGTAGTACTTTGCTTGCACCTCATTTGGTGGTTGTAGTGTGTAGTTCTCTATAAAGTCCACAACTAAAACAATGGTATCAAGTGGGAATGTGTCCTTGCACAACTTGAATTGCATATCCAACCATTGCGCTCTATATGTATGCTTTGCATACTCGTAAATAATTTTTTGACAAAAAATATCCATGAAATGATACATTGAAATTTTTTCAGTTAGTAAATCACATCTTTTAGCCTCTTTTCCATCTTTTAAATTGTATAGCAGTCTTATATTTTCCAAATTCCTCTATTTCATTACCGATTGCATGCGTACTCTCCATATGTTGACAAATTGGAAAATGTCACAAACCTCCATAATCTATGCATGTACCATTCAAGCATGAGAGCTTGTAAAATTGTTGACCATACACTCTTTCACATAAAATGGTAGATATTAATTCCCTTGAAGATCTATGTGGTACATTTATGTTACAATCCTGCAAAACATTGTTAGAGTGAAAATCTACACATATATTCTTATAAAGTTCAAAATGGTGAGAAAATTCAATATGTACCCTACAACAACAAGTTGTGCATGTGTGATTTATCTTCACATAAAAAAGTTTACACATTTCAAAATATCTCTGACTAATTTTAATTTGAGGATACATATGCATAAATTTTTCAAATAATTGTGTCTGAGTTGAATCCAAAAAAATGTTTTGGATGTGGAACACGAATTCGACTACCAATCCTCCTTCTTACAACATCTCTTTGATTAGGAGATACCTATGTGTTATTCTTCCAAAATTCTTCAATCAAGGATTTCAAAGCTTCAACAATTTCTTTATCTTTTCGCGGTAGTCTATCGGAAAATGCTCATAACTCATTGCTATTTGGATCTTCCACTCTTTGATGCCTTCCCAAGGCTCTCATTAGAGACTTTCTACTTATTTTAAATGTTTTTCTTGTCTTTCTAATGAGTCAAGATTTCTTCATTTTAGTGCTTACTATTGTTGATGTAAGTACATGTCATTTGGCATTACTATCTTTTGTCCGTGATGTAGAATCCACACTCTCATATGTAGTCATTAGATTATTTACAATAGATTTTTCACTTGACTCATCCATCATTCTTAGCCCAAGAATCTTCATGATGGGCCTAAATTTCAGATTTCTCATCATTTCAACAAATAGTTGACATCTTCTTGTCATGTTTAAATTCTCAAAAAATGATATCCAAATACGATTAACATTTCTTTGACAAGTACGCTTGAGAATCTCGTCAGGCATTGCTTGAAAAATGTTAGTATCAATATCAATCAAACATTTTGGATTTCTATAAATAATTCTAGGAGCATCAAAAATATCATGTGTGAATTGTGTACCATCTTGAGTGCCTTGAACATGACACAATGTTGTGCCTACACCTTGGGATGTAGATAATGGTGTGCCTTCAACATGTTACAATTGTGTACCTCCACTTTGGGATGTAAACAATGGTGTGCCTTCAACATGATACAAGGGGGTGTGTACACCTTGGGATGTCGACAATGGTGTGCCTTCAACATGATACAAGGGTGTGCCCACACCTTCGGAAGTAGACAATGGTGTGCCTTCAACATCATTGGATGATGATATCTCTTCAACTTGGGAACTCATAGATGATGTGCATGCATCTTCATAATTCAATTGTCTTGTTGCACGCAAGTTTCTCATTCGTTGTCTTTTTGTTTCCAATTCCAATTCTCTCTTTCTTTGTATTGATGTTTCATGTTCCTCATCCAAAGAAAAATCTTCTTCTATGGTATCCAAGTTTTTTTGTTCATGAAGTTGTCTCATTCTTTCCCTTTTCTTCTCTTCGTCTCTTTCATCCTCTTCTAGTGTTAAAGTCTTTACTCGTTTCCTCGGCATGATGATGATTTCTACATATGAATTGATTACAATTTTAAACAAATTATAATATATATCTATCACAATATGACAAATTATACTATAAATTTATTACAATTATATCAAATTATGTATTAAAAAAATTCTATATCATACCAATTATAAACCAAAACACTCTTTATTTACATTTCACATGTAAAAAATTAAAATACTTACCTCAATCGATAAATTTTGGTGAAGAATGATTGACTTTCACAATTCGATGTTGATTTTTAAACAAAAAGATGGTCCAAATTGATAGAATATGCTTCTTTGTCACCTTCAAGACCATGAAAAGTGAATATTTGTCAAAAAAAACATAGAAATTAGATAGTATATAGAAAAAGTGGGCCTCTTTCATGAGATCTTTAACATATAAGACCATTTTTTTAGTCTTACATAGTGCGAGCGTGCTATAGATTGTGCACCCTATACAAAACCACAAAAGTGTAATCCATATTCATACATAGCGCAAGTGCGCTATAGGGTGTGCACCCTATGCAAAACTAGAGAGAGAGAGAGAGAGAGCTCCCTCTTCTCCAATCCTTATCAACTTCTCACTCTCTCTCTTCCTCTCTTAGCCCCCACCACCCTCTTACTCTTTCTCTCTCACTATTGAAATCTATGACTTGAATAGGGCTCACGTGTTATGGGACGCATGCCCTATAGCGTGCACGCCCTATGGAAATCATAGATTTCCATAGTGTCCATGCCCTATAGGACACACATGCTTTTCAAGACATTGGAATCCACCAATCCTAAGGCTTAGATTTTCCTTGGAGATCCAACCCAAAGGCTTGGAGGATTCAAATAGGCTTGAGACGTGTTTTCTAGCAGACATACAAAAAAATGACATCATTTTTTGTGTGCTCCTCGTCAGGTTTACTCATGGTTCAATAATGTTAAAATCAAACAACGTGATATTGGAGATCTCTTTGTTAGCTATCTAAGCATATAATTTATTTTGAATTCCGATTATGTTAAGTTTTTCATCTCTAATTTCTTTTGTGTGTATGTCCATTTTTTGTAAAAAAGAAACATGTAGTATTTTGGGCATAGCTTTTGGCTTGTTCATCAAATTTTGCAACAAGTTACATTTTTAGAAACTAGACTCCATTATACACACTTTTAAAAAAAATTGATTTTTGATTAGTTTTAAATGATTTCTATGGGGAGCACACACAAATTTCACATTTTTAGGATGTGTGCACTTCGTAAATTCATAAAAAAATATACATTCATATAAAAAATTAGCAAAATAATTTGAGTAAACTACGTGGTATTAGCTAACTTCTCACCAGAATGATTAAAAAAATTCAAAAAAAAAGTTAACATTTTATGGGGAGCATTCCAGACGCTATGTTATGTTTTTTCACAAAAAATAGGACCAATTTTTCTACTCCCCCTTTTTGAGGGCCTTAATCTACGCCATTTTTTTTTTAAATTAGTAGTTTAGGAACTAGACTCAAAGTATTACAACTCTTATTCTTGTCACATCTTAAAATTTTGAGTCTAACTGTCTTCAATTTCTTGTTGAAGTTTAGAGTTTGTTGATTTCAGGAAAAACATGGCATCTTATACCCCCTTTTTGGTCCCCCATATTTGTGCACTTATCCAGGACATTCCCCATATGTAAGGTAATACACTACATTTGAAAACCACAGATTTGTTAAAATTACTAACAATATTTTAGGAGGTTCATTTACTTCTTCTTCTAACAACTCTTCATTTTTGGCTATCAGCTTACACAGACCTATACCTCATGCCAAACTGGTTGGCTTAATTGTTAGGTCATACTCCAAGATCTTGGCCACCCAAACTGCTCTTTTTATTCATTCATATCTCCTACTGTGTTAAGATGCTCTTTGTTGTTGTTTCTAGAATGTACACATTAGAATGTGAGTACAAGATATAATACCTGATTTGTTTTACATCTTTCACCATTGCAAAGGCATGCTTTTCAACTTGTGATTATATGAGTTCATGATTCTTCAATGGTGTACTCATGAAGGTGATAGGTTCTTCCTAACCTTTTTCATCTATTTGTGTCAAAATGCTAGATAGAGTGTGTTTTGACGCGAAGCAATAAATAATGAAATCCTTTCTAAAGTATGGACTCTTCAACATAGGGGCCTGAGTTATAGCCATCTTAATATAAATGAAAGCCTTCCATCCTACATCATTCCACTTAAAAAGGTGGTTCTCACTCATCATGTCCACCATATGTCTAGTGATCTCTGAGAATTCTGGAACAAAACCCCTCGAAAAGTTCACCCGACCGAAGAATGATTTAAAACCACTTCTGCTAAAGGGTAGGTTGAGTTTTTGGATAGCCTTAACCCTATTGGGATCAATTCTAATTCCTTCTTTGGAGATGATATGCCCCAAGATTTTACCTTCCTCAACAAAGAAGACTGACTTTTTATGATATAGAGATATATTATAGTGCTGGAACCTTTGCAATACAGTTTCCAAGTCTCTTAGGTGATGTTTTCTTCTCCTTGAATAGATAGTCAAATCATCTAGGTATATCATGATGATTTTATTTCTTAGATCTCCAAAAGAAGAGTTTATTTCTCATTGAAATGTTGCGCCGACATTAATCAAACCAAATGGAATTCAGTTATAGGAAAATGTACCCCACAGTGTTATAAAGGTTATTTTGTGTTGATCTTATTTTTCCATACTAATTTTATTGTACCCATAGTATCCATCTAGCGTTGACATGGTTTTTGACCCTAACATAGCCTGAAGAACATATTCCATGACTAGCAATGCATAATTATCTTTCACTCTAGCTTGATTCAAGTTCCTAAAATCAGTGCAGATCCTGATTTTGTCATTTTTATTTCTTACAGACACTATATTATCTATCCAAATTGAATGATATTAGGGGTAAATAATTTTGGCCTTTAGCATCTTTTCTACTTCTTTCAGTATAGCCTCAGATACCTTTGGGTTATAATTCCTAAGCTTATGGCAGAATGATGAGACACCGGGCTTCAAGGGAATATGATGTTTGAATTGGTCATCTCTAAAGTCTTTGAGGTCCTCATATCTCCATGTGAAAACATTTTTGGACTTCATTAGGAATATTTTCAAATCACTTCTCTCCTACTAAGAGCAGGTTTTTCCAATTGAAATATACTTGGAGTTACCTTCATCACCAATATCAATTTTATCATACTCCTTAGAGATATCAGAATGTGGCACCTTTTCTTTGATAGTACTATCATCTCTCCTACAAAATAAATATTCTAAGGACACCAATCCTTTCAGTATTTTATTCCCCTTTAACTGCATTATTTCACCATCTTCCCCAATACCTTTACAAACTTCCTTACATTCACTGTCAGAACCTTCAAAATATATGGTAGAAATTTTTTGAACACAACCAATAAAATTTAAAATCTAAAAATAACTATCAAATACCTATCAATGCTCTACATTATCTGGTATTCCTGGTATATAAATCATCTAGATACCTTATAAGTGTGTGTTTTAAAATCATGATGTGGTAAGAGCAATGAGGCTGAGACTGCTAAGGAATCTGCTTTAGAATTTTGACTTCAAAGTATGAAGTCAATGGAAAAAGAATCAAAAAATTCAAGTTCATCCCATACCAGGTTTCTGTAATGCTTCAACCTTTCATTCTTGATACCAAATTGACGTCTTACATGTTTCACAATTAACTCAGCATCTCCCTTTGCCACTAACTTCTTTATTCCTCTAGATTTTTCTTCCTCAAGTCCTAGCAACAAATCTTTGTACTCAATCATGTTATTAGTATTTTTGAAATCTAACTTAAAAGACAAAGGGACACATTCTCCAGAAGGGGGAATTAAAACCACCCCATCTCTCAAACTTGAATTTGAACAACTCCCATCAAATTCCATGCTCCACAATGCCCCTTCATTTGAAATTTCAGCAACCAACTCAATTTATCCTCCATGAATAATTATATAATTTCCAAATTGACACTCTTCGTAAAGGATTTGGGCCTTGAGATTATCAAAAGGAACCATTGTGTACTTGTTTTTAGGTTCTAGTTCAAGTTTTATCTTTTTCTAGCCTACTGGGATAATTATTTCCAACCAATCCATCTTTATATCTTACCCCATGTCTTTACAAAAGGTTCTACTGAGTAACGCATCATAGCTAGCTAGGATTTTTGCAAGGAAAATTGTTAACTTCAACCATTTATCAGGACATGCAGCAAGAATAACCTATACATCTTTAACTTGACCCATTAGTGGTACTTGTTTTCCGTCCATGGAATAACAATGACCAAAGGTTTTAGTGAGGGTGAGGCCAAGGGCTTTAGCAACAGGGGTGGGCATGGTGTTATCAGATGCCCCAGAGTCTATAATATAGTTACTAATTTTTTGGCCATTTAAAAGCAAGGAAATATAGAAAGGATCAGCATTCTTCTCTTCCATCTCATTTTGCACAGTATTGGTACATGGAGTTTCTTCAGAGGCTAGTAAGGAAACTTCAAACACAAAAATGGGAGGCTCTTGCATTGTTTTTGTTTCACCTATAAGAGGTTTATTGAACTAAGAAGATAAGCTCAATTATCCTTTCACATATTTAATCAATTTATCCAGTTCTTTAGGGTTCATCCTTAGGTATTCAACAAGATAAATTGAGATAGAAGCAGATTTACAAAATTGGACAATATCAAAAGCAGGAGAGGGCTAGACCGAGTTATTCCTTGACAAAATTTTGATTCATGAAAGTTTTGAATTAGAGAAAGTATCATTACTTACTTTCTCTTTACCCTTAGGGGGAGCATTACATGTACAAGCACCAGGAATGAATTTCTGGTTCCTTTGGTTCTATGTAAGTATTGTGCATGAAGGGTCTTGCAAAGTTACTAGGATATCTCCACCTCTCTCAGAATAGGACTTATATTCCAAAAAGGAGCCCAAATTTCCAATTTCAATTGGAACCTTTTCTTCTTGAATCTCTTCTTCTCCAAGAGTATCTTTTGTCACATTCATTTGGAGACATCTCAACCAATCAAGATAAGTTTCTCCATCATGATCACTTGTTAGATGTAAAGAACACATTGTTTCTTTGGGGGCGGCCTCAATCTGCAGTCTAGGTTGTGATGTTGTTAAGAGGGGGGTTTTCACATGAGGTTGGTTATACTAGATGTGACTAACATCTTGATAAGGTTACTGATATGGAGAACTTGACTTGTTTTTTTGTCTTTTGAGCATGGCTATATCATTCATCAATCTCTACATCAGAGGGTCCATTGGAGCGGAGGGAGATGCACCTAAAGTTTCAACTTCCCTTTTTCACTTCCCTATTGTGATGAATGTGTCTTCTAGTTCAATAGCTTGTCTTTGTGCAACATTTAGATTAGCCACTCCATCCTTCAACAAATGAAATCTTATATCTGGTGGAATATCATTTAGAAAGATTATATTTTTATTCTCATCACTAGGCCTAGAATTTGTAGGAATCCTTTGCAACATCTTGTTGAACTTCTCCACAAACTCCTGCATTGGTTCATATATTTCTTTCTTTAATTGACTCAATTGGAGCAATAGTGACATTGCATTATTAGGCATTTTAAATATTGCCTGAAAGGAAGCTTTCATATCATTCCAATTGGTTATGGAATCACGAGGTAAGTGGTTGAACCAGTTGGCTGCAACATCGGTTAATGTTCTTACAAAAATCCTAACTGGGACTTCTTGAGTTGACACATTGATAACACCACATGCATTTTGAAACACACTAAGGTGGTCTTATGTGGTTATCTTACCATGTCCACTTAACTTCGGTAGAATATGATGAGCATCTTTGGGTAAAGCAACAGGAGGGTTAGAACCTATGTTTAAAGGACCTATATTCTGACCTCAAGGCTGATTTATGACCATATTTGGAAATATAAAATTTAAAGGCTGAGTATTGAAGTGTGAAGGTATTAAAACTCCTGGTGGGTTTACAGCTTGCAATTGGGTGACACAGAAGGAGTTAGAGGAGGAGATGAAGGCCTACTGTAGGATTCAATTTTCCTCTTTTTGGGGGTATTCAAGTCAGGGATGAAGTTCAAATTCCTCAAAGTCTCAAAATCTTTGTCAATCAGCCCCTTTCTTCAATCATCTCTTGTGTATCTTTTGTTAGCCATTTTTAAAACTCACACCTATATTCAATTTCTTGCAGGAACCCAACCCAGTCTGTCTACTACTATTGCTTCTTGGACAACTGGGATACCTCTTTAGTGTTCACCAAGCTCTTCTTCTCTTTCCAAAACCCTGAGCGTTTGTTGGAATTTTTTTTATTTCTATGCCTATATTTCAAAGCTACCGTAACCAAGTCAAAAATCAAGTCTTCTTGTGTATCATCAAAACCTAGATTGGGAAGAAGTATAGGAAACACATCATTATGTGCAAAATCCATTTTGATTCATTATAAAAAAAAATTAGAGTCTGGTTTGTGTCAGAAATCTATTAGTGAATAGATTTGTCTTTAGACTAAAATGGAATATAACTTAACTCTATTACCCTATCTTGAAGACAAATAGTTCATAACAGTTAGGTAAAGGTATGATAATTGTTATCCTCTAAATTTTATGAGGTACAACTCCCTCTCATAAATATTCAAGGAATTTATGATTAAACTACACACGTGTACTTTTCCCAAAATTTACTTAAGGATCTCTCATATACTCTTTGGTATAGAGGTGATTTTCAAAGGTAATACATAAGATCAAGGAAATTTTAAAGAAAACACAGTTCCTTCAACTCTTAGAGATTTAAATGTATGTTTTAAAAACAACACAAACCAATGTGGAAAGATTTATGATCACCTAATAAATAGAAAATAATGCAGAGTACATAATGTATCAACCCACAAAAGAATCAATGCATTAGAAGTTTAAACTCAAAGTTTCAAACAAGAACTTTGCATTAATGTATATATGTATTGTAAATTCTAAAGCCAAATAGATATTCCAATCGATATTTCTTTCCACACTATTTTTTTTTTAGAGGAAACTACTAAAAAGTATTTTAAGCTTCATTCTCACCAAAATTGCTAAGCCCTAAGAAGTTTTATGCTCCAACATAAATAATTTTTTACAATCCAGGAGACCTCCTTGAGAACGCAACCTCTTCAATTGTTAACAAGAAATAATTATAAACTAGTTAACACAGTAAAACAATATTTTTTAGACAACTATCCACTTATCAAATCAAATTAAACAAAAGAAATATATTCTTCCTCCTTTTGGGGCTCATCATCCCACATGGCATCCTTAACCAATTTACAGCTCCAAAAGGTACTCACAAACTCCTACATTGGGTGAGAGTGCAAGCTCTTCATCCCTAATAGTTTTTCTCAGCAGACATCCTTTTCCCATTTGAGTCCCTTAATCTTCTCTGCCAACTTGGGAAATTGTCCTTTTTTCAAGTATAGCAATGCTTCCACGTTTTCTATTTGTGTGAAGTCATGGGCCATAGGGTTTTCATTTTATTTAATAGCACACATAACAGTTTCAAATCTTTTCATCATAGCTTCCGGATCTAGGTTTCCTTCTTCAAACTGGAGAATACCATAAGGAATAACCACTTTGATATATTTTAATGCATTTTCATGCATTTCCTTTATTTCCTTCCCTATGGCTTGAACGCTTTGTATTGCAGATTTGAATAAGGCACCTTTCCATCCCATGTTTTTCTTCAACATTAATAGCATGCAAGGGTCTACTGATTTCATTGGGTTCTCTGATAGAAAATTTGTTACACCATACTTTTCTACTTCCTATACCTTTGATACAATAGCTGCACACTTGGCTTTGTCTAATTCCTAACTTGGAATTAGGGTTTGGATTTTTCCAAGGATTTTCTCCCCTTTTGTGTAGATGGTAACAAATTCTTGAATGAATATGTTTCCTTTTTTAACAATACCATCGATCCAGTTACCAAAATCTTCAGTTAGAGCGCTTCCCTATTATATTTGTTTTAGTAGTTGCTTGTTATCTGTAGAATTAGGATCAAAGGATTGAGGAGCTTGAACTAGAGGCACTGCCCCTACACTTCTCAGAGAATTAAGGAATTATTCTATGGTCATGACCAATTGTTTGAGCTCCCTATTTTCTTGGCTATCCTTTTGAGACTATCCCAACATATGATCAACTGAGAATTTGAATAAGTGATCTCTAGTATCATGGTTTAGAACTCCCAGTTCCATTCTAGTGACCTCAAAATCCTTAGCTTCAAGCTCTTGGGTGACTTCCTTTTTTAATACATCGTAATCTCTATAGTTACCTTTCCTGTAGCAGGATCTGTGCTTAGCCTCACATTATTTTTCACTCTTTTAGCTTTGGGGGTTCAAGCCACATACTTGGTAACCATGTCTTCCATGGGGAGGGAAACTGGATTCAAGTTACGCTTTCAGTTCATGGAATTGGATAGCTAAGGTGGAATATAACTGAAAGTTAACCTGTTATCAGTAGCCCTAACATGGGTCACATGTTTTTGTTCTTTTTTCCGTTCTTCTAGTTTCAAAGGGATATCCTCCTCATTCATTTCTATATACATGTAGCTTGTATCTTGAGTATCCATTTGAGTTCGAGTTTGAGACCTTGTCCTTGACCTTGTTTGAGGTGCAATGGGGAGATCAGGATGCATTTTGACTGAAGTTTTACTTGAAATGATCTTTGTTTTGGATGGAGAAATGTCACCTGCATCAAGGATAACTTTAAGGAATCCCCCCCTCCTGAAAAGTATAAAATTGTGGCGAATCACATATGTTTTGCAGGGGAAATTTTTAATAGTAAAGATGAATTATGTGTCAAAATATGGATATTTGGTGGCGAATTTTTTAATAGTGTATACCATTTTTATAAAAAATGGTGACTACATTATTTTTTTTAGGAAAATTATTAATATTGATGGAAAATTATTAATATTGATGGTGAATAATTGGAAATTTGAAGAATGACACGTGTGATGATTTCGGAGAGAGTTTTCAGTAAAAGAGTTATCTCACCACATTCCCTCTTAAATGCACATTTGACCGTTCATCTCTCTTAATCCAATGGTTGTGATTTGATGTTGAAGTTGCATCGGGTCCCACTCCCATCACTATGATGTCACAGACTCACACGACACACGTCCATTGGATTTACAACATATCAAAGGCCAAAGGTGAATTTCAGGCCTATTGTTGGTCTTCATAATCTTTACGAAAAATTCTTGGCAGAATCATGACACGTGGTCATTATTCTACCGAGAATTTTTTGTAAAGATTATCAAGACCAACAATAGGCCTGAAATTCACCTTTGGCCATTGATATGTTGTAATCAAATGGACATGTGACACTGTGAGTCTATGACCTCATTTTAGATAGAAAAATTTATTAATTCATTAATTCTTTTGGCAATATTCTGTAATATTAGATAGAAATATTCATTAATGGCGAACCCCGCGTAATTTGAAATAATTGACTGGGCGAATAGGGCAGAAATTTGGGATACAATTATGTATGATGCATGGCAAACTGGGTCCTAGTGCAAATAAAAATTTCACTCAGGACAATGGGCCTTTGGCAAATGGTGATCCTTGATAAATACACCCAATTTAATCCGTGACGAATACGAGTAAAATAGTAAATAGAAATATGGGTGAAGAACCCAACTACCAAATTGAAATTACGTAAAAATAGTGGCGAACTAGTCAACCAATATATGAGCATTTTAAAAAATATGGGTGAACCGGTCAACCAGTATATGAGAATTTTTTTTGCCAATTTATATCCGTTGATCGGGACATATTCACCAATTGGTAAATATTCGCCACTAAAAAAATCCCTGACCAGCATCATTGATCAAAACAAAATCATTAGAAGGATTAGGTGATAACTGAACTGAGGTAGGATTTTTATCAGTCCTCTTTTGTTGCATTGCTTTAACTCTTTCCTACTTCTTTTTCTTCAACCAATTATCTGTGCATTTGAGGATGGATCATGCCCTCAACTTTATGTCAATTTCTTCCTCCCTGTTCCAGTCAATCTAGGGATTATTTGATCTGAACCTTCATAACTGGGTTCAACAATATCAAAGCTATCCTCATTGAGACCTTCAGAATTAATTTTTAATTGTAAAGCTTTTATTTGAGGGATCACTAGCCTTGAATGATCTTTCTTTTCTATTTATTTCTCATTGTTTTAATCTTCCAACAAATCCTCAATGTGAGGAACCATCTCTGTTTGATTTTTGAGACCCAGGATTTACTTTTCTAAACCCTTATTGTTGAAGCCTTTCCTTTCTCACTACAACATTTAGGGTTGAATTTTGACGCCAATTTGCAACACCAATAAATTTGTGTATGTTTTTTGTGTTTTTTTTGCAAGTTCCCCCAACGGTGTCATAATAGGAATGATATTGTCATAATTGTGACACCCATTTGGTTATAAACAAAAAAAGAAAGAAAAAGGAAGTGTCATTTGTAATTTGTGAATTCGAAGAGCTGCCGCGAACATGACACTACATTTCTACATGGTGCAAAGAGGGCATCTGAGTTTGGCGTGCGTGAAGAGGCTGGCACCATTTGGGAAGAGGGCACTGGCACTTGAGGTAGGCATTCAAGCTTTGTCTTCTCATTAACTCAATTTCAGTGGCATTGTTTACATCTTAGCATTGTTAATAGTGGCATTGTTTACATCTTAATTACCATTTGGAATGCTCGATGACCCGCGAGCTTTGAGAGCTAGGGTATCATTGCTATTACCTTCAAGGCATTGTGTGAAGTGTTTGATCTCTCTTTATTTGTTTTGATGTTGATATTCACTATGTGGTACTCCTTGTTTATGATCATTTCATGAGGAAATATCTTGATGGCTCGCGGGTTGCAAGCTAGGGCATCATACATTGTTTATGAGCTCACTGTTTAATACTTGCATTGTTTCCATCTTATGATTTGGAATGCATGATGACCCATGAGCTTTGAGAGCTAGGGCATTGCTTCTATTACCTTCAAGACATTGTGTGAAGTGTTTGATCTCTCTTTATTTGTTTTGATGTTGATATTCACTATGTGGTACTCCCCACTTATGATCATTTCATGAGGAAATGTCTTGATGGCTCACGGGCTGCAAGCTAGGGCATCATACATTGTTCATGAGCTCACTATTTAATATTGGCATTATTTACATCTTTTTATTTGGAATGCTTGATGACCTGCGAGCTTTGAGAGCTAGGGAATCGTTTCTATTACCTTCAAGGCATTATGTGAAGTGTTTGATCTCTCTTTATTTGTTTTTCTATTGATATTCACTATGTGGTACTCCCCGTTTATGATCATTTCATGAGGAAATGTCTTGATGGCTCGCGGGCTGCAAGTTAGGGCATCATACATTGTTCATGAGCTCACTATTTAATACTGGCATTGTTCATGAGCTCACTGTTTAATATCTAGCATCATGCAAACATACATTAATACACTTACTATTTTGAATTTGAGCTCGGGCATCATGCAATGTTATTGATGTCATTTCATGCTTGTTGCTATTGTGCACCATATATTGTTTTATACACTATTTATTTCATTCAGACCATGAGCTTGTCATTTGTAATGTATTTTCTGTTATTGGATTAATGCTACCATGTTGTTGAGTCTGTGTATGGCTTGACTATGCACATGCATAATTATAGATGAGGATTAGTAATATGGTGCTAGACATTGCTTAGATCCTTTGGATCTAACCCCATCTTTTCCTTCCTTGCAGGTTTTGGATCATACAAGAGCATACTAGATTGAACCCCGGGTCAACACTTCATTACTTCAGGCAATGTCTGGTACCTTCTTTATTTATGTTCATCCACTTATGTATGTTTGCATTCATTCATATTCTTCTTAAAGTTGGCTATTAGTGACCATATAGGACCATTCTTGATGTTTTTGGGTCATTTGATGAAAAGATGTAAATAGGGACATCAGTAATAAAATAGGGATATCTTCATAATGATATATTACAATTAATATCGTAAGTAAAAACATTACACAGTGGCATTCAGATTAAGTACAATATGAATTCACATGCCTTTAATTATGATACACTTTTGAAATTATCACTCATTTGTCATTTGACAATTCAAGATATAAGTATCAGAATATAAACTGTTGCAAAAGGAAGAAACTCATATGTATCTATCATCATTTAATAAAAAATATAAAAGTATCCCACAGACACATAGTTGCTATTATAACAACCATCCTCTAATCCCATGGTGTACTAGTCTCAAGGTAAGAACAATTTACTTAAGCCATCATATAAGTATCATCCTAAAGTTTAAATAGACATTGACTATGGATATACAACACTGAGCCATAATAAATTACAAAGTTTCACCGCAATTTCTATGTCCACTTACAATCATCCTACTACTTACACTACAATTTCTATGTCCACTTACAATAATAAATTATAGAGTTTCACTACAATTTCTATGTCTACTGCCATTAAAATATATCACTCTTCTTGTTATATAGACATCCTTCTCATTAAGTGTTTCCATTAAAATATACCACTCTTGTTATATAATGTATATGCATACTTGTTTAAAATGCCATACTTGTTGCTCTTAAATATTATTACCATTTCACTCAAATTTACATGACATTAAAATAAAGCCCAAAATGTATACATCTGTGTAAGTATAGGAGAAGCGGGATTCTACAACTATTGAAAAAAAAAAAAACTATACCAATAGCAGCTTACAAGAAACTATACTTGTGCTTACCAAACCATACCTCAACATCATAATGCTTATCATTTACAAGCTTGAGCGAAGCTTTGTACCACGCACCATTTGCAGATTTGTATGCAACGCTGATTTAGGCTAGAGGTAAACTACATGTGTTATGTAAACAACATGGTTGAATGCAATCTCTTTTGTGCATTTTCAAGAGTTTTACCACCAATACAAGTGTAAATAACGCATTTAACGTAATCTACAAATAGTGCATGGTATGAAGTCTCGCTAAAGCTTGAAATATATCTACTCCTCATGTTATTGTCAAAATTAAATTCAAATATTTCTCAAAACATTTATTCTTGTAGAATTAAGATATCCTTATCTCAATAATAACACAATCTTCCATAATAGCTTTTGAATCACATTAACTCACACCCATGTTCTGTAGCATAGTTTGTTTTAGAAGTGTATGGCTAATGTCCCTATTTTGAAGTGTTTGATTGTTTCTATTACCTTCAAGGCATTGTGTGAAGTGTTTGATCTCTCTTAATTTATTTTGTTGTGCATATACCTTCTCTAATCAATTTTGATATGCACAGGTGATGAACATTCATATTTTCCTAAGTAGTACTTTGAGCTTTCCTTCAACACATGTACTATTGTGAAAATCATCACAAGTCCATTTGTTGCAGGAAAGCTCATAGTACACATGTCTGGATGACATTGTTTACATCTTCGCATTTGGAATGCTCGATGACCCGTGAGCTTTGAGAGCTAGGACATCATTGCTATTACCTTCAAGGTATTATGTGAAGTGTTTGATCTCTCTTTATGTGTTTTGTTGTTGATATTCACTATGTGGTACTCCCTATTTATGGTCATTTCCTGAGGAAATTCTTGATGGCTCATGGGCTGCAAGATAGGGCATCATGCATTGTATATGAGCTCACTGTTTGAGCAACTCATGTCCCTATTTGATTGGTCAATGCTCCGTTTGTTATATTGAGTTTACATCATATATTTAGTCTTAATAAATATCTTATAAAACAACATAAAACCAACCCAAAATACTTTGTCTTAATAAAATAATATATTTAGTCTCAATAAAATCTTATAAAACAACATATATTGTGTGAAGTGTTTGATCTCTCTTTATTTGTTTTTTTGTTGATATTCACTATGTGGTACTCCCCGCTTATGATTATTTCATGAGGAAATATCTTGATGGCTCACGGGCTGCAAGCTAGGGCATCATACATTGTTCATGAGCTCACTGTTTAATATTGGCATTGTTTACATCTTTTCATTTGGAATGCTTGATGACCTATGAACTTTGAGAGCTAGGACATCATTTCTATTACCTTCAAGGCATTGTGTGAAATGTTTGATCTCTCTTTATTTGTTTTTCTATTGATATTCACTATGTGGTACTCCCCGTTTATGATCATTTCATGAGGAAATGTCTTGATGGTTCACGGGCTACAAGCTAGGGCATCATGCATTGTTTATGAGCTCACTGTTTGAGCATCGGCCAATCAAATAGGGACATGAGGTGCTCAAACAGTGAGCTCATAATGACATAAACAATGCATGATGCCCTAGCAAAATAGCAAAACAAATAAAAAGAGATCAAACACTTCACACAATATATGTTGTTCTATAAGATTTTATTAAAACTAAATATATTATTTTATTGAGATTTTATTAAGACAAAGTATTTTGGGTTAGTTTTATGTTGTTTTATAAGATTTTATCAAGACTAAATATATGATGTAAACACACTTGATATATATATATATACTTCAAAGGAGGAATTATGAAATATAGTTGTAGGTAGTTATCTCTTCTATAATGATGGAGGAGTGAAAGGTAATGATCAATGAGGTTGTTTCTATTAGATCATACATTAATACACTTACTGTTTTAAATTTGAGCTTGGGCATCATGCAATGTTATTGTTGTCATTGCATGCTTGTTGCTATTGTGCACCATATATTGTTTTATACACTCTTTATTTCATTGAGACTGTGAGCTTGGCATTTGTAATGTATTTTCTATTATTGGATCGATGCCGCCATGTTGTTGAGGTTGTAGATGCATTGAATCACCACTGCCATTCTATTTTGATAGCAACAATATAACAAATAGAGCACCCTCCAATCAAATAGGGACATTAGTATAGATGATGCAGATTTGTGTACCTCTTTGTTTTGATGTAGCTTACTCACTGCATGCAATGGGGCCTCCTTGGCAATGCCAACCATGTTGTGATGTTATGATCTTTACATGAAATCACAATAGTGACTCACCAGGTGTTCATGCAGACATAAATGCAGCAATTTACTCTCTACAACATTCTTTTGAGTGTACATATCTTGTAGCATGGTTTTTCTTTTAGAAGTGTATGGCTTGACTATGCACATGCATAATTGTAGATGAGGATCAGTAATAGGATGCCATTCATTGCTTAGATATTTTTTATCTAACCCCCATCTCTTTTTTCTTTGCAGGTTATGGATCACATAGGGGCACACTCGATTCATACTTGGGTCAAAAATTCATCACTTCAGGCAATGTCTGGCACTCTTATTATTTATGTTCATCCTCTTATGTATGCATGTACTCTTGCATTTTCTTCTAAAAGTTATTTTCCTTGTATAGTATATACAAATTATTTTTCATATATATACATGTAATCTTTAGATGCAAAAAAATAAATTCTTTTACATGTATCTTTGTATGAAATGAACACAAATTAAATAAGATCATCTAATAATGCAAACTAGGGTACTTGATCTTACATAGACCTTGCTATAACTTTGTCCTAGGCCCTCCTAGAATCAAAGAGGCTAATCTCCTAGCCTTAAGGGTGCTATCCTAGTCCCCTTCTAGGAAGTTTCAAACTCCTCCTTTCTCCATTCATTCTATGACACCAAGAATATGATAAAGGTCATTGTTCTAGGAACCTCTCTGTCCCTTCTAAAAAGTTTTGTCTATTGTTTGGCCTAAAAAGGCTACTAGGTTTAGTAGGCCTAATTGACCTTTTTCTACTAATAACTCCAAACTTCTCTGAGAAAAGCATCCAACTAATTATGGATTTGAATACCCTTTTGGGAGGGCTTTAAGATTCTATCGGTCTCCTTTTCCCATACTATCCATACAGAGCCTGCTGAAAATGGGGCTATAAATGAGGGTTTGGTAACTCATTGTCTGTAATAGTGAGGTTTTAGTATTTTCCCTTGTATCCACAATCCCCCGAGCTCTCTCTACATTGGAGATGGTTGATCATGCATCTAACCTCCCCTCCACATCATTTAAACTAGGCTTTGAGCACCCTCAATCACTCCATCTACTCTGCAACAGCACACTAACCCCTAACCAAACACTAATAGCTTGCCTAGGGAATCAGTTTATAGATACATCCTAAAATTTCTAGGGCCCCTCCTTTGCACAACATATATTATAGGGAGTCTAGACACAAATCCCATAGACCCGTATAGATTGTATGGTGGGAGAGTGCTCTAGCACTCCATTATTCAAAGCTCTGTCAGTAGTAACCCGAGACAGTCCAAAATAAAGAAAACTATGAAGACTAACTCAAAACTAAAATGAAATGCTAAATAACTATCCTAGGAATTCAAAAACATTAACAATCATTGCATGCAAGCATTATAGTTAGATATTCAATCCATTTCTTAGCTCTATCAACACAAAAATGTATATCCCTGTCAAAGGAAAACAAGTTACACAGTCTAACTGCAACCAAAAGTTTTCTCTCTATACTACACTCTTCCCTATGCCTCAAATTATGGTTTTCAAAGCTTAAATAGCTCCCTCCTTGATGTTAGGGCCCATGGATCAGGCTAGCTATCTCTTGAGCCAGTTACATGCTTTTGCAAGAAAAATTATCATGACAACTTTCAAAGTTGTCAAGCAACTTTTGGTGGATAGACAAACCACCTACACACACCTAAAAAGCACTCAATCCTTGATTGAGTAAGGGTCATAAAGGCCATTTTGAAACCTCTAAAACATTAAAGAGGCCATTTTTTCAACTTTAGAACACTGTCCTATGACAGGCAACCTAGCAAAGTTGGCTAAGACTACTACAACCAGACTCCAAAAGACATGCCAAGGACTCAAAAGAAAAAAGAAGAAGAAACACTAGCTAGCACACCTAGAGAGACCAAATAGGCATCTCTCTAACCTAGTGGCTTGGCTAAGGCCACTACAAGCCAAAATTTAGAAACACTAGATACCAAACAGCCCTACCTAGGTGCCCTCACCAGTACTATAGTCCTTTTGAATCTTAGGATGACATCTCAATTGGGAAAGGAAAACCAAAACCTTTCATAGACCAATAAAAACCAAGGCATGTGCGTGCTCTTTTGTTGTACAATTATACTCATAAAATATTTGTATGGTTATAAAATTTCATGCCTTGAAATTTTATAACATAGTTCCTCTTCATCAAAATAGAATGGAATGGGTGATTCAATGCATCTACCCACATTCTATGTGCTTTGAGCCAATGAAATTTTTATCATCATGATGAAGTAATAATGCATTAAATGTCTTACTGATGTCCCTATTTAATTGGTTGGTGCTCTATTTGTTATATTGCTGCTATCAAAATAGAATGTCATTGGTGATTCAATGCATCTACAGCCTCAACAACATGGTAGCATTGATCCAATAACAAAAAATACATTACAAATGCCAAGCTCATGGTCTCAATGAAATAAACAGTGTATAAAATAATATATGGTGCACAACAGCAGCAAGCATGCAATGACAGCAATAACATTGCATGATGTTCGAGCTCAAATTCAAAATAGTAAGTGTATTAATGTATGATCATATATTTAGTCTTAATAAAATCTTATAAAATAACATAAAACTAACCCAAAATACTTTGTCTTAATAAAATCTTAGTAAAACAATATATTTAGTCTTAATAAAATCTTATAGAACAACATATATTGTGTGAAGTGTTTGATTTCTCTTTATTTGTTTTATTATTTTGCTAGGGCATCATGCATTGTTTATGTCATTATGAGCTCACTATTTGAGCACCTCATGTCCTTATTTGATTGGTCGGTGCTCAAGTAGTGAGCTCATAAACAATGCATGATGCCCTAGCTTGCAGCCCGCGAACCATCAAGACATTTCCTCATGAAATGATCATAAATAGGGAGTACTACATAGTGAATATCAATAAAAAAACAAATAAAGAGAGATCAAACACTTCACACAATGCCTTGAAGGTAATAGAAATGATGCCCTCACTCTCAAAGCTCACAAGTCATCAAGCATTCCAAACGAAAAGATGTAAACAATGCCAGTATTAAACAGTGAGCTCATGAACAATGTATGATGCCCTAACTTGCAGCTTGCGAGCCATCAAGACATTTCCTCATGAAATTATCATAAGTGGGGAGTACCACATAGTGAATATCAACAGCAAAACAAATAAAGAGAGATCAAACACTTCACACAATATATGTTGTTTTATAAGATTTAATTAAGACTATATATATTATTTTATTAAGATTTTATTAAGACAAAGTATTTTGGGTTAGTTTTATGTTGTTTTATAAGATATTTATTAAGACTAAATATATGATGTAAAATCAATATAACAAACAAAGCACCGGCCAATCAAATAGGGACATGAGGTGCTCAAATAGTGAGCTCATAAACATTGCATGATGCCCTAGCTTGCAGCCCATGAGCCAAACTCAAATGCCCTCTTTGCACCACAAAAAAGTGCAGTTTCATCTTCACGACAGCTCTTCAAATTCACAAAAATTACAAATGACACTTTCTTTTTCTTTTCTTTTTGTTTATGACCAATTTGGTGTCGCAATTAAATCAACAAATGTCATCAAAATGAAATTGAGTTAATGAGAAGATAAAGCTTGAATGCCTACTTCAAGTCATGGCTGCAATGTGAAGATCAAATGCTAAGGAACTATGTTATAAAATTTCAAGGCATGAAATTTTATAACTTTACAAATATAAAATTTCAAGGAATGAAATTTGACCTCTGATTTGACCTTGATAATGTCCCCTCCATTGCTTATGATTGATCATTTCTACCTTGTGTTGATGGGCATGGTGGGTTATTGTTGTGGGTGCATCATTTGGAAATGATGCCATAGTAACACCAGATGGAACAACAACATTTGGTGTTGTTGTTGCACTATTTGGATGATGCAGTCACAACAGTGATTCACCAGGTGTTCATAGAGACATAAATGCAACCACAACAGTGATTCACCAGGTGTTCATAGAGACATAAATGTAGGGCTTCATTTGGATTCCAGCGCCTATACACTACACATGTTCTATAGCATAGTTCCTTTTAGAAGTGTATGGCTTAACTATGCGCATGCATAATTGTAGATTAGGATCAATAATAGGGTGTCGGGCATTGCTTAGATCCTTTGGATCTAACCCCATCCTTTTTTTCCTTGCAATTTCTAGATCATACATGAGCATACTGGATTGAACCCAGGGTCAACACTTCATTACTTCAGGCAATATCAAGTACCTTCATTATTTATGTTCATCCACTTATGTATGTTTTCATTCATTCATATTCTTCTGAAAATTGGCTATACTCATATTCTTCTTGTGTCTGAGTCTTCCTGCGATCAATTTAATGTTGTAAATCTTGACATATAATTTGATATCAACTGATCATATATCCATTCCAAATGATATAACTCCATTTGAATAAACATACATGCCAACCATTTGAAAAAATGTCCATATGAAATCTAGAGCAATACATTAATTTTATAGCAAATTCATGATTTATAATGCCCCTTGATTTATAGTGAATTAATTTTATAGTGAATTCATGATTTATAATTCAATTGTAGTAGCTCAATGTGTTTGAACTCAAGAATACCCCTTAGGAAGTAAGTGTATAAATGAAGGATGAAACACATAGGAAGCTATGAGAAGCTATGAGAAGGTGACATGAAGCTAATGAAAGGAGGCATCTCAATGATGTTAAATCATAGGGGATTCTCTTTGTTCCATGCAATGGAGTGAGCTAATTTTGAAAGTATAAATAGATAATTTTAACAATGTATAAATTCCTTCACAAGATGTAATAAAAACACTAGTGGCAAGGCACGAGAACTGTTTGATGAAATGCCACAATAGTGGTGTCCCATGCAATGCTGAGATGTTTAGTTATATGCAATGCTGAGATATTCAAAATATTATTGGATAAATAGATAATTTTAACAATGAATAATTTTCTTCACAAGATATAATGAAAACTATGGAGTGAACTATGTTTGTCTGATTATATAACTATTATCTTATGTCAAGTATCCCACATAGTCTCATGGATTTTTAGGTACAAGTCAATAAACCACATAGATATTAATGTCTTTTACCATATGTAAAATATCTCTCTCATTGGCACCTGTATTTCTCATTGCATGAGGTGCAGGTACTAGCGAAAAGGTATTTGTCAGATGTCATGCCCATCAAATCACAGTCTAAATCACACCAAAAAAAAATAATTTAAAGGGTATAATATGTCCTAGTTATGATGCGGGTTAACAGGTGCCCATGACAATAGATTGAAAAGAGACTAAAGAACCAATTCTTTACAAACGTTGGTACCCAAGGGTTACTATTTGAATTAGTTTAAAATAAGGGATTATATCTAGGTGGTGAAGTTATAATCAGAGTCGGCCTAACATTAAAGTTTGTTTATGAAGATACCAACTATAATTTAAACAATGAAGATATCGAATGAATGAGCCTATAGCCACATTAAACTACGTTGAGTCATAGGGTTCAATTAATATGTTGTCGTGATACTAATCAAATGAATATTTAATTATTAACATAATGGGTAGGCCAATGATGTACATGAAATTAAGTTACATTCTTTTTATAAAGTTAACCCATTTTTCTCATCTCTAAGGAGCATACTGCTAACCCGGAGATCATTACTGAATGACCACATAATATATATATACATATTTCTCTTTTACAAATGTTAATTTTATTAATCATTATTGCATTAACGCCATTACATAACGTCGTTATGAATAACATATAAAAATGTATTAAGTGGTACTAAATATATTAACTTCCAATTAATATATTTATTCGGACATAAAAGTATTTAATTAAAAACCTAATTAATGATTAGCCTCTAACTATTAAAATTACAAATAAATAGTCTACTAATTAGTATTTATGTTTATTATTCCAATTAATAAATAATAATAAATATTATCAAATATTATATGTGCAAAAATTAATATTAATAACATTAACTAATTCCATTAACAATTAAATTAATAACGATTATGTATATATTAATTATTAGAATTGCTAATAATTATAAAAAGTGATATTACTATAACAAAATGAAACTAAATAAAATAAATTACCAATCTACAAAAATATCCTAAACCATTCAATTTAACTACATAGTAATCTCCCCATTGAACCTAGCTAAACACCTACTCCTAACCCATCCTACTCCCTACCCTACTCCCCCTTGACCCATGTGCCAAGGAAGGGAGGACCATCATGAATACCCACAATGCTGGGGGCGCGCCAATGAAGGGAGGAGGAAGATTGCAAAATGGAGTTTTTTTGGAGGTGGGTCCCTCAAACAATTAAGACTAAGTTCCAATAAACCAAAAATTCTACTCAAACCCAAAGCCTGCGCGGGTTTCAAAAGGGAGGTGGAAAGAAGATGACATGGGAATTGTGGGCCCTCCCCATACCAAAAACAAGACAAGGACACTCAACAAGGAAGCCAGCGCATGATCCTTGGAGTGGAGTGTTGAGGGGACCAAGGAGTGTGGGTAGTTGGGTCCCACTCCTCCCAATCACATTTCCCTAAGGTAAACTCACGCAGGAGCCAGGGATAAAAATATGTCAAATAAACTTTATGAAATATGCAGTCTAGTCAAGTACACTGAATGGAAGTGCAAAGGCCAATGAAAACAAGGATCTTAATTGCTATGACAGACCAATCCATCTCCACTACAATAACAATTTACAACCTTTACATAATTTTCACAAACACATAGGACAAATAGTGCCTCTGCTTCCAATCCTGCAAAAGCAACCTGATAGAAACAAGTCAAAAGAAACCATGGTACTCTCCTCCCTACCATAGGTCCAAATAGATGGACCACCCCTGAGCTAGGGGAGTTCAAGCCAACCAGGTGACAAAACATACACATTCCTCTTTACATTTACTTCCACATAATTATTTACTCAACAACTTCAATTGAAACAACAAAAACACAACAATACATATTAAGGAAAGCTTCCCAACCCATGGCTTTCACAAGAGGCTTAACCACAAGCCTTCAACAAGTTAACGTGGACTAAGTACTCCTTTGGGAGAAAAAGGGCCTGCAATATAACATGCCTTCAACAAGGCTCAATATACAAAATACTCTTCATTGGCACACATGGCCAAGATCACAAGACAACCTCCTTATGCCCCCCAAATTTTAAGCAAAACCCATCCATGGTGCATTACCCTCTTTACACATGAGGGACTCTCCACCATTGGAGCTATCCATTGAACCCCTTCACCCTCAAGGATTTCTCTTCCCATCCCATGGGTGAGTGAGTCCTTGCACAACCCCAAAAAAATCTTGACTCCACACAACACAAAGAGCACAAAAATAAGAAAATCAAACAAGCTCAAGAGAGAATGAATCACTTAGACTCCAAAACAAACTTCAAAAGAACAACAAGATTCACAAGCATAAACTCTCAAGAATACAACACTAGAACTCATAGAATACACCAATACATATTTTTCTCCAATACTTGCATAAACAAAACATTAAGAAAATGAGTAAGTGAGCCACCAACCTTGGTCCAAGCTAATGAGTCAAGTATTGGGAGTGTCTCCTATATCCAAGCTCTCTTCTCTATCCTACTCCAAGCTCCTTAGTTGTCTCCAAAATTGGAGAGTGGGTGATTGGGGAGCACAATCCCAGTTTTCCACTAAAATAGGCTCTTCTCCTTCTTCCATGCCCTTGGGAGTATTGGGAGTTTCCTATTGGATGTTCTAACCAAGGTCTTCCAACTTTCCCTAAATGGAACTCTAAAAAGTGAATGGGGAAGAGTAATGGAATCTTTTTGACTCAAGAGTTCCCATGTGACTTTGGAATTTTCGCAACTTTTCAAAATGTCACTTTTGGAGGGCTTCCCAAGGTGCTCCTAGGGTGTCCTATGGTCAAAAAGGGTCCCTTACCCATAGGTATAACCCATGGGCCTTCCATTTTTATGAAAAACAACCTTCTAGGAGTCAATTTGACCCCTCAAAACCCAACCCCAAGGTGAAATTCGAAATTCAAAGTGATGTGACCAACCATTGGTGTTCTAACCAAGTTGAGGTATGGGGAAGACCAACTTGTACTAGGGTGGATGGTGACATTCATCCTCTCCATGTGGACTCTTGCCAACTCACATCACAAGAACATGTGTCAATTGACACTACAATACCATACACATAATTACTTGGCAAGTCCACTAAACAATGTAACAACATAAAACATTTACTCTTTTAAATACATTCATAATCATTTCACTTCAAAAAATAAAATACATTACAAAGGCCTTGTATCCCTTTGGGACACAACCTTGGTGTCACGGGGATAGTACAAATATGTTGGCTTGACTCCCCCTAATCCATGGTTTATACCTACAAACTTGAGATGAGCATCAGTAGTCCAAAGAAATAATAATACCAATGAAAAGTGCAAAACTCAATCATAACTCAATTAACTATCAAGGTATTATATCATCACATTAAATAATTTATCAATTTCATCCATACCTAACATTAGGCACAATTAGGAATTCATCATTTCCTAAGCTACTAATTTCCAATAGAATTCACATTTACTTATAATAGAACAATGGCCCTGATTTTCACAGTCTAAGATACTCAACTTTTAAAATATGAATACTAACATCAATAGATCAAGGTTCATCTTTACAACACAACATCATAATAATAAAGGCTACACATTCATCTATAACATAACTAGTAATCACCACATAGTTCATTTGTTTTCATCTATCACTTAATTCAATAATATCTTGGTAATCAAATAATTGCATTAGCCTTTCACATTATAGCTAAACCAATTTTGCATAATTTGACATCATTATTCAATTGCATAATTCATCATCATTATTCAATTGTATCCCTAATCATTGTAATACTCAATTAAAAGGAGTCTAATCTCATTCAAATATTTTTACACCATTCATCTTACTAACTCATCCAAAAAATTATCCTAAACATGAAAGCCATCTGGCTCAATCCACCTATATTATGTTAACATGGAAATTAAATCAAATTCAGTGATTCCTTCATAGTAGGGTCGCAATTTCCTTAGGTCTAATTTATCTCGAAATTAAGTAACTAACATTAAGATCATAACACTTCTTATAAGCCATTCTTAGTCATATACTTCAATTATTTCTTTTATTGTGCCCTTGGCACTCAAGGTACACTTATTGTTCTTAATTTAAGTTACAACTTATTTTCCCATTAACTTTTCCCTTTCTAATAATCTCTGAGTTCCTATCTTTCACTTTTAGTCTATTTACATTATAGAAAATATAAAATTTATAATACACCAATATCCGCATTCAATTTTTTTATTTTTATTCTTTTTATTTTTGTTCCCTTAAGAGATTAGATTGAAGGGTTTGATAACGGGGATAGGGCCCCACAAGGATTTTCTAGAACATCCTACTATACTAATCCTTAACTATCTTTTTATAATAAAATCCACGTGCATCTCATAGTCTCAACATGCAGCCCTAGCACCTAAAATCCATCAGGGTGATCCAACTATCAAAGGGAAAACATGAGGGACCTTACATCAGAATTGTCTTCCTCGAGTGAGGAAAATCTAGGAATGGAAGAAAAAAGTGAGACATTTTGTATGTGTAATTCAATGAGATCGACTCGAGGTCAAAAGATCATAAAGAAATTCAATAAACACATGAAATTTTTCCTTGCTCAAGGGGGGTCATGTTCTTATGATGATGATAGCAAAGGTGACTCTGAGCTTCTATTTAGGTACAAACATCTACAAAAACAATGGGTCCCTGATGAACTTCCTCCAATAAACACTGATTTTTGTGTTAAAGAGAGGATATATCGCATAGCACAATCTTCATTACATGGTTTGGGCCTATTTTCCATGAATGGAATAAAGGTCTCTTACAACAAAGTTGTCGAATTGATGGAGTATGTCAGACCTTGTTATGATTACAGTAGTTGGATGCAGATTGTTAAATATAAAAAAAAGTATGTGTAGGTATGCACTCACAGCAAATTATATACAACAAAAAGCCAGTGAACAAAGTAAAAAAGTAGCTATATACATTGATGAAAGACCAAAAGCATCGGGGAATATTGCAGATTTTATAAATAGTACATGACCTGCGTCAACTAAGAAGCAACCCAATTGCATATTTGAGACACACGAGGGAAATTGCATATTTTTATGTGCGATCAAATCAATACATGGAGGCGAGGATTTTCTTATCGATTACAATTTGAATCACATAAATACAAAAAACCCCATCACTATCATGGACAAGGTGGTACACATTTTGATAATTGTCTATTATTCAACGTAACTTAGAATAAGAACATGTGTTTTAACATGTTTGAATGATTTTTTTTGAAATACAGAGCTATAGTATGGATCAACAGCCACACGATACGCATGATAGTGATAGTTCTCATGGGACTTCTTCCAAATAGGTAAAAATCATTGTTGTTGTACAAATGCACATACAAGAAAAATGTTAATGTGTATTTTTGTTATGTTAATGCATATATTTTGTTGTTCTACTATTTTGGATTGCTTTTAAATAAAGGGCTAATAATATTGTTCTCACAAATGAGTGTTGAACAGAGAAAGGGAAAGGAACAAGTAGTCGATGAGGAGCCATAGAATGAGCATGATCCATTGGATGTTGACTTTTTATCAGAGGTTGATCCTGTGGTTGCACTGGAAATGGTCCTTCATGAAATATCAAAAGAGTTAGCTCGAATGGAAAATATTCAACCTCACACTCCTGAAATACAAAGGGCAGTAGATATGTTGATTGTCGTGTTCAGAACTATAGAGTAAGTATTAATGTAGTTTTTTATTATAACAAAAGTTCAATAATGATTTTTATAGTATACTATTTTATTTATGTCATTAACTAAAATATATATGTGTTCTCTTTACAGGGGATGCTAAATAGATTAAAGGGCATTACCTTAGATGCAAATACTTTGGATGGTACATCGCATGTTTTATCCTCCATCTTGTCCAAGGCTATCCATATTTTTTTATGCTCTAACAATATTTGTGTTCAACACCTGCTATTGAACCTATGTTGAGTACGGCGCCTGGTCCGAGGATCAGATCCACAGAGGTAGTTCTGCCTAAAATGTCGGCAAGTACACCTACTATTGGTAAGTAGACTCCTCTTTTTCTCTCTTATTTATCATGTGTTTATTTCACTTGAACTATATATTCTTTCTTAGGGGGCATTTTGTAATATTGGATTCATTTTATGTAGGAAGCGATGATGCAATTCCTGGATGTACTCATGTTAAATGTATGGGAACAATATAGTGTGATCAATTTCTTGTGAGCAATGAAGATGGACTTCCCTTGAGAGTAGCCCAGCTTCCAAGTACTTTAAAGATTGATCATTTCTTTTACTATACAATATAATACTCATAACATAATGCACTAACCCCCTATGTGGTCCCTTGCAATAACTAATTATAATAATCTCGTAATTATCTTGCAGGGAATAATCTATTTTATGAAAAACTTAATGATGAATGTTTGCACATTTTCAGGCCAACCATACGCACATGGTATCATATTTTGATTTCATTGCAAGATTAGATTTTGTTTCATCCCTTTCTTCAAGTATATTAAAAGGTAGCTTCACTTCATTTATGAATCTAACAGTTTTTTTTCTTAAAAGGTGGTCAGTACAAGATAAAGGGTTAAAGAATAAGCTCATTGACTTTATGACAACACTTTTTGGACCCAAAGTCTTTCATAGACTTAGACTCCTTGACAAAGCGGGTACTATTTTGAAGTATATTAGGGACAACTACAGGAGCCAAATAGAACACAACCCTTATTGCGAGCGGCCTCCCTATATTCCTATTAATGAGTGGGAGGATCTTAAAAAGGATGCACTTGAGAGAAGTGCAAGACATAGTGGATGAGTAGTATCACCCGAGGAAAGAAGGTACATGATAATGTTAATAATGAAATTATGTACTATTTACTCTTTGTACTTATGTGATCTAACATACTTCAAACATCACATAGGTTGTCTGACACAACAAAGGCAACAACAACAAGAAAATAAAAGCACAGACAACATAGGCTTGGCTCGGGTGGATATTCAAAACTTGTTGCACGAGTTGTAAGTATTAGTAAATGAAAAATCGTATGCAAATATTTATAATTAAATTACAATCAATTTAGTTTTGATGAAATTCACTACAATAAAAATTCATGATACCAATAAAAAATGCAGGCCTTGGAGTTTAAAAAATTGATTACAAAAGAGGACAAAAAAATAGGCTTCAAACAAGGCTATAAAGTTGTGGCTGAACAATACCGAACAATGAGTGCACAAGGTTCTTTTGCTAGATCTATTGATCACTTAAATAAGCCAATTGATTTTTATTTCAAGTTGAAAACTTTACCAATTACCGTATTTGATGTTAAGTTCCAACATAAAATGAATATATTTGTTTTAAGTAAGGAAACATTGATTATATATTTGTTTAAAAATTTAAAGTGAATATATTTATATGTAGTAAACTGAATGATTAACATTTCTTAGTATTTGTCTTGTATTTATATGTATATATTGTTGATAAATACACTAATTATTTACATTGGAATGCAGCCTGCCGATATTGATAATGCACCGGCCGAGCACGATGGAGGCATCAATTCTAATGTGAATTGTAGTACTCAAGGTATACATTTTCTATTTGAATTTTGATTAATGAATATTTAATACAAGAAAACATGTTAAATTGAATTTGGCGTAGTAATAAAAATTTAATTATAATGTGTTGGGATTAATAAAACATTTTGTATTGCAGTTGCAGGGGATGTAGAGGATGTTGTTCCCAATGAGCATGTTGAGGTTCAAGCCCTTGGGCAAGATGATGTGGTTGGACAAGGTAAAGATCATCATGTTTATATTTTTTAATGTATAAATGCTTATAAAATTAATGAATATATTTTAAATTAACCCCAATTATGATAATGTGTTTTTAATTGAAGCCTTTTATTTGTTATTGCAAAGGACCCACCTTTGCAAAGGATGGTGAGATCACATGCACGACCAAGAAGAAATGACACTCTAGACATGGATACGCCTCTGCAGCAAAATAAGGAAGCAAAAAAAAAGAGAAAGCCAAAAAAAAATGATTCTCATTTATGCAACTTATTTGATAATGACTAATGTTGATTTGATAATGACTGATGTTTATTTACAGGTGTTTGAGCTTAGTTCCATGTTTAGACACTAAGTTTCCTTTTATACACTATTGTAATGTTGGAGGGGTTTTCGCTAAATTTTAGTGGATTTCATATTTTGGGAGAAATTAGTATTAGAATGTTCAATGGGTTCTTTTCTAAAACACAATACTTAAATCATCATCTTGTCTAGAATGGTTAATCAATTGTTTAAGGTGGTTGTGATGATGAGACTCCTAGTTCAATATGCAATCTCAATTCATATACATAGGATATCAGGTGGAGCTGAAAAACACAACATGGTTGCATTTTTTATAGAGATCTTTAATTGCATATTTTAAGTTATAAACCATCGCAAACATTGTAATTTTGACCTATTAAAAAAATGTAAATGTGTTGTGGTTTTTCAACTCCACCTGCTATCCGTGCATATTCTTCTTGTGTTGCATGTGCATTCTCAATTCAAAGTGGGAAAAATCTTATTTTCGATGCGAGAGAGAGAAGCCATACACATAAGTGATGGAGTTGAGGGGAGATGAAGGAATACAAAACATTGAATTTATAATTTTTCATCAAAGAAATTGCATTGAAGGTCTGATCAATAGAGAAGATAGTAATGACCTTAGGAGAATGAATAGTGGTTACAGTTGTAGTGGGGAAGATAGTGGAGGCCATCCATGAAGAAACTTGCTAATAGAGATGGTGTACAAGAAACAAAGGAGAAAAAAATGTAAATGTCCTGGATCTTCTCAGCTCCACTTGCTATCCATGCATATTCTTCTTGTGTTGCACGCACATTCTTGATTCAAAGTGGGAAAATCTTATTTTCGATGTGAGGGAAAGAAGCCAAACACAAAGAACATGCAAATAAATAGAAAAACTACAAAACATAAATGTAGGTATCACAATACCTAAGAAACATAAATGTAGGCATCATGGTCCCAATTGTTTGGAGACACAACATAATTGAATGCTATACCCAGAAAATGCAACACAACCACTACTCCTGTAGTTCTAAGTTGACACTGTGGGATCCAAAAACCATATATAGATTCCTTATCTTTGGTTTTTGGATCCCACAGTGGCAACTTGGAACTACAGGAGTAGTGGTTGTGTTGCATCATCTGGGTATAGCATTCAATTATGTTGTGTCTCCAAACAACTATGACCATGATAGGTACATTTATGTTTCTCAACTATTGTTTCCCAGGACCCCTTATGACCCTTTATGACACTTCATGATCCCTAAGAATACATCTTAGAGGTCTTAAAGTGTCCTAAAGGGTCATAAGAAGATCCTAGGAGGAGCTAGATGAGCTTCCACCTTCACGCAGTTGGCGCTGTTAAGTAGAGAATGTTAAACTATTATCAAAACAAAGAGAAGCTCAATAATTTAAGATCTCAATCAATGTAAGACAAATATATATTTCTTTTTAAAAAATAGTGTGAGTCATCGCAATTATGATGAAAACCAAAGAATAATCGATGACAAAACTAAAAGTGATGACTATCTGTCGAAAACATGAATCACTTCAAGGAGCAATGATCACTTCAGCTCACCTCAATAAGTCTTGACCCAAGTTCAAGTCATATTGATTCATCTCAATGGCTACCAAGAACTAAGTTGCAAAGAAACACCACAAACCGCACTGTAAACCCATTGTGAAGAGGCATCCAATGTCTCATAAGTCACATCAAATGACCCGCTTTCTATAATCCAAGTCTCTCAGCTCGGTTCACCTAGAAGAAGACTTCTCCCAAGTCATCACGGACACCATAGTGATCTAAAAATCCAAGTCTGTAGACTCAACTCAATAATGCATGAGCTGCTACCGAATCTACTGTAAAGTCATCTCTGAATGACATCCAAATCTGCAAGAACACCAATCGAGTCAAACTCGATTGACAAATGTATATATTTTTAAAAAAAATTGTGATTTTCATTGCAATTACAATGGCCCTAGAGAAGCGATGACAATCTGTCAGACATTCCCGATGGATAACCGCCACACCAATAGCATTTTCATCGGTATACAATCTTCCAATGATAGGTAGGTGTTAGAACATTATGACGGTTACCCATCATAGGTACAACATTTATGTCAGTAACTAGCTACGTCCGATGGAGATCCGTCGAATGTGGGACGACTACAAGTAGACCCGACAGGTATATTCACTATGTTGAAATCCCCTTTTGCAATGACTATAGACATTGCATGTATGACGCCTATCATAACTGTTGGTGTTTTCAATTACAAAATTGTGACGCCAGAAGGTGTCGCTTAATCGATGGTATACTATCTGAATTTAGACAATCAGCCATCAAAAAAAGGTCTCAAATGTACTAGTGTCTATATAAAACTCATATTAAAGCTCAATAGATCACTTCTAGCTTATGAAGCATCAATCATGCTTTTATAGGTCAAAGCTCAAAGCTCCATGACAAGTCCACCACAAAATTGGATCCTCTTGTACCATAGTTTTTAGGTCCACCTTTGTTGTAGCCCTATAACCCCTAAGAGTAGCAAATTTGGTCCACTCAATGTGAGCCTTCCCATCAGTCTCAGAGTCATACATCTTATCAATGCACTTGAAGAACCCTTCCTTCACGTAAAAAATTCAAATTATTGGCAAATAGAAGATGTTAGTTATGAAAGATCTGTAACTTTTAACTATAAGACATAAAGATGATTACAATGAGTAGCATGATATGAATCTTCAATCACTTTTTCATGCTAAACGGTGTAACACTACAAGGCCTAGGTATGTACCAATTTAGATTCAATGCATAAGAAGCCATGTGTAGGGGAGTGTTTAGGTTGTCCCATCTATGTTGAATAATAGTCTGAATGTTCTCATTGTAGGGGAGTGTTTAGGTTGTCTCATCAATGCACTTGAAGAACCCTTTCTTGACCTAAAAAATTAAAGATTTAAAAATTCAAATTATTGGCAAATAGAAGATGCTTGTTGTTACACTTGTATCAATATTTTTTTGCTCTCGCGGCCAATTATTTTTTCCAGGTAAAAATCCTAGTTGAAGTTGAAGTTGAACCTTCCTAAGTTCAAGTTCAAGTTCAATCTGTCGAAGGTCGCAAGAAGGTCATGGTCTTTATATTGTCAGTCTTTTAGTCGGTAATATGTGAAAGTTGAACTTGAACCTCCAAAATTTCAAGTTCAAGTTCAAGTTGGAGGCCTGGTGTGAAATATTTTACAATTCACAAGGTTCAGCAGTCTGAAATCATGAATTTCCTAACAGAAAAATAGGTCTTGGTGTGAGGGCCATAACTTTTTACTCCACCGTTGGATTTTTCTCATTTTTGGATATGTTGTGTGCAATATAATTTTCTAAATCCTCTCTTGATGGACTTCCAAAATTGTATCATGTTTTCAAGATATAAATAACAAAATACAGGTCTGTAAAAATAAACATATTTCCTGATTTATTTTTTTGACAAAAAATTAGTCTCGGTTCGAGGGGCATACCTCTTTATTGCACTGTTGGATCTTTTTGAATTTTTGATATGATTTCTTATCGGATCAATCAAGAAAATATTCCCTAGTAAAAAATTTATGAAGGTTAGTGTATGGGTCTACATGGAAATCCAACAAGTATCCAATTTGTGGAAGAATTTCTTCAAACAACAGAACAAAGGAGTTATTAAGGCCATGCCACATGTCAAACACATATGCATGCCAACTCAGATGTTTGATTAAGTATCATTTAATAATGCTAGAGATATTAAATTAATGTTTGATTTTTATAACCGAATATTATAAGGGGATTTATAAAAAAATTATTAAAACTTTAGAAAGGAATCAATTACAAGAACTAAAATACAACAATAGTGAAAGACAGTATATATTGTAAAAGACTTAGCATAACGATGGTTCTCTTTTTCTACTTTTCTATGAGTCCTGTGGCTGCAAGGGAGAAAGGAGAATACATTTTTATGGATTTATTGTAACAGAGAGAGTGGGGAATTAGTTTTGTTTTTTTTGCAACTTGATTGTACTAATAGGGACAAAATGATTCTATAGTTATTTTGTTATTTTTTCTTGAAATAAAGAGGAATATTTGCATGTCAAATCTTGAGGTTTGAACATTTATTTTTCTGATCGAAATTGATCATATGGTTGTTTCTTTCTCATTCTGGGATACAGTCTTGTAGTTTTTTGTCAAGTATGTGCATGTTTGTAAATTAGTTGGTTGAAAAACTTGTAATTTGTAGAACAGGTCATGTAATTCCCTTAATTTTTTTTGTAATGTGAAAGACTTGGTAGATAGTCTTGTGGCTATTTTCTAGTTTTTCTCTCATCACCAATTTGTAAGTCTTATAATCACATTCATCCCATAGTGATGGGTGAATATTAGAAAGCCTTTGTGTCTTTTGGTAAAAGACATAACCATTTATTTAATTTATTGAATATAGAAGATGAAAATTTTTAGATTCATATGCAACCTGAATATAAAATTTTTAATTTCATGTCTGAAATTGATGGTCCATTTTGTTTGAAAGAAGATGATGATCCTATTCTAGATTTTTTTAGTTATCAAGATGAAGCTTTTCCATGTTTTTCTAATAAATCTTGTGATGGGGATGTTGAAAGGATACAACCTCAATTATCATCAGTTTTATTGGGTGGTGATTCTTTAAATGAGGCAGGCATTATTGAAAGGTTCCTATCAACAATCAAGAAAGAAGGTCCTAAAGATAAAGATTTAGGTATTAATTTTTCTAATGCATTTATCTTGGATAGAGCATTTTTAGATTTAGTGGTAGCAAGGCATGATGAATTTATTCCAGTCCATGCCGACCCTATGTCGGATGAAGTCCATTCTTATTTTGAATGTGTTTTAATTGTAGAAAATTCTTTCAAAGATTGGGATCTTGTGAATATTGATCATAATAAAGGAATGATCCTCTTAAGAAATTCTGAGCCTAATTTTTTTTAGTCATGAATTGGAGAAGGTCTTGAAAATTCATTGTTGGAAACTCAAGTAAAGGTAGTGATTTATGATGAGCTATGGTTGTTTTGATCTAGATATAAGTTCATTAAGTTGTTTCACATAATAAATTAGATTCACAGTGATAAAAAGTGTGCTATATGGAGGTTGTACCAGGCCAACTCATCTGGATGTCACCTGTTAGTCTGAAAAGAATCATTCTTCTCGCAACCAGTGAACAGTTTTGTGTAAATCTTTCTTGGATCTGGTTTCTATGGTGAGGTCTTGTCACCTGTATATATTTGTAAGTAACTTGCTGCTCTTTGATTTTTGTTGTGCTTAGTTTAGCTGGCCTTGGTTTTAGCTTTAGTTGTTGGTCTAGTTTGGTCAATTCTTTGCTGGTGTTTAGTTTTAACTTGCTGGTAGTTTTGGTGTTTTGTTGTGTTGTCCTCTCTAGAAGCAGTTCCCTATCCTCTATGATATAATGACTCGGCTTCCAATGGATAGACACTAGCCTTATACTAGAGATTGATGGATTCTTCATGTCCCTCACAATCCACATCCCCAGTTAGAGCCAATTGTTACAATTGTATTATTATTAATTTTCTCTCATGGCCAATTATTTTGTCTAGGTAAAAGTCTTAGTTGAACTTGAACTTGAACCTTCCTAACTTCAAGTTATGTCGGAGGTCACAAGAAGGTCGTAGTCTTTATGTTGTCAGTCTTTCAATTGGTAATATATGAAATTTGAACTTGAACCTTGAACCTTCAAAAGCTCAAGTTAAACTTCAAGTTGGAGGTCTGGTGTGAAATATTTTACAATTCACAAGGTTCAGCAGTCTAAAATTGTGAATTTCTTGACAGAAAAATAGGTCTTAGTTCGAGGGCCATACCTTTTTACTCCACCTTTGGATTTTTCTCATTTCTAGATATGTTGTGTGAAATATAATTTTCTAAATCCTCACCAAAGGGACTTCCAAAATTGAATCAGGTTTTCAAGATACAAATAACATAATACAGGTCTGTAAAAATAAACATATTTCCTTATTTGTTTTTCTGATAGAAAATCAGTCTCGATTCGAGGGGCATAACTCTCTATTGCACTATTGGATATTTCTAAAAAAATTATATGATTTAGAAAACCTAGTTTTCTAAATCCTCACTAGAGAGATTGAGCAAATATTCCCTGGTATGAAAGTTATGAAGGTTAGTGTATGGGTCTACATGGAAATCTAGAAAGTATCCAATTTGCAGAAGAATTTCTTCAAAGAATAGAACGAAGGAGTTATTAAGGCCATGCCACATGTCAAAAACATATGCATGCAAGCTCAGATGTTTGATTAAATTTCATTTAACAATTCTAGAGATATTAAAGTAATGTTTGGTTTTCATAACAAAAAATTATAAGGGAATTTATAAAAGTTTTATTAAAACTTTAGAAAGGATTCAATTTTCAAGAATGAGTTACAGGAACTAAAATACAACAATTGTGCAAGACATTATATATTGTAAAAGACTCAGCATAATGATGGTTCTCTTTTTCTACTTTTATGTGAGTCTTGTGGCTGCAAGGGGGAAAGGAGAATAAATTTTTATGGATTGATTGTAATAGAGAGATTTGGGAATTAGTTTTTTTTCTACAACTTGATTGTACTGGCAGGGACAAAATGATTCTATAGTTATTTTTTTATGTTTTCTTGAAATAAAGAGGAATATTTCCATGTCATATCTTGAGGTCTGAACATTTATTTTTCTAATTGAAATCGATCATATGGTTGTTTCTTTCTCATTATGGGATACAGTCTTGCATTATTTTGTCAAGTATGTCCATGTTTGTAAATTAGTTGGTTGAAAAACTTGTAATTTGCAGAAAAGGTCATGTAATTCCCTTAATTTTCTTTGTAATGTGAAAGACTTGGTAGATAGTCCTATGGCTATTTTTTATTTTTTATCTCATCACCAATTTGTAAGTCTTATAATCACATTCATCCCATAGTGATGGGTGAATAATAGAAAGCCTTTGTGTCTTTTGGTAAAAGACATAACCAGATATTTAATTTATTGAATTTCATTGAAGAGGGAGATGTACCTCACAATTCAAAGGAAATATATCAATCTCATGATATCATTTCTAGCTGTTAGTTCAGTTTGTCTTCTAAATATGGGCATCTAAGAGTCAGTTGTGAAGGCATTTTAGCGAAGACAAATCTATTTACTAACACTAGTTATGAAAAGATGTATAACTTATAACAATAAGACATAGATAATGTTAAAATGAGTATCATGATATGAATCTTCAATCACCTCTTCATCTTGAATCAGTGTAATTCTACTAGGCCTAGGAATGTACCACTTTAGATTCAATGCATAAGAAACTATGTGTAGGGGAGTGTTTAGGTTATCCCATCTGCACTGAATAATAGGTGGAATGTTCTAATTGTAGAATGCCAAAATGGTGCCCCTCTCTCGCAAAACTACCCTCATCTAGCCAAGTATAGAATCAATACACTTGTACACCTCTCCAAAGCTAGGCACATCCCCATCCCCATATTTGATGACCTGGAAAAATGGAGTGATGATAGAGACTATATATTTTTCATCACTCCAAAATAAATCACTCTTCACTATCTCTTTCACCCTCCTCCCCTGCTTTGTCCTAGACCCATCCCACTGATTCCACTTATTCATCATAACCATGAGTTGCAGTGGCTCTTGCAACTCAATAATTCTCTCCAAAAGAATGGAGTAGGATGCATATCTAGTCTCAACTAGTTTCATGAACTCCTTCATAAAGCTCTTCAAGAGTGTATGTGAAGTCATGTGGTTGCAAATATACATCTACACATCTCTAGCATTGTTGATCACTCCCTTAATCTAGTCAATCTTCCCCATTTCCTTGAGTGCAATATTCATGGCATGCACAGAACATGGAGTCCACAAAATATGTCTATATGCTACCTCAATAAGCCTCCCTATAGATTTACACACAGGTGTTGCATCAAGCATAATTTTTAGTGGTGAATATTCACCTTTTGGAAAATTCTGGGAAATACGTTTGGGGAAATTGGTGAATCACGCAGGTACAGGGTGGCCCATATTCACCCAATCTTGACACGGTAACAGGTAAATATTCATTGGAATCTCCAATTAGATTTTCTATTTGATGATGTTGACCATTATATTCACCTATAACCAATCTGACGTGGTTCTTTTAACAGTCTCTTATTCACCAAGGGTATTAATTATGAAGTGCATATAAAATCTAAAATATCCAAATGGTTTATATTGTTATCTAAACATGACCTATTTCACCACTATTAATTAATTGTTTTATTGACCATTATGTATTTCGCCAACCTTTTTTTAATTCTTATATTCAACATTGATCAGGTCAGCACATTTTTGCCAAAAGCCTAGGAATTTTAAAAAAATGAAAATTGGAAATTTGGAATTTGGAATCATGGATTGATATAAATTCAAATCAGATTTACAAAAGTAGTCTTATTGTGTCCCATTAAAATTTTTTGGAGGGCCATATTTACAAATAACAATATTGTAATAGTAAATAGAGGATTCAACATTTCAGAGAGTCAGAATTCAGAGGAAGCAAGACAAAGGTAAGAAATTATTTGTTCAAATTTCATAGTATTGCTATTAATTTTAATTCCTAGAGGCTAGAATCCTAGTGACTATTGAGAGGTCATTGGGTGAAGATGTCAGACAAGGGTGACTATCCTGAGAGTGAGTATCCTTAGGATACTAGTGCTGAAGGGATTTAGATATCAGGGGAGGTTGAGACTTAGACTTCTTACTATGCTCAGGGTAGTGAAGAGATTGGAAAGCTAGACAAGGGTAAGACTCCTCAGGGTAGTAAAGGGCAAGGTAAGACTCCTTAGGGAAGCGAAGGGCTTGGGAGGCCATCAAAATGCCCAAAACTTAAAGATACTACCATAAAGGCTTTCTTTGGAGTTGGTAATGCTTCTACTCCATCAACATCTGCAATTGCAAGTGCAAAAGCCATTCACAGTAGCTCACCAATACCAGTACCACAAGCTGGGGTTGTCATTGAGTTAAATGAAAATTAGAATGCATAAAATGAGGATAACAATGGTGGCACAAGAGAAGATTTTATAAGGGATACGCAGATGTAGTTGGAAGAAAATGCTAGCAATGAAGATAATAATGATGTTGGCAGGAAGAAAAGAAAAAGGGAAGTAAAAATGGGGTGGGAGTGGGAAATGACAAGAAATTTTAAGGTTGATTGGGTAGAAAAGTACTGGTTCATTGAACCAGTCCTAAGCAATGATGAACAACCAATAGAATGCAGGTGTAAGATTTGTACCTGGAAAAATAAAAGAGAGAATAAGTTGCAGCTAAAGCTTGACACTATAGAAAATCATATTGGTAAGGTTTATGAAAAATAGACCATAGACATACAAGAAATATCAGTAGTGAGATGGAAATCAAAGGAAGAATGTCTTCATGTTAAGTATGCCATAGAATATGAAGAGCATAACAAGAGAATGGTAGTAATTGCTAGTAGTGAAAATCCAATCAAGGCTAGGTTTAAACATGCAGCCAATGAAGCAAACCCGACAAAGACCATTCAGATGAGTGTTATTTTTCATATTATGTCCAGAGGGCATCTTATGAGAGACTTCTCATAATATGGTAATTTACTATCCTTTTTGAAATTTCCTCACTATCCTATGTCACATTGGTCAATAAATGTTAGATGGGAAATGGAAAATTGTCTTTCTGAGGTGGAAAAGAAAAATTTACAGGAGAAAGTAAAATAGTCTAGATTCATTTCATTATCCATAGATAAAGTTACTAGAGTAGATAACACTTCTTGGGTCTATATGCATGTGTATACAGTAAAAGAACATGTCCGCCAAGCTCATCTACTCTACGTTCATAAAATGAGGGGCAATTCAACATCATAAAAATTTATATTTTGAAGTGAAGAATTCTTTGAATGAAGTTGCTAGTATGGATGATTTGATAATTGGAAAGAAGTTAGTGTGTGTTGGAGCTGATGGAGCTGTTGTAATGCAAGGCCAAAGGAATGGTCTATGTGCAAGATTACAAACTAGTATTACACCTTACATGCTTGGCATACATTGCATGGCCCATCGAATGAATTTAGCATATAAAATTGTAAGTGATTTTCCTATAGTGTCAAAAATTGAAGATCTAGTTTGCGACATATCTCTTACTTCTGCAGAAGTCCTAAACATTTTGTAGAATTTAAGATTTTCTCAAAGGGAGTAACACTAGGAAATAAGCTTCTCAAGGATGTTGAGACCAGATGGATCTCTTTGCATGGACCAGTAGAAAGAGTTCTAATAGAATATCAATCCTTGATCGGAGTAATATATGAGCAACGCCTCACAGTAGACAAAGCTCCTGATTTGTTACATAAGTTAAGTGATATAGAGACCTTGTTAACTTTAGCCAGTCTTCTCCCTATGCTAGATTTAATGAACAAACTTGTTAAGAAAGCCCAAGACAGGACTATGTATATCCATGAGTACTCAGATTTATGTAGAATGACATGCCTTGCCCTAGATAATTTATACTCAGATATGATAACACTTCAAAGCCCAAATTTTTTTAGGTGGAAAATAATTACAAATTTGAATCATGCTAAGAATTTTTTACAATTCAATACAAAAAAATGATTAATGTGTGTTTGTGAAAGGATATGAAATACCAATGCACCAATCTAAGATAGGCAAGTGAGGCAGACTACTTCTAGTTAAAAGGGATGATTTTGATAGGTTTGTTAAATCTATTAGTTTTTAATTTGAAGTCAATTTCCTACCAACTTTCAAGTGAGATTCATGAAAGATTCCCTCGAGAAGAAATTCTTGAAGCCATGGGTTGTGTGTTTCCTCATTTTTGGAAAAACGTCGGAGATAGACAAATTGATGCTCATATGTTTCATAAAAAAATTGATGAATTGATCAGAAGTTTTCAAAACATGCAGATTGCAATGGACAACCAATTGAAGGAATTATAGATTCAACTAATCTTAAAAAACAATGTAGAAAATTTGCATCCTATATGAAATTGCAAATAAAAAAATTAGAGAATCTATTTGAACCTGGTGCAATATCCAGGCTTTGGAAAAGGATAGAGTAGAGTGAAGTATTACGTGATTCAATATCAGAATATTTCAAAATTTTTGATTTATGTCAAACAATGATATTGGGGTCAGTGGAAGATGAAAGAGTTTTCAGTGCATTGGGGTTTTTGAAATCAAAGATAAAAAACAAACAAGATAGAAATTTCGAAACTTTCTTAAGGTTGTTTGTAACTCGGTACAATGTTAGAGACTTTCCTTATGATAGGGCATTAGCAATTTGGAATTCCTTGCGTGAAAGACGAGGGCTTTTGAACACTTCAAAACATGGTGGTTCTGAAACAAATGATGGATCTTGGTCCCAGACTCAAAATGAAGATGAAGATTTTTTTGATTTTGAATACCCAACTTAGAATGAAGAAGAACCTCTTGCTAGTAGTAGTAGTCAATTTCAGGAGTTGGATTCCATGTGGGATATAGAAGCGGCACACTTCTCACTAACACTCAGTGAAGACTGAAGTGATTTAGAATTAGCATTCGGTTAATAGGTATTTATAATTTTATACAGTGTATACTTATTACTGTACTTGTTGGATAAATTCATAATGGACTTGATTCTGAATATTTATTATTGACAATTTGACTCATATTACAAGTAATAAGTATTGTTCATGTTTTTTGTAATTTGAATTTTGATTTTTGTAATTTATAATTCGAATTCATGATTCTTTTAATGTAGAAGGTTCATGAAATTTGAAGTATAATCATTTAATTATTAATGTCCTTTTTCCTCACTGTAAAGTGTAAATGCCTCGGCCTTCAATGCCTCATAGTCATGCAGCCATGTTATTTCAAGTTTCAACTTCAAGAATCAGGGATAAGATTCAAAACTTAAGCTAGCCTGGTTCTAAACTTACACAAACAGTTCATCTAACCTTGTCTCAACTTTGCTAAATGCAAATTAGAGGCCTTTTGAACCCTTTCAAAGTTATGGTGATGAACCGACGGTCTTCTTAACATCTCTTATCTCATAGAACCTTGTGAAGTCCCGCACAAAGGCTTTTGTAACTATTTTATCTTGTAACTAATTAACCTTTCTGAAGTTACGCCTTTCTGCCAAATGCTTCATCATAGCTTCGTAACTGCCAACAATAATGGCCAACAAACCTCGCGAAGCTCCGTAAACAACTTGAACAATAATATCATAGTTTTGGAACTGTTCCTGAAAAAGTGTCCAATATTAATCCATCTGTTGACACATATTACAATCTATTCCTCCGCACTTTCCACATGGCATGCAACTCACTGTCACTTTCAACACCGTTATGCACTGTCAATTTTAACTAACTGTCTCTTTAATTCCAAAGTAATGCACATCGTTACTTGAGATTCCCTCAGAAGTTTGGAACCCATCACCATCCTAACCACTTAATCGTTGAGAAGTTACAAAACAACCCGGCGTTACTTCGGAACATTGTCAGTGGTCAAAGCTTCCTAATTTCCTAGAAATTGTCATTTGTCAATTTATTATTTGTCATAGTTCATACTCATTAGTCAATTTATTATTTGTCAATTTCCTAATTTCCTAATACTAAGAATTTACTTAATTCCTTAATTCCTTGAATCAAAACCATTTAAATTTTACTAAATTCCTAATTTCATAATTTCTAAAAGAAAATATTAATAAAATAATATGACCATTGGCATTGACATTATACATAATATACAATTACACATTGAATTTTAAATAAATTGCACCTGCGATCTTCAAGATTCAAGAATTAGAATTGAGATTCTTGACTTGAGCTCTTTACAAAATTACACAAGCAATGTGATAGAAAAATAAAAAATTACAAAATATCCTTGTATTAAATTTAAGTTCCTTGAAATTTATACATTGAAATTTCAAATTCAATGATCAATGATCAATGATCATAGTACCAGTAATCAGACTCAGAGGTGAGAGGACAAAGACTTGAAGTCTTAGACTTCTATGATCTATTAGAAAATTACAAAATATCCTTGTATATTTGTATTAACTTCCTTGAAATTTATACATCCATGTCAATGATCAATGATCACAAAATAAAAACTAACATTGGCATTTGGAAAATTAAGCAAGTTTGGAAACAATTATTAGAGCGACAATTGGCAGCCTGGATTCTTCAGAATCAGTCTTGATATGCACCAAAGGTGTATTTATAGCAAGTGAATAGCAAACATAAGATACCCTATTTGAATTAACTGACCTCCCTCTATCAGCTCTTCATCTAATACTAGAACTATCTCAACTACTTCCATCATCCATGTCAATGTGGCAAGGCCAAGGCTTGAATCTCTCCAATGTTTTCCCACACCACAATTTCCCTCTTTGATTGCCAAGTTACTGCTCTAACTGTATCCAAGTCTTCAAGGCATTTGTTCCACTTGGAATCTGTTATGGCTTGAGATTCAGCAACAAACTTATTCATCTCAATCTCCTTGTACAATTCATCCACAACTTCATAAAAAGTTAAAATGTCAGCATCACCAACAAAAATGAAGCCACCTTGCTAGCATCCAAAATTTGGTTGAAAGAATCAACCCACTCCTGCCATTCCTTCAAGTGTCCCTCTTTTTCCACAATAGCAGGGATATATCCTTCAAACTCTTTAGCAAAAACCTTAAGCTTTGCCTGAACGTTTTGTAAATTGTTAGTTAAAAATGAATACAAATCCTTTACTAATAACACCATTTCCTTAACATCAATTATTTTGTCAAGTAACTCCATTTTTTTCCCATTAGTAAAACTAACCTATCAAAGAATAGCAAGTATGGGCCCCAAGTATTAAATAATGGGGTTAGTATAGACAAGGCATTAGAACATTGATATTCTATCCCCTACAAATAAATGAAAGTACTATGAAGAATTTGAGACTTCCCTTTTAAAATATTTACTCTATGCAATAGCACCTTCTTCAAAGTCTCCTTTTAAGCAATTCTAGTATTAGCAAGCTGATCAACATCCATTATTATCTTTTATGTTGTAATTTCTAGAGCTAAGCCCCCCTCATGCTTAGTTTTGACCCCAGCATCACAGACCTCTATAAATGCCCTAGACTTATTTTTTAGAGTATTTATTTCATCTTTTAGCTCCTTCATAGTCTTATCCAAGACAAAATTCTTCTTTAGTTCCTCTTCAAACTTTTTTCTAGTTGCCACATAATCTTTGAATGTCCTCGCTAGCCTATTCTTTAAGTCCTCAACCATTGCTTTATTCATGGAGGATGCACGATGTAGGATATTTTCTATCTCTGATCATGTAGTGTCCTACAACCTCCATATTAATTGGCTACCCTATGTTGTGTCTTAGATGTCAACCAATCTGGGCTTATTAGATTCTGGGGCCACACACCATACTGCTAGTGTCTTAGTGTTCATATTGAATCCATAACCCCTTTATAGTCCATCAGTGCCAAAATCTTTATAAGCTACAACTTTATCTTGCCTCTTGATTTGGTCAATTAAGAATGAGGACTCTAAGTCCCATCCAGGGATCATCAACATGTCACTTCTCTTTACAAGATCTCTTGCCTCCTCCACAGTTAATGTTTCACTGTTGTGATCATAGGCCTATAATTTTTCAATCATTTCAACAGTCTTTTCCTATTATTCCCCTAGTTTCAAAGACAATGTTAATTCATTCTGCTTAACTCTAAAAAGAAAACTTTTAAACTCATCAGACTTGATGAATTCATCATCATCTATAAACTCTTTACCTTGGATGACCCTGTCATCCAATCTAGCTACAACCAATTCTAACTCATCTAGGGCCTTTTCTCCCTCATCTTCATGTGATGTCAAAAATTGTTGTCTTAATTCAGCAAAGTAATGGCTATTACCTGGCAGGATTTGTAGTTCTTTTTTCCTTGCCTTTTGTGGTACATTCATCAACTTTTGTTTCTTTGATGGCCCCTACTCAGATGTGGATGGCTCATCTTGTTCTATCTCTTCCATAAACACCACATTAGGTTCAACTTCCTCGGGGATTATCCTATCCTCCTCCTTCTCCTCAAGGATGTCTTGCAATTTAGACATAATATCTTTGTAATTCCCTATACACATGTCAATTCTTGGCATGTATTTGAGATCAGGAAAAAAATCAGGGAAGGTAGGGTCTTCCTTTTTCAATTGTTCCTCTAGCCTTACAATATTTTTCCATTTACAGCTTCTCTCTTCATAGATATCTTCATTGAGAACATTTCTAATAACATCCTCATCTTCCATAGGCTGATTTAGAGACAAATTGTGATTCCTCATTTCTCTCAATACTCCTCTAACGAAGTCTTCAAGGTCATACATCCTTGCTTTACCAAAGGGCAATCTAAATTATCTCAAGAATTCATGGATTTGGTCCACAACATCTTTACCTATAGAGAAATCCCATATTTGGAACCTCCTTGACAGAAAGGTTCTCTTATGTCTTTTAGGGCCTAAGTGCTATCTATCCATCATGATAAGTTGCCACATGAATTCTACTATTGCCAATCTTTCTGGGACAAATTTTGCAGTATGTGTGGAGGTTGAGGGCAAGCATACACTCTTATAATGGTAAAATTCTCAAAAACAAACATATCACCCCAATTGTGCTTAATGTAATTGTCAATTGTAAATGCTAAGGGTCTAAGCAATTTTCTAACAAGTAAAGGAAATCTATCTCTCACAATACCTAACATGTTCATTATTGGATCCACAAAATCACTATAAAAAGAAATGGAATTAGAGAAATGGTAACTTCTATGCCATAACCTGGTCCACAGTTGAACCAGAATAGTTCCTCCTACATTCTTGGTCTCATCGATGAACCCTGGGTTAATGTAGCCAATATTGCAATAGAGGATCAAGTGCATCAGCATGGAGTAGTGATTGAACTTGAAGCTTTTCAATTTAGTCTTTGCATTCATCAACTTAGTGTGCATTACATTGATTATGTGCCCCACATAATCAAACTCCTTGTTGGTGTACGAGTCTTGAAAATGTATAGCCATGACATAAATGTCAGGACACACTATCAAACTTCCATCTATTCCAATAAATTTGTGTAGAGCATACATGGTATTTTGGAAATAGGGAAAGAAAAGCTCAATATCAAATGAATCTGCAACCCTCTTCGGTAACAACCCTGCCTCTTTCTTTTCTCTAAGAATATGCTTCCTCATAACCCTTTGAGTGTAGTAACTTTTCTATCTATTAAACAAGGCCTCCTCTTCTACTAGGTCAATATCCACGCTCATAGGTCCCTGAAGGTCAAAAACTTGAATAAAATTTGCTCTGTCTAACATGCAAATTATATACTTGTCATGCTTGTGGAAAGATTGTGTCACTAGATTGTATGCTTGAATTAGCACTTTCATGAGGTCTACATCCAAAAATACCTTAGGTACTATCAACTTTCCCAAGTTCTTGTCCCATGGGTTTGAAATGGGAGGGCCTCTCAATCTATTATTATAGAAATACATGAAGAGCTCATATCTAGTTGTGTTTGGGCAGAAAACATCCGTACATAACACATAAGGGTCCCTCCATTCATAAGCGTTAGCTGATTGCAAATTTGAGGATCCAGGCAATAGTTTCATCCATTCTTCAACATATATGTTTGGCCTCTTTGTTCTTGAATGCACAACCACACTCTTTCTTGGTTCTACAACAACATCAGGAGATCCTTGTTCTGTCATTCTTTATGTATACTAAACTCTACATAGTAAGCTTCTTTTCTACACTTAAAGCCAAAGGTTTCAACTCTCTATTGCTCTTTGACTCTAGAAATTATGGATGCTCTATGAAGTGTGAACTGTCTTTAATAACTAACAAGTAACAAGAAACTCAGAAGTATAACCAGCCACTAAGCCACCTACTCTATTAAAAATTAAAATCTCATCAAGCGCACATGCATAAAATTAGTAATTACCTTTTTCAGAAATGTGTCACTATCAACTGTCACTTCCATCATAGATTTGGTGGCGATCCAAGAGAAAATAATTGGTGTGTTGCCAAAGCTACACTAATGGTACATCTAACCCTAGGTCCCTATCTCAACTTTGCTAAATTTCTACCTACAAATCAGGGGCCTTGGCCCTTGGCCCTTTGAATTTGAAATCTTAAAACTTTGAGACTTGCGAAGTCATGCAACACCTTTTCGAAACTTCAGGACTTTTAAACTAAACAAAAAAATGAAACTATGAGATGTTACGACACAGCCTGGCATGACACTTGTACTTCATAACCACCATAAAAATGACCAAGAAACCCTACCGAAGCTCTGGAAACATTCCATTCTTTGGCACTTTCCACATGGCATGCAACTTACTCTTAGTCTCTCACTTTTCAACACCTTATGAAGTTATGCATGAAGTTAGCTGGGACTTTGGAACCACTAACCATCATAAAAAATTAACCATTGAGAAGTTACGAAATAGCCAGGTGTAACTTCAGAACCGATCACCATCATAATAAATTAACCATTGAGAAGTTATGAAACAGCTAGGTGTAACTTCAGAACCGATCACCATCATAATAAATTAACAGTTGAGAAGTTCTGAAATAGCCAGGCGTAACTTCAGAACTGATCACTGTCATAATAAATTAACCGTTAAGTTACGAAATAGCCAGGCATAACTTCAGAACCAATTACCATCATAATAAATTAACCGTTGAGAAGTTATGAAATAGCCAGACATAACTTTGGATCTTGGAGTGGGTTCCAAGTTTACATGTGCCATGTGGGATTTAGATTTTACAAGTGTCAGACTTCTCATTCAGTCAATGAAGTGAATCATGATTTAGCATTCTAAATTATTTAATAGGTATTTATAATTTTATACAGAATCATAGTCCACACTCACAGATACTTCAAAGTTCAAGTTAATTAATAATTAGTAATTATAATTTACATATTTTTCAATTTATAAATAATAAAACTCTTGTTCAATTTCATGATTCACGTAACATGTTAGTGTATTGACTTTTCAAATTTGAAGTATTAGCAAATAATGTGTAAAACTAAAAACAGTAACACTATTTGAAAAATAGTCTTCTCATATGTATACAGACTACAGTATTACTATTAAATTCAAAAACTGGTATACATAATACTAGTAACTGAATCACTTATTCACTGAATGATTGTGGTTTCCCCAAAAGGAGAAGTGACAAGCTTCCAACTGTTTCCAAAACCAAAAAGAAAAGTACATTCAAATTTTTTATTTACAAATTACAAGTAACAAAAAATTTCCTAAGATCCTTTGAACTTTCAAAGGAAATTACAAAAGCCTAGTCTGACAGTCCGACAATCGACTCCTACATATACTAATACTAATAGACTAATAGTAATTTTGAATTTGTTAATATATTATAGTATAATATAATAATACTATCCACAAAGAAAAAAATATTAGTCGATGCGCATACCAGCAAACAACCGGATCATATCCTCCTGGAACCCCTTCTAGTTGAAGCCATGATCGTCAAAAATGGTACGCATCTCTGCCTTGTCATGTTCTACTTCGAGTTCAAACATGTCGCTTTGGTATCTGACATAACTAGTAGCATGATCTCATGCTATAGACATAAGATGACTAAGGAAATCCTACTGAATCTCCTCCTCCATAACCAAATTTGGTTTGATTATAGGTTCTGGGTTCTCATTTGATGATCCCTCAGCTACTGGAAGACCCATTCTGTCATCCAAGATTCCAAATTTAGAAATTTAGAAAGTGACCTATGTTCTGCAATTCCACTACCGAGGAGTATATAAAGAAAATAATCACCAACTTGCTAGCCACAATAAATTTTGAAGGAATTTTTCATGTAAGGTGGCTTTCCTGGGAAAAGGAAATTAATGAATATCAATAAAGAAAAATTGCAAACACTTGTATCCTACATAGCTTGGCTCTGAAGTTGAAAAGAAGAATAATGAATGTTACAGCTCATATCCTGTAAAATTATCCTTTTTAATGTCTAATTGAAATCTTGGCTTGGATTATGTACTACTCAAGTTATGCAAACTGCCAGTGTGACCTCGGAACCACCATATCCTAGCTGTGATTTTAAATTTTGAACTAACAAATTGGCAGCCACATTAAATTTTGAAGGAATGTTTTGCGTAAGGTGACTTGCCTCCGAAAAGAAAAATAATGAATGTTTATGAATCATAGCTCATATCTCGTACAAATTATCCTTTTTAATGTCTAATCAAAATCTTGCTGTCGATAAGTCTCATTAATTATACTTCATTTTTCAATGTCACTATAACTTCACGGCTAAGTTACACAGACTACCAACATGGCCTCAAAACCTCCATATCCTACCTACGATCATAACTTCCAAAGTCATGCACACTGTCAACCTATCCTTTGTGTATCTTTGTGGCCTTCAACTCCAAACTACCAACATAACTGTCGAAGTCACGCACGCCGTCAACTTGACCATTACATATCTTTGTAACTGTTAGCATCGACCCTCCTTTTAGCCTGCCAAAGCTATGCACATTGTCACCAGTCACCACAAACTGTGTTGAAGCTACGCAAATAGATGAAGAGAATGGGTTAAACTCAGTGGACATTTCATCAATATATATTTTGTATACTATAGATACTATTTTTTATTCGCCAATATATATTTTGGTAGTTCTGAAACAAAAACACAATTTGCCAAGATTTTCCACATAGTTTTAGGGAGCATCAATGATTCGTGAATATTTTCCACATAGTTTCACAGAGCATGAATGATTCGCCAATTGAGATTATTATTTTTCTTTGAAAAGAAAAAAATTTCACCAATAATTTTTTTTTCTTTCTAAATTTTGCCAATTTTTTACACCTTTTTTGAAGGGAGGGTTTCTTAAAGATTACCCTGGTTGCATCGGTCACCACTTGGACCACATTTTTTGACCCAATCTCCTCTATGGATGTCAAACTAAAAATTAGAATACATTGGATGCCCTGAACAATCAATCGCCCTGAGAAAAAATGGGCCATCTGAGCATGTAACTATGATATTGATGAGTAGATGATTCCTAATGTTCATCCACCCATACATGATAATATTACATTGAGACTCATCCTAAACTGCCCTCATGGTCTCCATCATTGTACCAATCTTGGCATACTCTTTATCCAAGATTGTGGTCCTCAATTTGTGCTCACCTAGTAGCACAAATGATGGTCCTCCCCTTTTGCAACCAACTGCATCATTTCCTTATAATAAGTAGATTGAGCTACATGAAGTGGTATTTCATTGGAAACAAATAATCTACCAATGGATTCCTCTATCTCCTCTTTCAAGCATGCATTAAATAAATTTTCTATGGGGTTACTTTCAGTTGTCACCTTATGTTTCTCCTTGCTCATTTGTGCTTCAGCCATAGCTCTAAAAAGGGAAGAAGGTCCTGCAGTTGCCCCTATATTTGTTGCTCATGTGATTTCTAAATAATATAAATCTATTGCCTACCAAATAAGATAGTATGCATTTCAATTCCCAAGTCATCTAGAATACCCCAAAGCTTGTTGAATTCAATTCTATAATGTAAATTTTTAGTGAGCTTAAAAAAGTCACATTCTCCCACACCTTTTCTTGTCCAAAAGAGGAAGTGTGCATTCACTCTAGTGATGCTACCAAACCATTTTGTACCAAAAATGTTGTATATCCACTTCCTTGTGCCACCACATGATTATGTTGGGACATCTATCCTTGTTGAAAACTATCTAAAGAGGAAATTTAGGATCATATTTACACCTATCCCACTTTAACAAAAGTGTGGGGGGGACTAGGTGGTCAATTATCTATGGATTGAGATTTAGTTTTCTCATGCTCATCCCCCTTATTCATTTCATCATCATGCTCAGGTTCATTATCTTCTTGGCTACTATGAGAATGAGTTTCCAATTCCATCTCATCATCACTTTGACTTGTTTCATGACTATGGGAGATCATTTTGACACTGCATTTCACCAAATGAAAAAAATTATCAATAAATACATGGTTTCAACCTATGCCCTTCTTTAAAATAATAAATTTTAAATTAAAATTTAAGCAACAAGAATTTAGAAATCAAACAACAAGAATCTACTTCAATCTAGAAATTAAATTCAAATAACTATAAACAAAATGAAACAACAAGAAATATAAAACTAAAAACAATGAACATTCATTTGAAAATCAGAAAAAAAAATTAAAAAAAATAGTGAGAAACCCTACCTTTTGATTGACAAATCTTTTCAACAAAGTGAAGAATCTTTATCCTCTTCTTCTTGCTCCTTGTCACTCCTCTTTGACTTGCAATCACTCTTTTCACTCTTACAAGCACCCCTTTCTCAACTCTTCACTCTTCTTGTTGTCGTTGTTATTGCAAACACTAAGAAATGAATGCAAATGAAGCCACATAGTGTTTTCAAGCAATATATCATAAGACATGGGCCCCACATGTCCTAAGGTTACAAAATGACCAATGAATTTTTATTTTTTAAAGTCACTTTTTTTTTTGTAACGGGGGACACCTGTGTGTCCCTTGGAGGGGTCAAGGGACACTTTTCCATCCCCATGTCCCCTCTAGCGACGTTGGGATGTCCTTGTGTCTCTGCTAGAATGACGATGGATGGATGGCATCATCAAAAACACTGGAACATCTCTGTCTCAAAGACGTTGGGGATTTTGGGGTGACCCATCCCTAGGGTACACTAAAAAATAATTAATGAATAACATCACATGGGCATTTGAAATAAAATTATGTTATCTATAATCAAGGTAAAAAATAAAAAAAGAGGAAAGGAATTAGACACATTTTGCTTGTGCTTGAACAATAGTACACCATAAGGAAACAACCCAATAGATAATGCCTTGGAGTAGCACAAGTAATGTGGTATTATTTGAAATATCCTTTTGATCATGTGATGGTTGCTATAACCATACTTAGAAAAGAACTTTAGTGACCTTATATGCCCCCTCCAATTAGTTGCATGTAAAGAATGTAATTGATTTTGAAGGGAGTGAAAAAATATTTGTAAATCGGTTTAATCTCAGAGAACTCAATAACAGTGAATGAGGAATGTAAGGATAACATCATGTGACATCATAAAAAGATACTGAATATATGTCCATGAAGGCATATATAATGATAGGTATCAATATGCCCCTATGGTTAGCCCCAAATTTAGTTCTATAGAAGTAGTCATGAATGTTATATAAGGGATTATATAAGAACATATGTGTGAGATATTGAATCATGCTAAATTTGTTATGAAAGTATAATCATCCTAAAAGATGGTAAGAAAAAATGGCTTCTTGTTAGCATATGATATGAATAAGCATAAATTCAAAGGTGTGGGCATGGTAATCATGAATGATCCAATAATCATTATAGAAAAATATCAAGGCAGTAACGCATATGACCAATAAGAATAATCATTAGCATTCATATCACATGTACTAATTTTATGGAATTATATATCGTCAAATATAGTACAATAGTGGCCAATGTCATAAAGGATGCACGCTTACAAGTGGGAGACACCACCTAAAGAATGTAATTGATAAATATGTAGAGAATGAAAGTTCAAAATCTCAATTAACAACATTGAAAGGATTGCTTCCAAAAAATCATCTTCATCCCAGTTGTGCAGTTTTTAGCCACTCTTAAGTAATTGAATATCAATATGATTTCACTTTAGGTGAATGTACTTGATATAGGAGGAATGGTTGTTGGTCCATTTGTTATCAATTGCCCTTGTACTTTTGAAGTAGCATATTGTTGTGCCTTTGAATTATTTGAATTTTTCATTGGGAACCATATGAAGGTAGTACCATTAGAAGAAGTGATAATGGGATCGCCAAATTTTACTTTCTTAGAGGATATGGATAAATTCTTCTTTTCTTTGGAATATATGAAGGATGAGAAATAGTTTACAGTTGCTTCACTTGTGTAGAGGACAATAATTGTACGTTGATTTTTCCACTAGAGAATTCTTGAGACAATGAAGAGGGAATCATGCGACTAATATCATTTTTAAAAAATTTGTTCTTCCTTAGCTATAATGCATATTAAAAATATTATAGGTTAATTTTTTTATCTAGAGTATCCTGGACACAATGAATGGGGATTCATTTTCTCCTTGTCTCATTTTTAGTTTGTTCTTAGTTCCTTTTCTATAATGCATATCACGTAACTTTTGAACCAATCTTGGTGCCCATACTTAAAGAGTATCTATATAATTATTGAGTGAGAAATGACTTGACCTAGAAATAGGTAGATGCATCTTTCTTTACATCAAAAATTTTCTCTCCATGATCATACTGAAAATATTGATGGACATGGAAGAAATTGCCTTTTAACTAAACTAAGGCCTTTCAAGTAACATGAAAAACATGCTAGAAGATGAAATGATATGAAATAAAACTTTTCCAACTTGAAGCAACGGGATTATAAATCCTAATGTAACAATATACCTAGATGTGTGTAATTATCTTGTTACAATTTACAATCGTATGAACTTCCTTTGCGAAAAAAATGTTATGTCAATTTTCTAAATGAATAGAGAGACCATTCCATAGATTTCCATGAATGGTAAAACAATGCATAATAGTAATTTTGCAAGACATCGTTAATGTAAAATGAAATAACTAGATATATAGTGGGAGAAGATTGAACTACTTCATATTTGATAAATATGAAGTATACTTGTATTTATAACATGATCAAGTGTTATTGTGGGTGGATCATGGGAGCATTAACCAACATGTTATAGACCCATACTTGATCTCTAGGGCCATGTGTAGGAGAAAATTGCTTGAGAACACTTATTTTTAATTGTGCATATTTGTGACCAATGCAAGTAATAATATAAAGCTAAAAGGCTAATGAAAAGAAATGGAATTTAGTTAGAAACACTTTAGTAAAAAAGACATCATTAACTAAATATGTAATAGTTAAAATAGTTAGTAAAATAATCAGACTCATAAAACTTTTAATAGATCAAGTTGATGTATGCTTAATTCATAGATCAAAACAAAGGTTACACACATGTACGTATACATATGTATGTATAAATAATTCAATGAATTGAGAAAAATGTATATGCATCTTACCTTGAGATATTTTTCTTGTTTGCAAATCCTTACCCTTACCAAATCCTTACTTTGAGAGCTTATACAATTGATTGCACATCCTTTGAATTGCTATGCACAACCTAGGTTTTTATGCTACATATGGATTATGAAACTATAATAGGGTTTTAAATAGTTGAGGATATAAATATAGTCTTTTATTTGTCATTTCATTTTAACCTAATTGTAATTTGTTTGTTTAGAAATCTATGTTATAAAAGTTTGATAAGTCAACGTAAGGGATATCTAGTGAGAACCCTTTAGAATAGCTTATGCGTTGTGACTAATTGACCAACTTATTTATAATTATTATCTTATGTGGTCTCTAGGAATGACCTCCTTGGCCTAAGTAGAGCCAAAATATTAAGAGAGTTTCACACTTTTATTTTTATTTTTAAGTCATATGTATAGCCATGTTTTTCAATTTCTTTAGGTCTTGATAATGACACCAATAGATTAAGGCATTGGTCCTCTTATGGTAGATGATTTTTTATTCACTATGAATACATCCTCTATTTTCAATAAATTATTTCAAGGTATGTCCTACTAGTTTGCATAAGCTCATTAGTACTTACATATGCCAAATGTTTTGTAAGCTTGCACTTGTTTTCTATCTTTAGAGAGTAATTCATGTTTTGAAACTTCAAAATTTATACAAGTAAGTGGTTCTAAATGATATTATAATTTACAAATACATCCTCTATTTTCAATAAATTATTGCAAGTTATATCCTACTAGTTTTCATAAGCTCATTGGTACTTACATATGCCAAATGTTTTGTAAGCTTGCACTTGTTTTCTATCTTTAGAGAGTTATGCATGTTTTGGATCTTGACAAGTTATATGAGTAAGTTTTTATAAATAATATTATAAGTTAAGGATACTAGTGGAACCTTCAAATTTTCATGCCAAAATTCCTTTAGGGTCTCCAGTTTAGGCCTATTTGTATCTTTGAGGTTCTAAAACCCTAAACCCCAAGTCCTCATGTTGTTTGTCAAAGCCTAAAACCCTTTGTGTTATACTTGTTTGTTGACTTGGTATAAAACTCTTTGTCTTTAAGTCATGTATTGAAGGGTATTGCATCATGTTCCAATGACTCTAACTTCATGGTCACCTATTGGCTTGATTACCATATATTTTGTAAGTCTTAGGCAATTTAATTTTTCCCAAGTCTAAGTTGTATTTTCTTTCAAGTGAAGATTGATTGCTATTGTTATCTAGCACCGTGAGATGTGCTAGAGTTGTCAACCTTTTGGTGTCACGTGAGATGACCTATTAATATTGGGTCTTGCCTAATATTCTCATCTCCTCACAAGTCCATGTTGAAATTTTAAATAATCTCATCAACTATTGTCATTGCATCATTATCCAAAAGATTGTTAGGCATGTCATACCTTTGGTTCAATGTGAATTGTTTGATCAAATGGGCTTGTTGTAAGTTGATACATGTTTGACAAAGTTGTTGTGTTTTCATTGGATTTTTCCCTTGTTTTGTTAGAGCTATTAGGATCTAGTCATACCTTCAACGTTGCACAATTGTGATATGTGTCCAATTGGAGCCCACTTTTCATTATTCTATTAGATTAAGCTTTGTAAAAGGAATTCAAAATCAAATCTTTTAATCTTGACCATTTGATTTTCTTGTAATCCTTGGTCATAAATGGTGAACATTCAAATCATGGAAATAACTGATTATAGGAGGTAAACATGCACAAATGCAATTAAAAAAAATTACTAAAGTTGGTCGAATTCCAATTGTTGAAAATAGATCAATCATATGTGCATGACCGTTTCATTCATCTTAATTATTTGTAATCATCATAACTTTCCGTTTGAGCTATGTAGCAAATTGCAAATAGAATTAGGGCTTGCTAGAAGAATCAAAGAAAAGACATTCTATGTGGTAAGTAAGCTTGTCTCATATTTTTTTAGTGATTTTGCTAAGAATGAAAAGCTAGTTTAAGTCCTAGTTTCTTTGAGAAGTTGCAAGTGTATTTGAAGTTAGTTCTATGAAACCCTAGGTTACAATGTGTTGAAACACTAGTTTGCAAGTAATTTGATAACAAAGATGAGTAAGGAAGTGGTTCCCTACAAGGTTGATGAGGATCTAATAAATTAATTACATCGGGAAAAAGTGCCACATCCAATATGTTGTCTTGAGGGCATAGAAGATAGATTATCGGGTAACCTAGCTGGTGCTAGGGATGCTAAAGTGCTATAAATGGGCTGGCAATTATTTGGACACTTCTATAGGAAGAGAGAAGCCAAGACCCCTATCAAGAAGGGATGGGAGCTTGACATAGTGATGCAGGGGCATCCAAGGTTAAGGCAGGGGCATTTTGTGTCCTTGGTGAAATTGCATAGGTGTTTGTATTTTGGTCAGTTTTACTTGGTTATAGCTTTGACCAATGGCCTTGATCATTGAAGGAAGCTCAGTCACTGAAGGAGCTTGGTAGTCTCTAATGCTTAGTGAAAGTGTTACTCGATCTTGCTTGCGATGCTCGGTCGACACTGGTGCTTGGTCATACTTGGTGTGCTCGGTTAATTCATTGATGCTCGGTAGTGTTGGCTTACCAACTAGAGTTCTGTGTGATTTGTTGGGCCGACTTCGTGCATTTATTTTTTTCATATTTTTTTGGATTCTCCTAGGTGGATCTAGAGGCTGACATGCTAAATTAAATGTTTGTATACAATTTGTAAGCCGACTTGTATGGAATTTAATATTTGTTAGGAAGAGTTAAGGGTTTCATCTTGTCGACTTGTGGCTGATTATTAGTATTTAAGGGGTGCTTGGGTAGATTTTTATAAAAAAAGAGGGAGGAAGATCTAGGTCGTCAGATGTGAATATTGAAAGCTGAAGTTGGAAAATTTGTGGAAAAGATCTTGCATGGTCTTGCAGATCAAATTTCTATCTGATAGTTTGTAATAGAAGAGCTAGTGGTTTGCATCCTTGGGAACAAGGAGATTTCTTGGAGGCTTGTGAGCTCAAGTTTAGATCTGCCTTAGGGTTTCCATCAGCTTTTGATTGTCTTCAAAGCTAAACTAGCTAGTGATTGTGTTGGATCTGGTTGTGGATCTTGCAAAATTATTTATGTTTGTAATTGGCCCTAAACCGAAAGGCCTTACAGCTGGGCATGTTAATACAAATTACTTGAAACATTTTTTGTGTTATCTATTGTGTTGAGTATTCTACTATGTAATTTTGAAGCTTCTCAACCTGTACTATCCTTAATTGGATCCTTCTAGCCTTGGTCTGTGTCAAGTGGTATCAGAGCTGAAGGTTTGGTCTTGTTGAAGATCTAAAGTTTGTTCTAGTTCTTATCAAAGTGAAAGTTGATCTTGTGGAGTAGAAGATAACCTAGCAAGGATGATATTTTGAAGTTGATCTTATTGTTGATTAGATCATATGATCTTGATTGCAAATCTGTCACGCTGAACTTGTGAAATTGTGCCCTAGTTGTTTGAAAGATTGTGGATTGCAATCTGACTTGCATCTAACTTGGAAATTGTCACAAGGTGGTCGGTGAGGGTTTGTTGTAGAGGGTTTATTTTTCATATCTTTAAGGATGCCTCCAAGGAGATTGGACCCTAGAGTTATTTCTGATCTTTGTGATACTGTGGAATCCCAGATCACAGAGAAAGTGAAATCAAATTTCAGATCTGAGATGGAATTGATGAAGAATGACATGGTCACTAAGATCATGAGAGTTGTAACTGGTATACCTTAGAATGTTGGTACTAAGGATGGCTATGAAGAAGCTGGTGAAGAATTTGAACCTGCTAGATCTAGTGGTGATGACTAGAGGGATAGATCTAGTGAAGACAGAACTACTCGGTTACCTAGATCTGCTGCTTAGTTTAGTAATTACTAAATGGAAGTTTCTACTTTCTCTGGTACTTTGAAACCCAATAATCTAATTGATTGGATTGGTGAACTTGAAGATTTCTTTGAGCTAGAAGAAATTGAAGATCCTCTTCAGGTGAGATTAGCACAGACTAAGTTGAAAGGACATGTTGCTCTTTGGTGCAAGGAACTACAAAGAGATAGGGAAGATGAAGGTGAAATGAAGATCAATCACTGGAGCTTGATGGTGACAAAATTGAAAGCTAAATTCATACTGGGTGATTATGAGCTTGACTTGTTTAAGAAGTTGTAGAATCTGAAGTAGAAGGATTTATCTGTTGAAGATTATACCAAGGAATTCTACAAGCTTACTATTCGGTCTGGGCACATGGAACTTGGTAAGGAAAAGGTAGCTTGGTATGTGAATGGTTTGAGATTCAATATTCAGGATGAGCTTGGTATGCTGAAGATTGATTCTGTTGAAGATGCTTATCAATATGCTCTGAAGGTAGAAGCTAATTTGAAGAGGAAACAACCTAATAATTCTCGAGGGAAGGAGAAAATTGATCGCTCGGTGAAGGATAAACTGACTAATGCAGAAGATGAACAGAAACCTATGGAACCTAAATAAGATGGGTAGAGTTATCTTTAAGGGTACTTGCTATAACTGTGGAGAGGAAGGACACCATTCTTTTGAATGCACACAAAAGAAGGTTGACTGATGAACTGATGTGGTAAATGAGAACATTTAGAATGAACCTGAATTAGAGAACTTGTTGCTTTGGCAAACATTGCTTGGTACAAAGGATGAACCTTGTTAGAGGAGTAACTTGTTTAGGGCCCAATGCAAGTCTGAAGGTAAACTCTATGATGTAATTGTTGATAGTGGTAGTACTGATAACCTTGTTGTTGAGGACTTGGTTAGGAAACTTGGTTTAAATAGAATGAAACATTCACATCCTTATCAGATTGGTTGGTTACAAGATGATCATGCTCTGGAAGTTAGAGAACAATACTTCATTGATGTTTAGATTGGCCAGTATAAGGATCTTATGTTATGTGACATTGTGAACATGAATAGTTGTGATATATTGCTTGATAGACCTTGGCAGTATGATTGCGGAGCTATTTATGACTGTGTGAAGAATGTCTTTACTATTGAGAAGGATGATAGGAAGTTTTCACTGATGCCCTTGATGGATACAATGCTTGGTAGGAGAAGCCTGAGTATTGGTTCCCAAGTTGAGTTGGTGGATCCAGAGAAAATGAATGATCAGTTTGGTGAACCGACCTGTATGTTGTCTAGAAAAGACTTGAAGAGATAGAGTAAACTGAAGTGGAAGAATATGCAAGTAGAGAAGATGGAGGACTTGTATGTGAAAAAATAGTTCAGGGTCCATGTGTTGAATCCTAGAAGATGTTCTTCTCACTTATGAACATCTTTTGGAACCTGGGGTGTCTGATGTAGGGGCATCCAAGGTTAAGGCAGGGGCATTATGTGTCCTTGGTGAAACTGCATAGGTGTTTGTATTTTGGTCGGCTTTCCTTGGTTGCAGCTTTGACCAATGGCTTCAGTCATTGAAGGAAGCTCAATAACTGAAGGAGCTTGGTAGTCTCTAATGCTCGGTGAAAATGTTACTCAGTCTTTCCTGTGATGCTTGGTCGACACTGGTGCTCAGTAATGCTTGGTGTGCTTGGTTAATTCACTGATGCTTGATAGTTCTGGCTTACCGACTAGAGTTTTGTGTGATTTGTTGGGCTGACTTGGTGCATTTATTGTTTGTATCTTTTGTTGGATTCTCCTCGGTGGATCTAGAGTCTGACATGCTGAATTAAATGTTTGTATACAATTTGTAGGCCAACTTGTATGGCATTTAATATTTGTTAGGAAGATTTAAGGGTTTCATCTTGCTGACTTGTGGCTGATGATTAGTATTTAAGGGGTGCTTGGGTAGATGTTTAGAAAAAAAGAGGGAGGAAGATCTGGTTCATCAGATGTGAAGCTTGAAACCTAAAGTTGGTGAAGTTGCGGAAAAGATCTTGCATGGCCTTTCAAATTAGATTTCTATCTGATAGTTTGTAATAGCAGAGCTAGTGGTTTGCATGCTTGGGAACAAGGAGATTGCTTGGAGGCTTGCAGGATCAAGTTTAGATCTACCTTAGGGTTTCCATTAGCTTCTGATTATCTTCAGAGCTGAAATAGCTAGTGATTGTGTTGGATCTAGTTGTGGATCTTGCAGAATTGTTTATGTTTGTAATTGGCCCTAACTCGAAAGGCCTTACAGTCGGGCATGTTAATGAAAATTACTTAAAACAATTATTGTGTTATCTATTGTGTTGAGTATTCCGCTATGTAATAGAGCTTCATTAGTATAGATTGATTTGAAGAAGCTTGAGTGGAGATATTGGACTCATGATCATTCGTATAAAAGGGTACTTGTCCTCAAATTCAAGTGGAAGGATGCTAATAGAAAACTAATTCCCATTTCCATAATGGAGAAAGAGCCTTTCCATGTGGATACATTTGAAGACTACTTTATGAAGACGCATTATGTCATTTGCCAAATTTTATGTCTTGATGTTCAAGTTGTGATGCCAATTGATATGATGTGCATGGGAGAAGAAATTTAGGATCCCATGAAGAATACAAAATTTGATTTTGTAGGGTATTTGGAGGACAAAAATCATGAGAGTTTTGTCAAAGCAAAAGTAGCCCTAAGCAAGTTTAATTTTAGGTGGTAGTCTCTAATTTGCCACACATTCTTGTGGAGGGGAAGAGAAATTTGGGATGACAAGTTGCAAGTCAGAAGAAAGGATAGTGAATGAGATGACATGCCAGTCCAATGTTGGACATACTTATGGGACAAGAATTGTCCCAATTCTGACTTTGTTAATTTTTCAAGATAATTTTGTGCAGAAAGTGATCAACTGTTTTGGACTTCCACAAGAAAGGATTCCAAGATAGGTGCTTGATTTCCTTTGACTAGCAGAGAGGAAGAAAGATCTTGAGATTTCACATAATTGGGTTGATTTCTTTCTCCATACAAATACTATTGATATCAAGGTGTGTGGGACCCTAGTGACACCTCATGTGCTAACAAAGTATGTGCCTCTGAGAATTGCATTTCTTGAAGTCATTTGGTAGCTTGATCAATATGACTATTTTCATTTCAAAAAACATAAGAGACATTCTTTTTTCCAACACAATGCAATTTGGTGACTTCCATGTCACCAAAAAAGATGACCTTGAAAGAGTTTATGTGAATTTAAGATCATATAGAATGGGGTATGAGAAATCAAGATCTTATGATCTAGAGGGTTTCATGAATACCCTAAAGCATTTTATCCATAAAATTATGTATGAAGAGGATGTAATTTAAGGAATTTCTCCACCATTGAGATAGTAAGAAGATAATGGAATATGGTGATGAAATAGAGGAATTAAGGAGGCGAAAAGAGATTGATTTTGTTGTCTTTAACCATGATGAGCATAATTATTTGGTCAGGATTAAATAATGACAATGAGTTATGATTCCCTTTTGAAAAGGAAGATTCTAAAAAAGGGAAAGCAACCTCAAACCTTTAAGGAGCCACTAGAAAAGAAGTAAAAGTTGCCAGAGCTATGGAGAAAAGTATGAAAATAATTGATGTAGAAGAAGTTTAGATAGGTGAACAAGAAAAAGAACAAGTGGATTCCCCACTTGTTGATTATCCACCGTCACCTCCTCTTTCTCCCCAACATCAAGTAATAAGGGATATAGTGCCTATCATGCTAGAGAGTAGGTCATTGGAGAGCTTAAAAGTTGCAGATGATCCCACTAGGGATTTAGAGCTTTGGCTTGCACCCAATTCATTAATGATGATGAATTCATAAAATTAAAGTAATTCAAAGACTTTGTGATTACATCAAAGAGAGAGAAGTATCAGAAGAGGATTGCAAAGGAAAGGGAAAATGAACCACTTTCTAAATAGAAGAGGATTGATGAAGAAGTATTGAAAGAGTTGGTTGGATTTCAATACTAATAACATAACCTTGGAAAAGGGAAAGCAAATGTTGGAAGATGCAGGAATTTTATTTCTTCCTAAATGGAATATAGCCATCGCCCTAATATTTCATATTCCTAGGTAGGAGAAAAAGGCAATTTTTCATAGTGAGGAAGATATTGAACAAGACTTATTAAGTTTAGTTTTCAGTCCTAATTATGGACTTTGGTCACTTTGAGCCCTATCTCCAAGCATAAAGAAGCCCGATTTGTTCCAAATCTATGATCAATTTAAAGGGGGTGTCATGGTAAAGATAGTGTTGGATACACTTGCTCCTGAAGATGCAAATTGAATGGTGAATACTATAATTTTTAGAAAGGTTGTAACATATAAGTTAAATCTAGATCATGAGGAGCTAAAGAAAAAGTATATGGATGTAATTGTGACAAATCAGAATTTGTAGAGGCAATTTGACATCTTGAATAGTTCTAATTTCTCAAATTCCTTCTCCTCGTGCTCCTAAATTTTTAGGTAGAGAAGCTTTGATTATAGAGATTAGAGAATTGAAGGAAAAGCTTGAAAAGGAAAAGTCATCAAAGAATCCATTCTCTAGCAATATCATCACTGGCCTAGATAGTCATAGACTGACTAAAATCAAGTTGAGAATTGATGATGCATATAAAGGATATTATGACTTGATAGATTCCAAGTCCAAACATCAACAAAATATTGAGTAGTTGAAGCCAATTCAAGAAATGTGGCTTGCAAGAACCCAATTGCTAATTCACATGATCAAGGGTTCAATATGTGATGTCAACAAATTACTCAAGTTGAAGAAGACATTCAATATTGTCAAACTGCTTGAAAAGGTGGTGACATTCACTATTAGGTTAGAGGTGTAGCTAGAGAAAAAACTAAAGACAATTAAGAAAATGGAGTTCACTTTGTTTCCAATTATTAATAATGATCAAGGAAACCCTAAGACATTAGATCAATGGAAATATAAAGTCAGTTCTTTAATGTATAGGGTAATATCAATTGTTTATCAAGATGATGAATTAAACATGGACAAATTGAATAAGTTGTTGGATGATCTTCATATCTTTGAATTCATTTGTGAAAATTATCAAAAGGATTCCAGAGCATTATTGGATTCAAGATATAGTAGTAACATTGAGAAGTTGGAGATGTTGAAGCACATATGGCCAAATGTTGAAGCTTTCTTGTAATGGCAAGTGAAGTATGGTAAAGATGAAGATGAAGAGTGATCTTTCCTCCTAGATCAAATAAAAAATTTAGTTAACATCATGGAAACATAATTCTCTCCATACCAATATCAACCAATAATTTTCTTTCGAGAATCTGCATCCATCAAAAGAGGAATTGCATAGCAACATTAATCATGGAGCTAATTCTTCTCATTCTCTGTCTCTGTATCTTTCTATTTTTGTTAATCTATGATTTCTTGAATTTCAAGATAATTTGTAAATTACTTTGTCAAATAAAAAATTGACATGTGTACATTTGGCTTGAAGTTTGTTCTGCTTGCTTTCTCTATAAAAGGTGAATCAGAGCCATTGTATGGGTTTCCTTCTTAGTTACTTTTTAGTTATTCCTAGTAGGTTATTTTTCTTTTGGAGTTCTAATCTTAGGAGAATATAGTTAGTGTCCATATTAGGAGTTAATAGCAGAAAGAAAAGCAAATCAAATACAATTGCAAAACATACTTTCAAAGATAATAATGAAGATTTGAGTTTGAACCATTTATGATGTAGTTGTCTCCTATTTTAATGTGTTTAATCCTTTTGGAAAGGTGAAGCGAGTTTTCATCATTTCAAATCTATAATTTTATTATAGTTTATATTCTGATTTCTTGCTCTATTCCAAGGGAATGCTTAAAATACCTTGATCAGAATATATGAGGTTGGATATAATCATTGTGGGACTAAAAGAAGAATTGCATTATAAATATTGTGGGAGATTTGATGTAATGCTTTAGATCTATTAATCCCAAGGGCTTTGATATTCATATGTTGCAATTTTTAATGGTTTTGTGTTGATTTGACTCTATTGCCTTGATATGGCACTAGTCTAGAGGATTCTAGGGTAACAGTTTCAAAGAAATCTGTAGATTTGTTGATGTGAGTTTTGGGACCACTCCAATATGCAAGATGAAACACTTAGTATTCCAAGATAAAACACCAAATATTAAATCCTCTCTTGAACAAAGACATCATGTATGGCTAATATTTCAAAAAGATCATAGATGCGACTATAAGGGTCCTATTCTTGTTGGATGCAACTAAGTTTATGATGTGATTTTTTGGTAACCATGCAGGTACTTACATTAGTTCTTTTGTAGAGGATCTATCAACTCCTTGAATGCAAATGATATAGAAATTAAGCTCTTCAAACTACCTCTAACAATGGTTTGAAATAAAGTGCAAATAGATTAGTTCTTAAAGATCTAACCTACTTCTACTTCTAACTCTACTAATGTAAGACAATGTTGAAGTTATGTTAGACCAAACCATTCCTTTCATTTCCAAATCAACTACGCTAAGGAGGGTAAAATATTCCAAGGGTGTGAGTATAATTTTAAAACCACTTGTTCTCATCAAAACCATAAGCTATACAAATTAATGAACATCAAGTAATTGAAGTGAAGTGCTTGCAATAAGATTTAAACCAACCTTAAACTATTATTTGCAATCAAAAAATGCCAAAAGGTACAAACACTAGTTTCACCATGACTCAGCAAAAACAATATATCTTTCATTAAACTATCCAACTACTTTAACTTTCTACTCAATTTTAAAAAAATCTAAACTAAGTGATAAATGTGGAAACCATGCAATACTCTAATAGTTCACAAGAACTCACCATGAAAACAACAATGAGTAAGGAGTAATTTTGATAGTATATTGGAAACAATATCTTCCAATCTCTCTTTACAAATGATTTGAGGTAGCCTTTTATAGAGGATCTTAGTACAATAAATGAACATGATTCATTTGAGATCAATGGCCAAGATAAATCCAATACAACCCTAATTCAACTACCAACTACAAGCATTAAATGCTTGTCCAATTACAATTGGATACCAACTTGTGGGCCAATGAGAAAATTACATTGCTTTGAGAACCAATGAGAAAATAGGTTAGGTGAAGACATTAAATACATTCCATATCATGTACACTTGGAATAACTTGATTGGATGATCTTGGTGCACTTACCCAACATCAATCCTAAAGTAAGGCTCTTGAAATGTGTCCTCCACTTGTTTATCCTTATGTAGCATAAAACATGCATCCTTGTGTAACTCTGTAAGCATGTCTTCAAAAATCAAGGATTCTATGATTAGTTGGTCTTCAAATACTTCTCCAAAACTTTCTTTGAACAAAATCTCAAGTCGTAATGCATTGGGAGGTTTAAGTTGACAATGAATCATGCCCCTTACAACAACTTGTTTGTCTTGAAACATCATTGGTAATGATTCCTATTGTAGTTCTTTCATGAGGTCTTTTAGCGCCCCCAAAAAACATTGGGGTGACGATTCCTTTTAGTGCCCCCTCAAATTTTTCTTCATATTTAGATTGATTTAGGATAGCTTATTATTTATTCAACATGTCCACTAGATTGTCTTCCTCTCCAAGGATGCCTAAATTCTTGAGAAACTCCTTTTGTAGTATGAACGCCAATTCACAAAGGATTTCCTTCTCATAAGACATATTGGAGTCACGACCTTCTCATCATGATAAGTCTTATACCTCAAACCTTTGATCTTCTTTTGGGAAACCAAATGTATTTCTTCATCCTTAAGAATTTCCAAAGACTGATCTTCACTTGATACAATTTTGCTTCCTTGAATATCCTCTATTGGTATGATGCTTGAAAAGTTTCAATGCACTCAACTACTTTCATTATTAGATTTAATCTTGGTGTCCTCTTGTAACTCATTTGTTTCACCTTGGATGATGTTGATACCAAAGTCAATTGTTCAAGGCTTTCACTACAAATTTTATCAATACTCGATTGCTCAAAGTTGGACCATCTCATTTCACAAAAGAGCAACAACCTTCTACACAATTCATTTTCACTTAATCTCTTCTTGATCATTTCCTTAATATTATTTGAAAAAATATTAACTCTACCATTGGATTCATTAAATGGGACTGGTTTGAGGATATTCTAAAATAATATCTTTTCTTGTAATACCAACTCCACCCTTGACAAAAATGCCAACTATTCAACTCACTATGCTCATTTGTCCCATGAATTGTATGCTTTCCAAGCGATGCAAATTTGACCAAACTTCAGGGATGTAATTGTGGATTCAAAGCCCATTGAAGTTGATAAATATCAACTTGACAACTTCTTTGACCATGGAAGTGTTGCCTATTATGGTAAAATAGTGAATGTGTTATTAAACAATGATCATGAATGATCTATATATACAAGATACAAGAGAATATTTCTATAATGAACAAGAGAGAGGAAATAGAAACATTCTTGTAGAGTGAAAGAGAAAGTTTCCATAACGATCAAGAGGATTTTATGGAAACATTACAAAAAGAGTGACCATTAGAAATAGACGAATGAGAGAGATAAAATTAGAAACTATCTATTATTGTAATACCCTCACTTAATAGTCAATCTATCTTAAAAAAAACTAAAATTTGCATGTCCTCAAAAAGAGTAAAAGGAAGCCTCAAGTTGATTAGAGATGTCTTTAAAAAGAAGGCTGTGCTTTTACTTGATATCTCATCGAGATCCTTTAATATTGTCCAAATATTTGTAGTTGTTTTTCCAAATGGGATTTGAGATAGTTGATCATCAGTAACTAAAAGCTTAATGAGCATAACCGCTTCATGATTATGTTCATCAAAATTGTCTTGAGTTGCATCAGTTGTGGTACGATGAGTCTCGGTACCTTGAACAAGCACCTCATGGCGATGGTACTTCAAAATCATCAACATGTGTTGCTTCCAGGTGTTGTAATTCTTTCTATTGAAATGTTGACTACTTCCCAAAATAAGATTGGTGAGAGATGCCATGGCACATTTTTCAAAGAAAAAACATGAAAAATAAAAAAAAGTGCACAAATTTTAAGGTATATTAATGGAAGACCTAGAAAATTTGAAGAGACACCTAATGTAGAACTCAAAAAACTCAGATAGAATCAATTGGAAGATTTCAAATCCACTAGCTCAAAAATTGAGGCACGGGAAATGATTCACTGAGAAAAAAGAGAGACTAACCTAATTGAGATCTGCAAAAACCCACGAGGAATATGCTAGTGGATTTTGGATCCATTGGCTCAAAAATTAAGGCCCGAAAAAAATGGATGACAACCCAGTTGAGCTATAGAAAAACCAACGAAGAATTTGTGTAAGATATGATAATATAGTTTTTGAAAGAAAATGGGTATATAAGCTTTAAAATGACCTCCCCCAACACCAACTGGGATGTATAAGAATGTGAGATATTGAATGTGTAGGGGAATATAGGATCTATCCTTAATCCAAATTCTCAAAGGAGAGATCCAAATTGATTAATCAAAAGGAAGTGACCAATGCACAAATGAATCAATCTATAGAGAATATGAAGAAGAGAGAGAAACCCTATAATCTGTTATAGAAAATATGTGTTTAAGTATTAAAATGAATTTAAGATGAATACTAACCTCAAAATAGGGAAAATCTAGAAAAGACTATTTTTTGATGTCTGTGCACAATTCCAGAGAATTCTGCAACCTGCTCTGAACTGGAAATGTCGAGACAGAGAAAACCCATAAAACTTTTGTGTTTCTGAACAAGGTCAACCTTAACCTCCTTATCAGGGTAAGATCTTACCCCGGGGCACAATCTTACCCCCCACTGAAAGTCGACCTTGACTTGAAAAAGCTTCAATGAAAATTCTATTCGCAGATCTCAGAAGTTTGCCGAAAAGGGTATGCAGATATGTACTTCAATTCGCTGTCATGTACCTGTACCTGCAAGAAAAATGGTTTTTTTGTTTGGATGAGGGGTTTACCTTGGTCAAACCCCAGTTTGGAATCAACCTTGAAATGTAATTCAAATAGCAATGTATATAAACAAAATAAATGGAACTATTCAGCTTGCTTATGTTGAAACCCTTATGGAGGATTTGAATCCTTGAATCCACAAGTATGGATGCTCCAAATGAATGTAGAATTGAATGTAGGATATCTCAAATCAATTGCATTAGATCTTCAACACCAATCTTGAATGCATCTTTGAATAGGAAGAAGCTTGGATGAATGTGGATGGAGAAATATTCAACAAGAGGGCTCCAAAGAGATTGAATCCTTCAATGGCTAACAATGGATCTCCCTGATGAATGCTTAAATGCTCGAGGACTTGAAGGCTTGAATGCTTGAATTCTTGAATGCTTTCACTTGAGAGCTTGATCATGAAATTGCTTGGTCGAAGATCAATTGTGGATGTGAAAATGAAGGAGGAAGGCTTCCTTTTATAGTGATCTAGGGCACAATCTTCTAGAGGGGCCACCTTGGGGAATTAAATTCCAATTAGGCCTTAACCCTTTAGAAATCGACCTAGATTAAATAAAATTTATGATTTTACCATTCTGAAATTTAAAACAGCCGACCTACAAGCGAGAAATAAACTTTTTTCCGAAACCTGACACCCTGAAACTTTCAGAACTTGAAATTTGGACCCAGGGTTAGGGTTGAGGTCAACCCTACCTTAGGTTAGAGTAAAGGTCAACTTTGACCTAGGTCAGAGTCGAGGTTGACCTTGACCCTGAGGTCACAGGTCTCAGGTTCATAGGACCAAGTGTGAGAAATAGGCTGGAAAATGATGGAGGAAGAAGTAGAATAAAGGAAAACAACCAGATCCATGAAAAGACCTATTCAAGGTGCTTGACATGACCCCAGACCACTTACTCAGAGGGCTAAACCTATCCTAAATAGAAATGCTTCCATTTTCTGATGATACATTTAGCCCACACTTTAGCAAGAGTATGGACTCAATGCAAACTCTTGGTAAAGGAGATCATAATGAAAAGATAATATTATTGAAATCAAAGCGATAAAGGAATCCTCAAGCCCCCATGGATTCGATTCTTCATCAACTCCAATATTACAATTAGAGAGACAACTCTAGAAAAGAGAGAAAGAGGGAGAGTGTGATTACCTCACCCAATGAGAATGTATGTCCCATTGTGAACCACACAAGGAAATGGTGCTACTGGAAAGATGGAATTGAACCGCCCAGTGAATGTGGCTACTCACTAGTCAACCCATCAAGGATTCACCCTCAGGAATATTCTATTCCATAAGAGAAAAACCAAAAGAAAAAGAGATCTAGTCTTAAGGATACCTTCGACCTTAAGGGATCACAAATTTGAAACTGGAAGGATCAAGAGATCCAAAATAAAAATCCATGCTTTAAGGATTAGTCACTAATCCAGAAAGGGAGAGAAGTGCCTTGAAAAATGTGTGTATTGAAAGTGTGTGTGTGCAACAGGTGAGCAGAGTGTATGCCTCCACATTAAAGTTATTGCTAACACTTTAATAGGAGCAATGGCTTTAATGAAAACATAAACAACTCCACTGATTGCGTTTCCACTACGAGATGCCCCCAAACAAAGACAAATCAAGGGAAATACCACATAAACATACAAAGAACACAGAAGGGATCTACCTACCATGGGGTCAGTATGATCATAAGATAATATATATGATATTATTGCAAATGAATTGACATCATTCCCTAGAGAAAGTAGAACTATAATAAAAATGGAGGAAAGAACACATAAGAGATACAAAGAAGAGTCTTCTTGGACCACAACATGGAGACCAAAAATAATCAATGCTACCAAGTCGTGAAACCAAGCGAACCACACAAGGAAACATTTAAAAATAATAGCACAAGTACAACATAACATGAAACAACATATAGAAGAATAAAGATACATATAGAGGAATTATACAACGGATTTGATTCCTTTATCACCTTGTGCCAACAAAGAAACAAGGTTTGTATAAAATAATTTAACAACATTTAGCAAACACATCATGGGAGAAGCACAATACGACAGGAAAACACAAAAAGCTACCATAAAGGACAAGCCAATCAAGCATTCCACCTACTCTCCCCATATCATTCTATATCATTTAGGGAAGGTGGGTAACTCACAAGAGGGACTAAATACAATACATTAGGAATGATAGCCAGTTCCAAACAAGGATCCTCTTGAGAATCACAATGTTTGATACTAGGTGTAAGTGTCAATTGTGATGAAAGCATATTAGGTAAATCAATGTCAATGTCAATAGTCTCATATTTATCATTAACATCATTAGTATCATCAAGAGTATCTTCTTCATCTAAATTAATCAAAATAGGATCTAAGATATGAATAGAATCATCATAATCTTTAATTTTAACATCATTATTAGCAGTAACTTCTTCTAACACATCATGCATAGGTTTGTCAAAGGAAGATAAAGAACTTTGAATAACAGAAGCACGAGACTTTGCTTGAGCACGATGCTTTTTAGGATGTTCATTAGCAAGTCAATTACACTTTGTCTTGTTTGAAATAGGTTGAGAACTGGGAGGAACAACTATCAGATCCTTCACAGGTTCTATGGGAGGATTAGTAGGATTCTCAGCAGACTAAAAAGCAACACTAGGAGCTTGATTAATAGAATTAGAAGCCATGGATAAAGTAGGTATGGAAGGTGTAGGAAAAAGACCATGATTAAGATCTAGCGGAGGCATGCTTAACTTGAGAATCTTATGATGCTTATAGGCTTGATACGAACAGAAAAGATTATCAGGTCAAGAAGGACATGAATTAGGTAATGAAGGCCAAAATAAGTCAATGGTAGCACAATCCCTAGGCCTAGAAGGTTGATATAAACTATGATTAACCATCTTCACTTCTTCATCATGAATGAATTTAAGACACTTATGGATAGGAGAAGAAACAACATGCATGGATTTTAACCATGGAAAACCAAGCTTAACTTGAAATTGATCAGAAGTAGGAACAACAATAAAGGTAATATTCACAATTTTTCCACAAAGTTCAACCCGAAAGTCAATAGAACCAAATGATGGATAAAGAAAACCATTGCAAGTTTGAATCCACACATCAGATGTATCATAAGAATCATGTTGTAGGTTTTTCATAAAAAGATTTTCTTCAGTAATAACATTGACTAGAGATGTAGGATCAACAAGACAACCACATGTAGGAATCTGAGAAATCCTAGCATAAATGTAAAGGGGACCATCGGGAGCTTTAATAGTCTTAGTATCATCAAAGGTAATCAAAAGTTCCCGAGGTCTTTTATTCTTAGGTTGTTTTTGAGGATTAGGTTGAGAGTTTAGTTTAGGCTGTGGTTTTGGTATAGGTTGAGATGGAACTTGAGGTTGAATTGGAAGCGGAGGGGAAGATACAGATTGAAAAACATGCTCCACTTGATTGACAATGTGATTAAGATCATCCATCTTTGCATCATAAATAATATCCATAGAAGATGGTTGAGAAATGGTATTGGTATCATGTGTAGGTAAAGGTGACGTAGTCAAGGTTGGGGAATCCAATGAAGGACTGACCGACCTTGCAACCAAACCAATACGCAGTGGAAATACACAACCACAACAATAGATCTGATATAGAACAAAAATCTTTATTCATCAAATTACTAATTACATGCAATGCGTCGAGCTCTAAGGCCTTCCCAGTTATGGCCAAATACAAAGCAAGTAACAGTCTACAACATCTCGCATAATCCAAATCTTTTCCACAACATCAATATGCAGCTAGCCCAGGTTTGCAACACACAACACACTAGTAGGCACCCAAGAAAGATCTAAACTTGTACTCAAACTTCCAAGCAATCTTCCTATTCCTAAGCTCATAGGCTACTAACTCCCACTACTCTAATGATTCCCCTAATGTCTACCCAAATATCCACTTAAATACTAAATCCCAACCATAAGTTGGCTCTACAAGATATACAAATATTAAATGCCAAAATATCAATCGACTCTCAAATAGCCTTACAATAAATAAAATCATCCAAGATGGCCCCAAACGGTCATCATATCCACATAGAATAATACAACATGCCAAATCTAGGTCCCCACACATCCAACAGTCAATCCATAACTTGAGGAGCGCAACCCAAATCAATGGAACCAGTTGACCAAGCCAATCCATCCAAACAATCCAATCAGTAAGCAAGAACACCGAGCAACATAGAAATAACTAAGCACCAATCAATTGACCATGCTAAGAATGACCGAGAAACATAGTTATTATCAAGCACCAATGAACCAATGCCTTCAGTTACCGAGTGTTCTTCAGAGACCGAGCACCTCGATAACCACTAAAACCAAGCAACTAGTCTCTCAAACTAAGCAAGTACTCCACCAACTGAGATCAAAACAAACAATCTACCTTTAAAGACAAACAGGATTGCCAAGAATCCTAGGATTCTCTTGCATCAAATATCGCAAGTAAGAAATATTTTCTCATAAGGAAATCAGGAACGCCTCAAGGGAATCAAAACAAGTATGCCAAATCTATTCTTAACCCATATCTCTTCTTGTCCTTCATTCGAAGGTGTCTTCACTTCATCCACTATTCTCTGTAGAAAATTTTGTTGCTTCTCATTTCTCTTGTCTTTTCTATCTACAACTAATAACAACCAATGCTGACCATCTCTTTCCCTACCGATCACATCAATGCCTCGATAAATCTCATCCTCATCAGAATCATCAACCAACTTAGTATTATCTACATGTTTCTATGTCATAAATGTCATCATCTATTGTACAATCTCTATCAAAAAGACCATCTACCTCTTAATCTCAGCAAACTCTTCAAATATCTCATTCTCCTTCTCTTTCAAACTAGGCTTTGTAGTAACAGGATCATCAACCTTATGCTCTTGAGGTCTATCACATGGACAACACCTGATAACTCCACATTCCTTAGTCCATGTCTCCTATAAAGGTAACAACTTATGCCAAGCTCCTTCATGTCTAACCACATAGGTGTTAGCATGACCATCAAACAAAACATTTCTATCAAACTGCCAAGATCTACCGAGAAACAAATGACAAGCATCCATTAGTAATACATCACACAATATCTCATCATGATAATATCCAATCTTAAAATTAACCAAGCATTTTTCTTCAACTCTAACCTTAGAAACATCTTGTATCCAACTAACCTGATAAGGGTTAGGGTGTTTCCTCCTTTCCAAACTCAACTTACAACCATCTCTTCTGAAACAAAGTTTTCAGAATTGCCACCATCAACTATGACATTATATACCTTATCTTTGCACTTACATCTGGTTCTAAACAAATTCCTTCTTTGCACTAGTTCATGGACACATTCAGCTAACCTCCTAGTGATAAGAGTCTCACCTTTTTCTACAACGTTCACAATATCTTCTTTAGCAGTCAGTGCCACCCTCTTCTTAGGACATTGAAAACTTCTATGACCATCTTCACCATAGTTATAACAAGTACCGGTGAACTCATTCTTCCACCTTCCTCTCTGTCCATTCTTACTACCAGATCCTACATCAAGCTTAGGATTCTCTATCAAATTACTTTTAGCAACTGTCTCACCAGTCTTACCACCTTTGTTCCTATTGTTCTATCTACCTTCAAACTTCTTATTCAACTTCTCTTCAATCTTTAATGCCATCTGATAAGCATCTCCTATTGTTGTCATTTGAACAGCAAGTAACTCTTCTTGAATACTAGGTCTCAAACCATAGACATACCTAGCAACCTTCTCATTATCAGCTTTAGAATGACCAGTCCTAATCAGGATTCTGTAACACTCATCAATATACTCCTATACTAATTTTTTAGTCTTCTTCAAAGCCTGCATTTTCTTAAACATGTCCAATTCATAATCCACTAGAATGAATTGCTTCTTCAACTTGTCAACCATTTGGTTCCATTTAGTGATCTTTTCTTTTCCTCTTCTACCTCTTTCCAACTGAACTTCTCTCCACCAAATATTTTCATGACCTTTCAGCTTAGTCTTTGCAAATCTAACTCTATCAGGATCTTCTATTTCTCCATACTCAAAGTATTCATCTTTCTCATTGATCCAATCAATCAATTCTTCTGGCCTAAGGCTTCCAACAAATGCAAAAACTTCAATCTTAGGTCTCTTTCCAATCTTAGACATAGCTTTCAAGATTCTATTTTCCTCTAGATCTCTAGCTTCTTCTACAGCTTCTTCAAAATGATCTTCCTCAGATTCATCATCACTATCCTCTTTCAAGGTAGCCTTCTTCTTTCTCAATCCTTCTTGTAGGTCTTGCACTTGTTTTTGCAAAGCCCTAAAATCATCAAAACTAAATTCTCCAGTAGCTTCTTCCTCTAAGATCTCACAATTTCTCCTCGGAGGCATCTTCAAATCAAGATCCAGGTGCAAACACACAAGATCCACTCAGCTCCAACTACAACAAACTTCACTCTAATACCACCCGACACAGTCAAGGTTGGGGAATCCAATGAAGGACTGACTGACCTTGCAGCCAAACCAATACATAGCAAAAATACAAAACTACAATAATAGATCTGATATAGAACAAAAATCTTTATTCATCAAATTACTGATTACATGCAAGGTGTCAAGCTGTAAGGCCTTCCCGGTTACATCCAAATACAAAGAAACTAATAGTCTACAAGATCTCATAGGATCAAAATCTTTTCCACAACATCAGTACGTAGCTAGCCCAGGTCTGCAACACACTGGTAGGCACCCAGGAAAGATCTAAACTTGTACTCAAACTTCCAAGAGATCTTCCTATTCCTAAGCTTGCAAGCTACTAACTCCCACTACCCCACTTCTCTGATGATGCCCCCAACATCTACCCAAATAGCCACTTAAATACTAAATCCCAACCACAAGTCGGCTCTACAGGATATACAAATATTAAATGCCAAAACATCAATCGGCTCTCAAATAGCCTTACAATAAATAAAATCATCCAAGATGGCCCCAAACAGTCATCACATCTACATAGAAGAATGCAACACACTAGATCTATTTCCCCACATGTCTAATGGTCAATCCATAACCTGAGGAGCATGACCCAAATCAACAAAACTAGTCGACCAAGCTGATCCATCCAAATAATCTAGCCGGTAAGCAAGAACACCGAGCAACAAAGAAATAATCGAGCACCAGTCAACCGACCATGCCAAGCATGACCAAGAAACATAGTTATTAGCGAGCTCTAGTGAATTGACACTTTTAGTTACCGAGCATTCTTCAAAGACCAAGCACCCCGGTAACCACTAAAACTGAGCAACCAGTCTCTCAAACCGAACAAGTACTCCACCAACTGAGATCAAAACTAACAATCTACCTTCAAAGATAAACATATTTTTGGTTGATACAAGATTTCCAAGAATCCCAGGATGCTCCTGCATCAAAAGGATTTGTATAGATTTGAAGATTCTAATTAGGAGGAGAGATAGATTTGTTCCCACTACCATTAAGATTATCAACAGATAAGGCATTAGAATCAATTAAGTCTTGAACCTTATGTTTTAAAGAATAAAACTTCTTGGTATCATGACCATTCTGACGATGATATTGACAAAACTATTTAGGATCAAAAGATTTGGATGCTACTGTAGTAGGTAAAAGAGGTCAAATAGGATTTAAAGTAATCATATTAGCAGTTAACAACCTATTCATAACAGAATGTAAAGATTCAGAGAGAGGAGTAAATGTATGATTTAACTGGAAAGTAGTGGATGTAGAAGTGGCATTGTGGGATGCAACAACAACTTGATTGACAACTACATTCTCTTGTTTATTTATCTTGGCATAATTGTTGAATTTTTTAAATTTGTTTGGATTAGGAGCAGCATCACTCTTATCAACTAGAATAGGAGCCATTGGAGTGTTTCTCTCAAATTGACTCACTTGTAATTGATAATGATGAAGTGCTACACACAGTTATTGAAAAGAGGTAAATTTAGTAAGCATAATCTTATCTCTAATATCCTTTTGTAAATTTGAAATAAACATACATTGAATATCCATATCAGGAATAGGATAAGAAATCCGAGCATGCAAATGCTTAAAGCTATCAATGAATTCAGTCAATTTTTCCTTAGCATTTTGTTTACAATGCATCGAATCAATCAAAGACACTTGTGGACCAATGTTATTTTGAAATTGTTGAATAAAAGAATTAGCAAGTTTTGGAAAAGAATCAATAGAATAAGGAGGCAAGGAACAATACCATTGTAAGGCCTTGTCACGAAAAGTTCTAGCAAACAACCTAGCTAAAATCCTATGGTCATGAGCACAATCAATACAAAGGATTTGAAATGTTTTAACATGAGTAACAGGGTTTCCCTTACCATTGTAATTCTCAAGATGAGGCATATCGGCTTCTTGAGGAACGGGAGTACGGATGATGACTAGGGACAACGGACTTCCCATGTCACATGTAGGAATGCTAAACTTGTTTTGAGTCAAGGATGCAATTTGTTTTTGTAAAGATGACATAGTTTGAGACAAAATGATGATTGTTGAATCATTAGAGGAAATAGGAGGCATAGCAACATTACAAACACTAGGTAAAGTGTATGAAGCAATAGGAATGGAAGACACTACTTGAGGAGCACTTGGAACCACAGTTGGAAGAGGATTGGAATAAGTAAAAGGAACACTATGATAGGAAGGTTGTGATGTAGGAAGGGACACATGAGGAAAACTCATAGGTAGAGAGGGAACCTTCATAGTCACCAAAGGAGTATAGGTAGGAATACTAGGTAAAGGAATGAAAGAAGGTTCCACACTAGTGATAGGAGTGAATCCTAAATCTTGAGCTTCTTGAGCTAAAGGTTTAAAATTTGAATGCACAAGATGAGTAATACCACACAAGAGATTAACACCTTGATCACTATCACGAAGAACTTTCTTAAGAGCCTCTATAGCTTGAATAGAATCTTGATTATGGTTTTCTTGAATAAGCCAATTACCCATTTTATCAAGTTGGTTGAAAGTGTTTGGACTTGTTCAAGAGGAACTCTTAAAGCATCATCCTCATCATGAGATGAGTGAGAAGAATTTTTCTCCATAGTAAGATTGGAATCATGAATAATCAAATTATCATCTGGGATCCTAAGGAAAGGAGAAGAAGACTCAGGATCAAAGGCACCCATGATTCTACGACTTCATCTAACCAAAATGTTATAAGTAGGACTAAGGGTAGTAAAGCTCATATACCAATGCAATGCAAATGAACTAAACTAACACAAAATATTTTGATTTTATATGAGATGCAAACATATAAAATAAATCTAATACATGCAAGATCTACCACCATAAAACATAATAGGACATCTAATTCCACAAAAGAAAAGGGGTAAGTATGTTAGGTTCACCAAAATGTAAGATATGATAATGTATCATGTATAAGAATGTGAGATATTGAATGTGTAGGGGAATATAGGATCTATCCTTAATCCAAATTCTCAAAGGAACAAGGAAGTGACCAATGCACAAATGAATCAATCTATAGAGAATATGAAGAAGAGAGGGAAACCCTATAATCTGTTATAGAAAATATGTGTTTAAGTATTGAAATGGATTGAAGATGAATACTAACCTCAAAATAGGGAAAATCTAGAAAAAGACTATTTTCTAATGTCTGTGCACAATTTCAGGGAATTCTGCAACCTGCTCCAGACTGGAAATGCCCAAGACAGAGAAAACCTAGAAAAATTATGTCTCTTTAAGCAAGGTCGACCTTGACCTCCTTATCGAGGTAAGATCTTACCCTGAGGCACAATCTTACCCCCCACTGAAAGTTGACCTTGACCTGAAACAACTCCGATGAAAATTATGTTTGCGGATCTCAGAAGTTTGCCAAAAAGGGTATCTAAATCTGTACTTCAATTTACTATCCTATACATGCACCTGCAAGAAAAATGGTTTTGTTGTTTGGATGAGGGGTTTTCCTTGGTCAAACCCCAGTTTGGAATCAACCTTGAAATGTAATTCAAATAGGAATGTATATAAACAAAGTAAATGGAACTATTCACCTTGCTTATGTTGAAACCCTTATGGAGTATTTGAATCCTTGAATCCACAAGTATGGATGCTCCAAATGAATGTAGAATTGATTGTAGGATGTCTCAAATCAATTGCATTAGATCTTCAACACTAATCTTGAATGGATCTTTGAATAGGAAGAAGCTTGGATGAATGTGGATGGAGAAATCTTCAGCAAGAGGGCTCCAAAGAGATTGAGTCATTCAATGGCTAACAATAGATCTCCTTGATGAATGCTTAAATGCTTGAGGACTTGAATGCTTGAATGCTTGAGGACTTGAATGCTTGAATGCTTGAATACTTTCACTTGAGAGCTTAATCATGAAATTTCTTGGTAGAAGATCGATTGTGGATGTGAAAATGAAGGAGGAAGGCTTCCTTTTATAGTGATCTAGGGCACAATCTTCTAGAGGGGCCACCTTAGGGAATTAAATTTCAATTAGGCCTTAATCCTTTAGAAATGGGCCTAGATTAAATACAATTTAATATTTTATTGTTCCAAAATCTGAAACAACTAACCCAGAAGCAGGAAATAAACTTTTTCTGAAACCTGACACCCAGAAACTTTTAGAACTTGAAATTTGGACCTAGGGTTAGGTTCGAGGTCGACTCTTCCCTAGGTCAAAGTTGAGGTCAACTTTGACCTAGGTCAGAGTTGAGGTTGACCTTGACCTAGAAGGTCGACCTTGACTCTGAGGTCACAGGTCTCAGGTTCACAGGACCAGATACCAGAAAAAGGCTAGAAAATGATGGAGGAAGAAGCAGAACAAGGGAAAATAGCTAGATCCATACAAATACCTATTCAAGGTGCTTGACATGATCCTAGACCACTTACTCAAAGGGCTAAACCTGTCCTAAATGGAAGTGCTTCCATTTTCTGACAATACAATTTGCAATCAGAATTTTGAGACAACACAGAAAAAAAGAGTTTTGAAAGAAACCCTAGCCATCAGGAATAATTGAAAATATTCAAACTGCATATATTTAAAGAAATTTTTTTGAATTTTTCCTTCAGAAAAGAAAACACCCAAAAACCTAGATGGGTGAGTGAGGCAAAAATGCAAATTTTGAACACACTCGGAGCAAAAAAGCTTCGAAAATATTGAACTAATATTATCAAAAAAGAAAAAAAAAAATTTGAAAGAGGCCAGGAATTTTCTCTGAAATGATATTATGGTAAAATAATGAATGTGTTATTAAACAATGATCATGAATGATCTATATATACAAGATACAAGAGAATGTTTCTATAATGAACGAGAGAGAGGAAATAGAAAAATTCATGTAGAGTGAAAGAGAAACTTTCCATAATGAATAGGAGTTTATGGAAACATTAAAAAAGGAGTAACCATTAGAAATAGACAAAAGAGAGAGATAAAATTAGAAACTATCTATTATCATAATATTGCCCATCTATTTGAGAAACCTTTTCTTTTTGAATTTTTTGATTTTTCAATTTTATTTGGATTTTCAAGCTTTTCACATTTTTTTGGATTTTTAACTTTTGAAGAAACCTCTTGTATCTCAAATGTAACCTTGAAAGTTCATACTTGTTGATAGTTCCACAAATAAACTTGAACAAGCCCTCCATATAGCATCAATTCTGTTGATGTGAGTTTTGTGACCACTCTAATATGAAAGATGAAACACTTAGTATTACGTATGCTAAGATTGCAAAATGATCATAGAGGATACTCCAAGGATCTTATTCTTGTTGGACACAACAAAGTTTTATAATGTGATTTGTTGGTAACATTGTTGCTTGCTATCAACAAACACCAAAAGTTATGAACACTAGTTTCACCATGATTCAACAACAACAATATCTTTTATTAATTTTTAAAATTACTTTAACTTTCTACTCAATTCAAACAAATCTAAACTAAGTGAGAAATGTGGAAATCATGCAATGCTCAAAAGTTCACATTCACCATGAAAACAACAATGAATAAGGAGAAATTTTGGTAGTATATTAGCAACAAATTCTTCCAATCTCTCTTTACAAATGATTTGAGGTAGCCTTTTATAGAGGGTCCAAGTACAATAAACAACTAGAATTGACTTGAGATCAATGACCAAGATTAATCCAACACAATGCTAATTCAACTACTAGCTACAAACATTAAATGCTTATCCAATTACAATTGGGCACCAACTTGTGGTGCCCAATGAGAAAATTACATTGTTTTGAGAACTAATGAGAAAAGGGGCTAGGTGAAGACATTAAATACATTCCACATGTACACTTAGAATAACTTGATTGGATGATCTCAGATGTATGGAACTGGAATCCTCTGAATGGTTAAAGATGAGTGAGCACCAACTCAGCATGTTCATCTTGTAAACTCTATCAATTTATTGTAATGAAGGGATATCTCTTGATACCAACATTTTCAACCCTTCAATTAATTGTGATGGCTCATTCTCAAATTGCTTCATCTTCAAGAATTTTCTCCATCGTCTTGGAAATCTTCTCCATGAAATTGCTTGTAGTAGCTATGATTATTTACTTGATCTTGTAGAAGTTATTAGGTCCTTCATGTGGTTGGATCATTATAATTGTTAATGTTCTAGTAACAGCGAGAGAAATCCTTCTTACGTGTGATTGATCAACATTGATTTTTTTAGAAATATATTTGTGATGATGGATTGTGATCATCATAGCTTTGCTATGTTCATTTGTATGGATGCTCTCTTATATTCTTGGTTCTCTATTTTGTTCGAGAGCTTCTTGCTCTTATGCGAAGATGATATTGTCTTCTATTCATTTTGGAGAGGCTCGACATTCTAAGATTATAATTTACATCCAGCTAAGAGACACAGTATGAATCTCTTATCATGTTCAATCTATTCCATTATCATGTTTGAGCTATTTGATTAATGTGATTGGTTTCTTTCATTTATATTATTCTTGTTCACTGCTAAGATAGTATGTTATGGCACCTTTCTCATATTGCATGGGCATTGTGAGGTGGCTCGTGATTATGACTTACGTGTATACATTTGGTTGTTGATGATTATTACATTGATTGGTATCAATTGGTATTGTAACGATGAACTCTTTGTGTTCTGTGGTGGAGACTCTTCCTTTCTGGGAAGTCTAATCGATATGTGTTGTGAGAGAAGAGTGTCTCTCGATAGCATATGGTGTTGTTGCATCAAAATTGTCCAACTAGTCTTTGTGAATTGCTCTCTGATTTTTATATGACTGATTTATATGTTTCACAAGCTTTGATTTACATGAGATGTAGTTATAATAGTATAGTGTATTTGATCTATGTATGATCAACATACTTTCTAAGACATTTTTTAGAGTTAGAAGTATCCATGAGATACTTGTGATTGTTGTTTTATTCTACGTTGTATAGCCATTGAGAGTTATCGGTGAATACAATGGACAAGTCTTATTGATTGAATGTTTAGGGTAGGTCCCCATGTGGCTGCTAAGCTTATTTTGGCTAGCAGTCACTGCTCAACATTTCTAGCAGTAATTCGTGGAGCTGGTGGCTCCATGATTATTGGTTTTTTCTGCTTATTTCTTAGCAAACATCCAAAATAGAATGTTTAAATGAAATTTTAATAAAAAAATTTATAGATAGATGTTTTGAGAAAAAATAGGAGACAATAAAAGAGAGGGAAAATATCTTGTGGAGCCATATGTCATTTTTCTCAATAAGCAGCAGCTTCTTATTCCAACCCCTCCTTTTTTTCAAAGCTTATTTTAAAATGTTAAGCAATGGTTGCTCCATAAAAGTAGGGATAGATTCCAAATTATCCTTTCCTTGTGATTAAAAAATGGCATGGGAACACTCCAACTGCTTAAATTTAAGCATAAATTGTTCTTAAGCAGTCGCATGGAGACATGGGGTTAGTGTTCTCAATCATAAGCAAAAAGTTTTTGTATTTGTATTAAGAACTCAATAAAGGATCGATATTTTTGTGGGTTGGGTTTTTCACCCTTAAGCAAAGGGTTTTCCTAGGATAAGTTTTATGTGTTCTTTATTCTTATGCATGTTTGAGTTTAAGTATATTGCATTCCTTTGTATTCTGGTTCAAAAATTCTAACACTAATTGATCTTGGATTTTCGAATGAAATTCAAGATTGTGGTAATCTTCTCCATTTATAGTCTTGTTCATTTTCCTTATACAACTTGTTCTTTGAATTCTATCTTGATCTTGTTCTTGGGCTTGAAATCTTCTTTGCATAGGAAATGCTTAGTCTCGAACATCTTCTTGGTGTACTAGTTTGATCAATCCCCATGTTATACTTGCATTGTTGAAGTTCTAAGCCTTTGCACTATATAATTTCGCATCCATCTCTCATTTGACTACTTACTCCATTTCACCTTACAAAATAAGAAAGAAACCAGTATTAGGTCTACAAAATGGTACATATGATCAAAATTAAAATATTTTCAATGATAAATGACCTATATTAGAGTTGAATTTGTAGCAATTGATCTTTTTTAATGTTAAACAAGTCATGACTTTGATGTCAAATTTTGATTTCCCATCCAATTTCCACTTCAAAACGTCTATTAAGTTATTTGGGCTAATGTCTCTATCATTTGAACTTGATGCAAGAGCTTCCAGAGTGTAAGAGTAATCTTGCATCACCCAAAAAGATAAAAAAATAAATAAAAATTGAGAGAGAAAATGATGAAAATGCAATAAAAGAAAATTAAAAATAAAATCCTAAAGTTACTTTGGTAATTTATCATTTATCAAGGTGCATAGGTGGAATTTTAGAAGTTTGTGGAAAGTTCCTTATTTAATAAAATGTTTTAGGCATTTATTAAATTACATCATGCATTTACTACTTGTAGCATGATAGTTGCACCTACCTTTTATCCCACATTTCTTGTGTTTGTAATCTCTTAGGTGGGAAGTACTATATATACTCATGGAATTCAATTGTAAAAGTTGTTGGAGCTTTGTAAGGTCCTCAAGAAGAAAGGATTACATCCTTAAGAAGTTGTAAGCTTGTAAACTCTAGTTTCAATATTTGAAAGGCAACTTGACTAATATTTTCAGAAGTGGTGAAATATTTATTTCCAATAGAATAATAAAGATTGAACATGTTCTCTTGCATTTCTCAAGTTGCTCTTGTGTTAATTGTTGCATTATTTTTGGAGAGTGTTTTAATGGCCTCATATTGTAAGAAGTTGTAGTGATCTCTTTTAAGGGAGTTGTAAGGATTTTATCCTCAAGTATTTGGTTGCATTATCATCATCTTCAAGTACTATCAATTCATGCTTTGTGAAACATTCTTATTCTCTTTGACTCTTTATTGTTTATCTTTGGATATGATTTAGTAGGGTGGGTGATCCTTCATCAAGTAGGTATCAGACTAGAAGCTCTTGAGTGTGTAAAAAAATTGTCAAACATGAGGCAATTTGCACTAGGACTGTAGTTGTGGGTCTGAGAGATAAGTGAGGAAAAATGTCTCCATGAAAGAATTGTTAGGAATGGGAACATTGAGAGGGGGGGGGTGAATCAGTGTTCATTATATATTTATCTTTTTCTTTAATATTTAAACTGAACTTGAATACTTAAGTACTGAAATGAACATCCAAATAAACATGAAACATGAAATCAACACATAACACCAATATGGTTATAGGGAAACCCAAATAGGTAAAAATCCTGGTGGGAATTGACACCCACTAATATTTTGTACTAGTGTTTAGTGATCCTTGTTAGAAGATCCTTAACCCTATTAGGAGTTGCTTTACAATGTATTAAGTATAGTAGACCTTGTCAAGGGTCAGAACCTATTAAGAGTCTTTTACAATAGTCCATGTTAGGGGAGAGGACACACTATCCTAGAGCTCACTACTCAAGTGGTGAAGGCTACAACCTTCTGATCTCAGATACACACTATATCTGATGGATGAACTGTCACTGTGACACTACTTGTCAGATCAGTTCCTTTGATGCACTGATGCTTTGACCTCTTGTAAAGCTCTAATACATATTATAGACTCTTCGCACACTTCTTCTCTACTTATTACAATTCTATCTCAACTTCCATGCTAATTACAATGGGCGCATCTTATATTTATATGCACATACAAAACAAACAACTAGGTCGGCCTTTAGACCTACTACATACAACACTTCCAAATGAATTGGCTCAAGCGTGCTTACAAAAAAATACAATTACATGTCAAAAACCTAATTACAATAGGTGCATGTCCCTTACATCATTATATTATAACCACAACTCAAAATGCTAACAGTCGACTGCTTACTCTGTTCTTCACTAGCACACACTAGCTGTGCAACTTCAACTTCTTGTATCTTTCTCATACTTGCATATCTAATCATGCACTCTTAGAATAAGCATGAATATAGTCTAACTAACTTAACTTCTAGGGTGCATACCATAACTTAGTCATATGCACGTGCGCTGATGCTCTGAGTTGCAAGAACTCTATACATTATCCAGTCGTCAACACTTAACCGATTTCGGATCTTCTCATCAAGTGCACTGACTCCAAACTACTATATGAGTTTGTTTCCATAATGAAAACACTATATTAATTCATATACATCAGTATAGCCAACTTTCCAACAATCTCCCCCTTTTTCATTGATGGCAACAAAGGAATATGGCTGAGTTGCTAACTGTCCTTAATACAAAAAACTTTTGTCTTCTATACATATACTTATATCTCCCTATACAGATTATGATCCATATTCTATACACAACTCCCCCTTTGACATTACTGACAAAGGTGTTTCAAAAACTATATCTATACATAATTACTAAGGGAAAACATCTGGATATGCTATCTTGAGGTTTTGGATCTCCTTCTTCCAAAATGTGATCAAAGAGTTTATTATCTTTAGATGGGTGCATAGTGCATACCATAGCTTCTCCATATTCTCCAAGTTAGTGCTAGGACCATGATCATATGTTACTATTGTGGCTTCTATGTCCTCGATGTTCTGATTGAGTATATCTAATGAGGGCGCAAGAGCATTCCTGAGCTATGTTTGCCTTGCCCTGGTCTTTGACATTTCTTTTTATGCCTTCTCAATTTTATCTATTTTCACTTGGTACACATTATTACACATGTTTAAATTTGTGGATGTGTCTTTCACTGAACTCTTGACTTGCTCAATCATAGCTTTTGCCTCTTTTATTTTCTTGAAATGGGCATCAGTAAGCTTATCCCAATCCATGCATTCTGTAATGATTATTATTCCTTGATCTGCAAACTCTTTTAGGGATGCTTGACAAGTCTTGAGTGAGCTTAGTTCAAGTGAAAAGTTGCTCATTAATTCACTCAACCTCTTCTTCAGATACTTTTCTTCTGCAACTAGGGATGCAGATTCTTCAAGGTTTGAGAAATTACTTTTGAAATGTGAGATGACTGTACTCACATCATCAACAGAGTGTATCTTTGACACTTTCTTGTCCTCTGGAAAAAAATTGTTCAGAATTTTTACTGATTCTACCAGGAGGGGATTCCTCATCACTTATTTTTCTTTGGCCTTTTCCATGGCTAGGACACTAAATTTTATCAGATCTTCTTCTCTCCATGAGTCCAAACTGGATGTGTCAGGTGTCAAACTTGACAACAATGTTGCTGAAGGAGTGATGGGAGTGCTATCCATCACTTCTTGTTTCACCTTGATTAGTTCTACTGACATTTCATCCTTTTTCTCACTTTCTTTTACCTTTTCTTCTTCTTTCTTTTCTTCCTCTTTTTCTATTTTTTCTTTTTCTATTTCTTTTTCTTCCATCTTTTCTTCTTCTTTCTCATCATTAATCAATACTTCTTCTTGATGAGTGGGAGTTGTACTACTCCATAAGATTTCAGCTTCTTGTGTGCTCACAAAAGCTTCTTCAAACTTATCCAACTCAGTGTCAGTGGCCACCATGGCTATCTCTACATTATCAATGATAATGGTGTTGTCCTTGAGTGACTTTATCATGGGTGCAGACTTATCTACCTCTAATTGTGCTTCCACTATAGGTGTTGAATCCTAAGGACCTGTTACTGATGCATTAGTGGGCTCTACCACCTTGACTTCCTTTATGGATACTTGTGCTTTGGGCGCAGTAGGTGGATACATGTGTCTGTTCATAAAGACCTTCTCAAAGGCTTTCTATGTTTCTTTGGAAACTAATTCATAGTTTTTATCCATTTTATTCAATGTTCTTGTCTTGGTCCTGAGGTGAGGCTTCACCAGATCTAATAGTAACTTCTTCTCTTCTAGCTCGCATATAGGAAGAGTTTCATCTAAGATCTTCTCTCTTATCCATAGATCTTCTTCAATTGTCTCTCTTTAGGAATTCTAGAATGTTCCATACCTTATCAGGGATCATAGTCTTAAGTTCCATGTCATCTTGAACTTCAGCATGTGTTTGATTATCATCCTATGTATCTCAGATTTGTCTATTTCATTATATTTTTCATAAAACTTCTCCACTTGATCAATTCTTCTCTCATCAATTATTCTTGCACTTAGCACACTAAGACTAGGTTTGAAACTTATGTCAGGAGGTGCTTGTGAGTTCCTTCTCTTTCTTGTGACTCTTTAGGATGGATGACTAGTGTTGATCTCTTTCTTCCTCTTTGGTAATGCCTTATACTGTGGAGGAGCAGTAGGGTCAATGGTTTCCTTGGGAGTAGAGGGAGTATCATTAGTTTTATCCTTTTGTACATTAGATTTCTCTATCTTTACCTTCTTCAACTTGGGATCATGTGATTCTACCTTTGTTGCATTTGTGCTCTCTAATTCCAAAGCAATCTTTTGTTCTTTTGCTTTGTCTAGATCTGCTTGAGATACTCCATGTATTCTCAAGATCTCTAATGTGACTTTGGAAACATTTCTTTTTGTTGTAGTGCTATTTATTTTAGCATCAATCTGTCTTGTCTTTTCCTCACAAGTTCCCCACCTTGGCTCATTAGGGTCAGTAGGAGCTGAAAGCAATACTTGAGCATATACTTCTAAAACTTATTCCTGTTATACACTAAGTTTGCACCCTATTCAAGCTCTCTTGGTCTTGATAACCTAGTATAACATGGGAATCATCTCCAGGTTGTGAGACCTATGCTAACTGAGATGAGACCTCCAGGTTCTAGGTTGGTTCCTCTTGGATAATCACCTTAATTTTCTCTTCAACATGAAAGTAAAACTTTGAGGGAAAAGGGATAGAAGGAATGCTAAAAGGGAAATAACTGAAAGAGAACTACCTACTAGGTGATACACCAAAAAGACATGAACATAATATATTGACCAAATTAGCATGAAAGCTCTCATATCTAATAGAACATAATCTTCCTAAATAGGCTTGCATCAATGTTTCACAGAGGGGTCTAAACAAAAGGCATAGACTGTGACCTGCAAGCAAATATTTTCTTCAACAAAAGGACACATGAATGAGATAGAATGATAGGGGGTTGAAGTATACCCACAAAATCATTCAAATCAAATCAGACACAATAGTACACAAATAAGCTAAAAGAAAGAAGGGCTCTGGAACTCCAAGATTTCTCTAACAAAGCCAGTATATCATATTCAATAAGAGAAATACAGACAAGGGAAAGACCTGAGGGTAGAAAAGATGCCATGGAAAGCCTCTATTGAATCTGATAAATTGATGAAAGATCACAAACTGTAAGATTCAGAGGGTAGAACAAATGCCACGGATAACTCCTAAGAAAGGAAAAAACCTTTTTACAATTGCAAACTCTGAGCTTTAAGAGCTCCAAAAAAACTAATATATACATCTCCTCAGCACACGGGCAGGAGTCAAAAAATCTAATTAGGGTTACATATATTTCTCATAGAATAATGGAAACCCTAATTCTATCATTTTTTATCATAAATGCATCATTAAAATATCTTGATCGATCAGATATCTGTCCCTGCACACAATTCCATCACCATAACTACCTCTAAAAGGTCGGTTGATCCATCTACTTCTCTACAAGCCGGGGGTGCCATGAATGCCAAGATCAGATCTCTCATAGATATTTGAATTTAAAAAGCATAAATGGTCATAAGTGGTGCCAAGCTTATACATCCATCAGCGGCTGAGATTCAAACTTTAATCTCACTTTAAAATAGGGCCGTTAGATTTTATGTTTTCCGGCAGATCGAGCGGTTCACTTTAATCAATACAATGGTCAACCGGGCCCCAAAAGTCATCGGCCACATCACCAGCCTTATGACCAATAAGAAATGAGAACATCAGTAAAAATTGGCATGTGGACCCACCTCCTTGGAGCCTTTGGTAATAAAGCAAAATCAACAGTTGTCACATGATCACAAGGGGCAAGAATATTCCTTACGGTCATGCGACAATCGTAGGATCAAAAGAGAAGACTGTCCACTAGGCCCTACTAATAGCATCCCCATCACCATCAAGTTTGGCCAATGAAACACGGGCATGTCATAATATATGGCAAGAGGACCCACCTATCAAATCACCTATCATGCTAAAAGATCAGATGGTTGTTGCAATGTCGAGAAGATTAACCCTCGAGCACCTTTTCCTTGCGGTATCATGATAATCATTGATCTCAATTGAACTTTAGCCTGCTAAGTGACCTAACCGCCATAAGAAACATAACTGCTCACCGGATCACTGAAGGCTAAGGCACGAACCGTTAGAAACAAGAGACCTAGTGAACACAAAATCACCAAATTGTCGAATAAAAACTTGATTGCTAGAAAAATTGGAGATCAAGCGACTACATCCTTGGAGAACTAGGCTCCACTAAGTCACAACAGTGCACACAGGAAATGTTGACGTCAACGAAGAGCTGTGAAGATGCGAAGAAGTAGAAAACCTCCTGGGTTTTATATTTAGACAATTTTTGAAACCCTGCGACATAGAACAAGCTATTTCCTATGGATCTTAAAATAGTCATAACTCCTTGGCGGTAACATTTCAGAACATGTGCCTTCAATGAAACCTTGGAAACTCAAAGAACTATCATATGCTAAGGGCGCAAGCCACGAAACATCAAAAATCTAGCTCGCAGATCAAAACTATGTCACAACTAGGGCATGGCATTTCATTTGGATTTTTTCATATTAGACCATGCACCCTAGACTGAAGCATACTGACATGGGAAACCACCTGAGGCCAAGGGTTCAAGCCATCAAACATTGTGGACTTTGGGTGCAAGCCAAAATAGGCCAAAATTGTATGATAGGAAATTTTGGGTAACATTTTGGCAATTTCTGTTGGATGTCAGCCTGCTAGACATTAGATCAGTGGCCTTAAAGAAATTCATTGGGCATAGGAGTCATTTCAAGAACACAAGGACCTTCTTGATAGAGAGATTGGAGGAGGGAGGAACAAAACTATGCTCAAGCACTTCTTGAAAAGAAGGGAAACTAACCTAGAAAACTGGAAGAAAGTAGGAAAACTAACCTAACCTAAACTAACTAGTACATAAAACTAGTCAAACAAATCCATTCATTGGTAGGCTAAAATAACTACCCTTCCTCATTAGGATGATTTTCATTGAGTGCATAAGGATAGCTACAAGGATATGAGGCATATAAAAATTTGTCACATGATAATGAATTGACTCTTCAAATTTTAGATCAACCTCACTCACCTAATTTTGTGCATATGAGATTGTCTTAGTAAACTCCTTCTGGGCCAAGTATCTGATAGGGTAGCCTCTTGAAATTCTGAAGGTAGAACTTCCCTTGATGGTTTCTTCTTTATCTTCATGGTCGCCCTTCATCATGGATAACCATGTCAACTCATCCTCCATGGACAAGGGATTTTCATCTTCTTTTAGGCAAGCTAAGAGCCCATAAAAGTTGTCAATATCCTGAAGATATGGAACTGGCTCCAACTCTTGTTCATGTAGCAACCTCCCAGAAAGAGAGCAATCCAAAACTAGGCCTCTTTCCATAGGCACACAACTTTGAACCTCCAATCCAAGGAATAGGGGTTCATCACTCAAGTTATCACAAAAAACCTCTATGATGTTGGAAAAATCATATTCTTCAAGGGTTTTGTCTATGCTCTTTTCTTGGAAGACCCTTTCCATAACCGCAGGTTCATGAATTAGCACATCCTTGGGATCAAACCCCTGTTGATGGTGAACCTCTTGTTCTGATTGACCATCAGTCGTAGATAATGGCATGGTTTCTTCTTCATCAATAAAAAGGGGGAGCTCATCAAAATTATCAACAAAGAGCTAAGGTTGGGCATCAATCTCCACTACTTCACCACAGTCACCACTTAGCACTGATACCTTAGATTCCCTCTCCTCTTTATCACATGAAAGCTCATTTACCACAGGTCCTTGCTCTGATACTTGACTAGTATCTTTGAAAAGACTTGGCATCTGGCAGCCATCAGGTAGAGTCCATTGGGATATCCACAACACTTCATCATCTTGAGAGACTAGAGGGGCCTCTTGAAATAAATAATTTTCTTCAACAGACTGCTCTTGCAGAGTGGTAAACAGAATCTTGAGTATAGGCTCTTGGGAAGAACTTTTTGCCTTAAAACTTGGGATGTGAAATTGAGAGGGCTCAAATTCTTGAAGGGTACCCCTAAATCTTGGGAATGAATGCTTTGTAGGCTCTTGAGACAAATGGGTCCTCCAGCTTGGGATTTTAGGTTTAAGACCCTGTTGCTCAGCAATTTGTGATGTCAACCTTGCTATCTCAATACCAGCTTGGTGATTAAACTCTTCTTGGAATTGTTTCATTTGTTGTTCATCAATAAGAGCATCTTCCATTTAGTTGGGAATGAACCCTTTCTCATAACTTTGAGCTTCCATTTCTCGTTGCTCCCTAATCTCAGACACTTGCTTGATCATATCAAGCAATAGATTCTTTATCTTTTCTTGCTCTTTCATTAAGTCTGAGCTGTGAGTATGCTGCCAATTAGGCTGAGAAGGGGCGGGTGGGTGGAAATCATGATGAGGTAGTTGGCCTTTCATTTCCTATTGTGCCCTTTGTGCCCATGACCCCTCTTGTCAGAGGGCCCGCTCATAATCTTATATAAGGGTGTAATCATTTGGGGCATGTTGAATATATTGATAGCCTTATATAGTATGGAAGCTTGGTGAAAAAGAAGGCTTTGGATAATTTTCATATGGATGATGATTGGCCCATTGAGCATTATCCTTATAATAGGATGGTGAGCAACCTGACTGTCCATAATAACTTGACATGTCTACTCATGTAATTAGCTAGAATTTGAATACAAAAGATTTGAAACATACCAGCACTTGATCCTTTGAAACCAATAGACCTTTCGGAGTCGCCAGATATGTAGTAAAATGACCTCTTCTAGGTCTCTAGTATGTTATTAGCATATCAGAGATAGCATATCTTTTGCAAATAAACTTCTTTTATTATATTTGGAATTATTATGCCCACAACTAGGTGTCTTGAGTCTAAATCTTCTGAACTTACAATACCATCTTGAACATAAATCTAAACTTTGTAGTCCCACCGGGCGTGCCAGAACTGTTATACACTAAGTTTGCACCCTATTCAAGCTCTCTTGGTCTTGATAACCTAGTATAACATGGGAATCATCTCCAGGTTGTGGAACCTATGCTAACTGAGATGAGACCTCCAGGTTCTAGGGTGGTTCCTCTTGGATAATCACCTTAATTTTCTCTTTAGCACTAAAGTAAAACTTTGAGGGAAAAGGGATAGAAGGAATGCTGAAAGGGAAATAACTAAAAGCAAACTACCTACTAGGTGATACACTAAAAAAAAATGAACATAATATATTGACCAAATTAGCATGAAAGCTCTCAGATCTAATAGAACACAATCTTCCTAAATAGGCTTGCATCAGTGTTTCACAGAGGGGTCTGAACAAAAGACACAGACTGTGACCTGCAAGCAAATGTTCTCTTCAGCAAAAGGGCACAGGAATGAGACAGAATGACAGGGGGTTGAAGTATACCCACAAACTCATTCAAATCAAATCAGACATAATAGTACACAAATAAGCTAAAAGAAAGAAGGGCTCTGTAACTCCAAGATTTCTCTAACAAAGCCAGTATATCATATTCAATAAGAGAAATACAGATAAGGGAAAGACCTAAGGATAGAAAAGATGCCATGGAAAGCCTCTATTGAATATAACAAATCAATGAAAGATCACAAACTATAAGAGTCAAAGGGCAGAACAAATGCCATGAATAACTCCTAAGAAAGGAAAAACCTTCTTACAATTGCAAACTCTAAGCTTTAAGAGCTCCAAAAAAACTAATACATACATCTCCTCAACACACAAGCAGGAGTCAAAAAATCTAATTAGGGTCACATAGATTTCTCATAGAATAATGGAAACCCTAATTCTATCATTTCTGATCATAAATGCATCATTAAAATATCTTGATCGATCAGATATCTATCCCTACACACAATTCCATCGCCATAACTGCCTTTGGAAGGTCAACCAATCCATCTACTTCTTTGCAAGTCAGGGGTGCCATGAATGCCAAGATCAGATCTCTCGTACATATTTGAATTTAAAAAGCATAAATGGTCACAGGTGGTGCCAAGCTTATACATCCATCAGTGACTGAGATTCAAACTTTAATCTCACTTTAAAATAGGGTCGTCAAATTTTATGTTTTTCGGTAGATCGGGCAGTTCACTTTAATCAGTAAAATGGTCAACCAGGCCCCAAAAGTCATCGGCCACATCACCAGCCTTACAACCAATAAAAAATGAGCACATCAGCAAAAATCAGCACGCGGACCCACCTCCTTGGAGCCTTTGGCAATAAAGAAAAATCAATGGCTCTCGCATGATTGCAAGGGGCAAGAATATTCCTTATGATCATGCAACAATCATAGGATCAAAAGAGAAGACTATCCAATGGGCCCCACTGATAGCATCCCCGTCACCATCCAGCTTGGCAAATGAAACATGGGCATGTCACAATATATGGCAAGAGGACCCACCTGTCAAATCACCTTTCATGTTGAAAGATCGAACGATTGTCGTAATGTCAAGAAGATTAACCCTCAAGCACCTTTTCCTTGCGATATCATGACAATCATTGATCTCAACTAAACTTTAGCCTGCTGAGTGACCTAATCGCCATAAGAAACATAACTGCTCATCGGATCGCTAAAGGCTAAGGCATGAACTGTCATAAACAAGAGACCTAGCAAACACACAGTCACCAAATTGTCAAATAAAAACTTCACCACCAAAAAAATTGGAGATCAAGCGACTGCATCCTTGGAGAATCGGGCCCCATTGAGTCATAGTAGCGCACACAAGAAACACCGACGTCAATGAAGAGATGCAAAGATGTGAAGAAGTAGAAAACCTCCTAGATTTTATATTTAAACAATTTTTGAAACCCTGCGACATAGAGCAAGCTATTTCCTGTGGATCTTAAAATAGTCATAACTCCTTGGCGGTAACATTTCAGAACATGCACCTTCAACTAGACCTTGGAAACTCAAAGAACTATCATATGCTAAGGGCACAAGCCACGAAACATCAAAAATCTAGCTAACAGATCAAAATTGTGTTACAACTAGGGCATGACATTTCATTTGGATTTTTTCATATTAGACCATGCGCCCTAGACTGAAGCATACTAGCATGGGAAACCACCTGAGGCCAAGGGTGCAAGCCATGAAACATTGTGGACTTTGGGTGCAAGCCAAAACAGGCCAAAATTGTATGATAGGAAATTTTGGGTGACAATTCCACTACTTCATATCCAAGTGGATGAAGCCACTTTGTTCTAGGTATAACTGCCTCCATGCATGTTGTATCTGTTTCAACCATAAAACAAATAGTATCCTTGTACTTCTCAATAATGTTTTCTAGAAATCTATACCTCATTTTCATCTTGACCCTGAAGTTCTTCAACTCCAATGTTATGTAATCTCTCAATGTACTTTCAGTGGATGCCTTGTAAGATATCTGTGGCATGGCTGGAATGGACTTGTCCAAATATGAATCTAATACTTTTCCAACTATATGAAGGTACATGTAAATGATCAAAGACCTAAACCTAAATATCTTGGTCTTATCATGCTTGATTGCCTTGACGTTATCAATCAATTGTGCATAAAAGATCTCACACAGATTGAACTCTCCATCTTCCTTTACAAGTCTAATGGCTACTAGAATTGTAGCTGCAGACACACTATTCACCCTATTGGTGTGTTGAAACCTGTATCCAAGTATCATGGATATCAATTTGATGTCAGCTTGCTCAATAGGCTCAATTTTCATCCCGCACCTATCACTCCTTGACTTACATGTTTGTTCAACAATTTTTCTAACATCCTTGCCTGCAGGAAGGATGGCACCAGACTTAGATAGGCCTATCATCTCATATATTAGGTCACTAGTGATTCTTACTGGCACATCACCTATCCAAAATAGGTCATCGTGAATTCTGCTCAAATGTATTTTAATCCATTCTATCTCATAGAACTCATATGTCATAGCATACTCCATTATAGGGTGATCATTCCACTTCTCATATTCATCCAAGATGGTTTTGTCTAGTTTTAGCATGGTTTCCATGTGTGCCCTTAGTCTATCCAATCCTACTGGTTCCTTCTTGCAGTAAATGTATGCCCTAATGTCTTCAACATGCATAACACCCATAAGTGTGTGGGAGAATGATCCCTCTAAGTCATCTAGGGTAGACTTAAATGGATGCTTCTTAAATACATATCTTTTATTTTCTGCAACATCAAATACTATGGGAGTGCCCATCACTTACTTGATTTATCGCTTTCCAAATGTTCTCTAAGATAATCTAAAGACTTCTGAATCGGAGTGATGAAATAGGGCTTTTGCATCTACTAATCACTAATAGATCAATTTGCAAGTCTTCAAAATAACTTATAAAGCTCTTTCTACTCTCCAATCACTCTGAGTTTGAATGCAATGAGTAATCAAAAAGCTTCCTATGTACTTAAAGTGAAGATTCTGCCATTAATGCTTGCCGTGTAAACCAAGTTGTCACTTAAAAATTTATATATTCCATTCTGCAAAGATTCAGCTAGTGCGCTCTTGCATGAAGGTTTCTCTAGTCTCCAAAATCTTAAGTCCAAAGGCACATACTCTAAAAGTGAGTATACCAGCCACACAAGTGTCTAGAGCTAAATTAGCTCCCCCTATGACCTTGAGGGCCATTCATCCAGATGTAGAGGATGTGTCCACTATGGATGCATCTAATACATACTCATCAACTTTGTCCTTCTTTGTTTCTAACCAAATCAAGCTCGCATCCTTTGAAGCTTTCACAAAATTGACTTCTCCTTCAAGATCCAAAACTAGTTCTTTGATTCTTTTAGGGCTTTCTTGACCTTGCATCCTTGATCTACAGAACTTTGAGATATTTCCAGCCTTGTTACAAGAGTGACAAATGACTGGAGGCCTTATATTCCTCGGTGTATTAACATGGGTCACCATCTTACATTGTTTAGCTAAGTGACCATTATAGTTACATATTTGATATGTAACATTTTGAGAGCTTCTTACTTTTGATTGATTTTGATTTCTTTGATTTTGAGTGTTGTTCTTTTGGCTTGTCTTGCAATTCATAGCCTTATGACCAAATTTATTGCATGAATAACAGTAACCATTGAAAGGTCTTACCTCTGTACAGTTTATTTCTATGTGTCCATGATTGTTACATGCATAACAAGTGTAGTATATAGGCTTGCACTCATTCTTAGGTGGTTCAATATGATCCTTGGTCTGACTACTAGTCTCTTTAGCATCTGAGGTGCCTTCTAGTGCTTTCATTCTTGCTCGCATGTTATCAATCTAATTTTGTGCTTCATTGTATCCAATTCAGCTAGTGTCTCCTTTTTCTCTTCTTGCATATAACTAAGATTCTATTAAATCAGACCTGGTGTGTAATTTATCAATGTGATTCTTAGCCTCTTTCAATTCAAATTCCAAGCTTTCCTTGTTGTTTCTTAGTTCTAAGATTTCCATGTTTGCTTGCCTCAATTCTTCATTCAGTTGAAGGTTCTCATTAACCTGTTCATCATAGACTTCTTGATTGTACCTGATGGATTACCTCTAGTAAGAAAGATAAGTCATCAGATGGATCTAATTCTTGGAGCTAGCTTTGCAAACAAGGTAGCTGTATCATCTTAAAATGGAAGCACTTCCATGTTAAGAGCATTTAGCCCTCCAAGTAAGTGGTTTTGGGTCATGTTAAGCACCTTGATTGGGTCTTTTCATGTATTTGGCTTTCTCCCCACTTTCCACTTCTTCTCCGCACTTGATTTCTTCATTCTAGGTGAAATTAGGGTTAAGGTCTTAAGGACTTTCCTAATTTTCCTTCTTCTATGGCTCTATTTTCTAGGTAGGGTTTAGAAATGAGACCTCCTAGTCCTTCATCACATCATTTTGAGGATTTTTTATCTATTCCTAACACTGGGTCCTGCTCAGACATCAAATTCTACATTTCTGGCACTCCTGGAACTCCTGTTGCAAAATCTGGCAAAGTTAGGGTTTGAGGTCAAAGTTGACCTTGACCCTGACTAGGTCAAGGTTGACCTTGACCCTGACTAGGTCAAGGTCGACCTTGACCTTAACCTCTTCCTACCAAAATTTCAGAGTTTCATTTGTCGGTAATTTAGTTTTTAGGAAAGTTATTTCCTGCTTCCGGGTCAGTTGTTTCGGGCTCTGAAATGGTAAATCCTTTAATGGTATTTAATCAAGGTATATTTTCTAAAGGTGAGGACCAAATTGGGATTTAATTCTTCATGGTGGCCCATCTAGAGGAGTGTTCCCTAGATCACTATAAAAGGAGGCCTTCCTCTCTCATTTTTTATATCAAGTTGACATCACTCAATCAAGCAAGTCTTCAAGCATTCAAGTGTTCAAGCATTCATCCATCAAGGAGTTCCATTATTAGCTATTAAAGGATTCAATCTCCTTGGATCCCCCTTGAAGATCCCTCCTTTTCCATTCATTCAAACCTTCTCATATGCAAAGATCAAATCAAGATTGGTGTTGAAGATCAAAATACCATTGATTGGAGACATCCTACATTCATTGAAGCATTCTTACTTTTGGATTTGAAGATTCAAATCCTCTGCAAGGAATTCAACATAAGCAAGGTGATTTGTTTCAATTACTTTGTTTATGCACCATATATTTCAATTCAATTTCAAGGTTAATTCCTAAATTGGGGTTTGACTAAGGCAAACCCCCCATACAACCAAAAACCCCCATTTTCTTGCAGGTATAGGAGCAAAATCTCAGATTTGAGAGCAAATTTGGATACCCTTTTTAGCAATCTTTCAAGATCTGTGAACAGAATCAGAATCAGACTTCAAATAAATAATGTGGTCTTTGACCTTTTAAAAGGTCAAAGTCGGCCTGTGTGTATTTGGAGAAAATATTTTTGGGTTTTGTCTGCCTCGGCATTTCCAGTCCAGAACAGGTGACAGAATCTTCAAAAAGTTCATATAGAAGCCAGAGTTTAGCATTTTCTAGATTTTCCCTAATTCGAGGTTAGTATTTGCACTTCAATTATTTCAGATTTCAAGCTTAATCCAAATATAGGGAAGTATAGGATTTATTCTTTCTTTCATATTCTTCATAGATTGATTCGATTGTGTATTAATCTCTTGGTTGATCAAATTGGATCTCTCTTTTGGGAATTTAGATTTAGGAGTGAATCTTACTTTTTCCCCACACACATACACAAATAGTGGTGATTCCAAATTACAACTATTCATTTTGGTGAACCCGACTAGCTTACTCTCTTTCTTTTTGGTGTTAGATTTCCTTTTATCTTGTTAGTATTAGATTTATCCTTTGTGATTGATCTTGTATGCTAATTAGATTTCATGTTCATGCATTATGTGTTCTTAGTTTAGTTCATTTACATTATATTGGTTTATGAGCTTTACTACCGCTAGTCCTACTTATAACATTTTGGTTAGAAGAAGTTGTAGACTCATGGGTGTCTTTGAGCCTGAATCTTCTCCTTTCCTTAGGATCCTTGATGATAACTTGATTCTTCATGATTCTGATCCTACTATGGAGCAAAACTCTTCTCAGTCATCTCATGATGAGGATGATCCTTTAAGGGTTCCTCCTAAACAAGTCCAAAAACTTTCCACCGAACTTGATAAAATGGGTAATTGGCTTCTTCAAGAAAACCATGGTCAAGATTCTATTCAAGCTATAGAGGCTCTTAAGAAATTTCTCCATGATAGTGATCAAGGTGTTAACCTCTTGCATGTTATTACTCATCTTTTGCATTCCAATGTTAAACCTTTAACTCAAGAGGCTCAAGATTTAGGTTTCACTGCTCCTATCACTAGTGTTGAACCTCCTAATCCTTTACCTAGTATTCCTATCTATACTCCTCCTCTGGTGACTATGATAGTTCCCTCTGTTCCTATGAGTGTTCCTCCCATGTCCCTTCCTACATCACAACCTTCATATCATAGTGTTCCTTTCACTTATTCCACTCTGCTTCCAACTGTAGTTCCTAGTGTTCCTCCAGTTATGTCTTCTAGTCCTGCAGCTTCTTACACTTTACCTAGTGTGTCTAATGTTGCTACTCCTCCTATTTCCTCTACTAATTCCACCATCATTAGTTTGGCTCAAACCGTATCATCCTTACAACAACAACTTGCTTCCTTAACTCAAAACAAGTTTAATATTCCTACATGTGACATGGGAAGTCCTTTGTCTAGGGATATTATCTGAACTCCTATTCCTCAGCAAGTCAATATGCCTCATCTTGAGAATTATAATGGAAAAGGAGATCTTGTTCATCATGTTAAAACATTCCAAATCCTTTGTAGTGATTATGCTCATGACCATAGGATTTTAGCCAAACTGTTTGCTCGAACCCTTCGTGACAAGGCCTTATAGTGGTATTGTTCCTTGCCTCCTTATTCAATTGATTCCTTTCCACAACTTGCTAATGCCTTTATTCAACAATTTCAAAACAATATTGGCCCACAAGTGTCTTTGACTGATTTAATGCATTGTAAACAAGGTGCTAAAGAAAAATTGACTGAATTTATTGGTAGATTTAAGCATTTGCATGCTCAGATTTCTTATCCTATTCCTAATATTGATATTCAACATATGTTTATTTCAAATTTGCAAAAGGATATTAGAGATAAGATTCTGCTTACTGAATTTACCTCTTTTCAACAACTTTGTGCAGCGCTTCATCATTATCAATTACAAATGAGTCAGCTTGAGAGCAACACTCCAATGGCTCATGTTCCCATTGATAAGAGTGATGCTGCTCCTAATCCAAATAAGTTTCAAAAATTCAATAATTATGTCAAGATAAACAAACAGGTGAATGCAGTTGCTGATCAAGTTGTTGTTGCATCTCATAATGCCACTTCTACATCCATTGCTTTTCGATTAAATTGTATGTTTACTCCTCTTTCTAAAACTTTACATGCTATTATGAATAGGTTGTTACTTGCTAATATGATTACTTTACCTCTTATTCGACCTCTTTTACCTACTACAATTGCATCTAAATCTTTTGATCAAAATGCTTTTTGTCAATATCATCGTCAGAATGGTCATGATACTGAGAGATGTTATTCTTTAAAACATAAGGTCCAAGATCTCATTGATGCTAAAGCTTTATCTATTGATACTCTGGATAGTAGTGGGAATCAATATGTCTCTCCTCCTAATTAGAACCTTCAAATCTATACGAATCCTCTACCTGCGCATGATACTAATACTATTGCTCAACCATCTACTATGGAAATCATATATGATTCAAAGATGGATGATCTTAATCATGTCATTAATCAAGTGGAGCATGTTGCTAAGTCTATATCTCCACCTCAACCTTCACCTCAAGTTCAATCTCAACCTTAGGATAAACCTAAACCTAAAGTAAAACCTCAACCTAAACATCAACAACAATTTTAGGATAAAAGACCTCAGGAACTTTTGATTACCTTTGATGATTCTAAGATTATTAAGGCTCATGATGGTCCCCTTTACATTGCTGCTAGGGTTGCTCAGATACCTACTCGTGGTTGTCTTGTTGATCCTACCTCCTTAGTCAATGTTATCACTGAAGAAAATATTTTTATGAAAAGCTTACAATGTGACTTCTATGATACATCGGATGTGTGGATTCAAACTTGTAATGGTTTTCTTTATCCCTCATTTGGTTCTATTACTTTACCAGATGAACTTTTTGGAAAACTTGTGAACACTACCTTTGTTGTGGTTCCTACTTCTGATCAATTTCAAGTTAAGCTAGGTTTGCCTTGGTTAACTGTCATGCATGTTGTTGCTTTACCTATACATAAGTGTCTTAAGTTCATTCATGATGGTGAAGTAAAGATGATCAATCATAGTCTATATCGACCTTCTAGGCCTAGAGATTGTGTTGCTCTGGATTTCTTTTGGCCTTCATTACCTAATTCACATCCTACTCGCCCTAATAATCTTTTTCAATCACACCAAGCCTATAAGCATCATAAGATTCTTCAATTAAGCATACCTCCTATGGATCTTAATCATGGTCTTTTACCTACACCTTCAATACCTCCTTCAACTATGGCTTCTTGTTTTGTTAATCAAGTTCCTCCTACTAAATCTATCAAAGATCCTCTGATTGCTCCTCCTATGGTTGATAATCCTATTGATCTTCCTAAAGAACCTGTGAAGGATCCTGTGATTGTTCCTCCTAGTTCTCATCCTATTTCAAATAAATCAAAACGTAACCAATCTTCTAATGAATGTCATAAAAAGTGTCGTGCTCATGCTAAAGCTAAAAGATCTCTACTTTCTGCGGATACACCTATGCATAATGTTGTTACTAATAATGATGTTCACATGCATGATTATGATGATTCTAATCATATTTTAGATCCTATTTTGATTAATTTGGATGACGAAGATACTCTTGATGATACTGATAATCTTACTGATGAATATGAGACTATTGACATTGACATTGATTTGTAGAATATGCTTTCATCTCAATTAACTCTTACACCTAGTATCGAACATAGTGATTCTCAAGAGGATCCTTGTCTGGAACTAGCTATCATTCCTACTATATTGGATATAGTCCCTCTTGTGAGTTACCCACCTACCCTAAATGATATACAACAAGATGGGGAAAGTAGGTGGCACACTTGATCGGTTTGTCCTTTGTGGTAGTTTTGTTGTGTGCTTGCCTGCTGTATTGTGCTTCTCCCATAATGTATTTGCTAAATGTTGTTAGATTCTTTTATATGATCCTTATTACTTAGTTGGTACAAGGTGATGAAAGAATCAAAACTATTGTTCCATTCCTCTATATGTATCTCTATTCTTCTATGCATTGTTCAATGTTATGTTGTAACTGTGCTATTGTTCATAAATATTTCCTTGTGTAATCTGCTTGGATTCGAGATATGGTAGCACTAAATCTTTTTGGTCTCCATGTCATGGTCTGAAAAGATTCTTCTTCATATATCTTATGTGATCTTTCCTCCTTTGTGATTGTAGTTAGTTCTACTTTCTTTGGAAAATGATGTCAATTCATTTGCAATAATATTATATATATATTATCTTATGATCATACTAACCCCATGGTAGGTAGATCCCTTGCATGTTCTCTATATGTTTCTGTGATATTTTCCTTGATTTGTATTCATCTGGGGGCATCTCGACATGGAAAGGTAATCAGTGGAGTTGTTTATGTTTCCATTAAATCCATTGCTCCTGTTAAAGTGTCAGCAATGACTTTAACGTGGAGGCATATGCTATGCTCACTTATTACACACACGCACTTATGAAAAATTCAAAACATGCTAAATCCTCTAAAGGTAATGCACATAAGTGGCTAAATCCTGAGGAAGACATGCACTTTAAATTTACTTTTCAATCTTTCTTTTTGGATTAGGAACTAATCCTTAAAGTATGGATTTATATTAGGATCTCTTGATCCCCCCAGTTTCAAATACACATATATTGTGATCCCTTAAGGTCGGAAGTGTCCTTAAGACTAGATCTCTTTTGTTTTTAATTTATTCTTATGGAATAGAATATTCCTAAGGATAAATCCTTGATGGGTTGACTAGTGAGTAGCCACATTCACTAGGTGGTTCAATTCCATCTTTCTGGTTGCACCTTTTTCCTGTGTGGTTCACAATGGGACATAAGTTCTCATTGGGTGAGGTAATCACACTTTTTCTTTCTCTCTTTAGAGATGTCTCTCTTATCTGTGATCTAAGATTTGATGAAGACTTGAGTCCCTGGGGGCTTGGGATTTCTCTTTTTCCCTTAGATTATGATAAGATTATCTTGTTATTTTTATCTCCTTTACCAAGAGTTTGCATCGATTCCATACTCTTGCTAAAGTGGGGGCTTAATGTATCATATTAAAATGGAAGCACTTCCATGTTAAGAGTGTTTAGCCCTCCGAGTAAGTGGTTTGGGGTCATGTTAAGTGCCTTGATTGGGTCTTTGCATGTATTTGGCTTTCTCCCCACTTTCCACTTCTTCTCCGCACTTGATTTCTTCATTCTAGGTGAAATTAGGGTTAAGGTCTTAAGGACTTTCTTGATTTTCCTTCTTCTATGGCTCTATTTTCTAGGTAGGGTTTAGAAATGAGACCTCCTAGTCCTTCATCACATCATTCCAAGGATTTTCTATCTATTCCTGACACTGGGTCCTGCTCAGACATCAAATTCTACATTTCTAGCACCCCTGGAACTCCTGTTGCAGAATCTGGCAAAGTTAGGGTTTGAGGTTAAAGTTGACCTCGACCTTGACTAGGTCAGGGTCAACCTCAACCTTGACCTCTTCCTACCATAATTTTAGAGTTTCATTTGCCAGTAATTTAGTTTTTAGGAAAGTTATTTCCCGCTTCCGGGTCGGCTATTTCAGGCTCTGAAATGGTAAATCCTTTAATGGTATTTAATCAAGGTATATTTTATAAAGGTGAGGACCTAATTGGGATTTAATTCTTCAAGGTGGCCCATCTAGAGGAGTGTGCCCTAGATCACTATAAAAGGAGGCCTTCCTCTCTCATTTTTCATATCAAGTTGACATCACTCAATCAAGCAAGTCTTCAAGCATTCAAGTGTTCAAGCATTCATCCATCAAGGAGTTCCATTGTTAGCTATTGAAGGATTCAATCTCCTTGGAGCCCCCTTGAAGATCCCTCCTTTTCCATTCATTCAAACCTTCTCATATGCAAAGATCAAATCAAGATTGGTGTTGAAGATCAAAATACCATTGATTGGAGACATCCTACATTCATTGAAGCATTCTTACTTGTGGATTTGAGGATTTGAATCCTCTACAAGGACTTCAACATAAGCGAGGTGATTTGTTTCAATTACTTTGTTTATGCACCATATATTTCAATTCAATTTCAAGGTTAATTTCTAAATTGGGGTTTGACTAAGGCAAACCCCCCATACAACCAAAAACCCCCATTTTCTTGTAGGTACAGGTGTGAAATCTCAGATCTGAGAGAAAATTTGGATACCCTTTTCAAAAATCTTTCAGGATTTGTGAATAGAATCAGAATTGGACTTCAAATAAATAATGTGGTCTTTGACCTTTTAAAAGGTCAAAGTCAACCTGTGTGAATTTGGTGAAAAGATTTTTGGGTTTTGTCCGCCTCGGCATTTCTAGTCCAGACCAAGTGACAGAATCTTTAGAAAGTTCATACAGAAGCCAAAATTTAGCATTTTCTAGATTTTCCCTAATTCAAGGTTAGTATTTGCACTTCAATTATTTCAAATTTCAAGCTTAATCCAACTATAGGGAAGTATAGGATTTATTCTTTCTTTCATATTCTTCATAGATTGATTCGATTGTGTATTAACCTCTTGGTTGATCAAATTGGATCTCTCTTTTGGGAATTTGGATTTAGGAGTGAATCTTACATTTTCCCCACACACATACACAAATAGTGGTGATTCCAAATTACAACTATTCAGTAGCTCATAGGATAACTCCAATAGAGAGTGAAGAGTTGAAAAGACAAGTGCAAGAGTTGATGTAGATTGGGTTGATTCATGACTTTGAGTCCATGTGTTGTACATGTGGTATTAGCACCAAAGAAAAATGGAGAATGGAGGATGTGCACAGATTCTTGGGCTATTAATAAGATTACTATGAAGTATAGGTTTTCATTGTCAAGGACGGATGAGGATGACATTATGGATTGTTTAAGTGGATCCAAGTACTTCATAAATATAGATTTGAAGAGTGGATATCACCAAATTTGAATTAGAAAAGGAAATGAATGGAAAACAACATTCAAGACAAAGGAGGGCTTGTACTAGTGGTTAGTCATGCCTTTTGGGCTAACCAATTCACCAAGAACATTCATGTGGCTCATGAATGATGTATTGAAAGAGTTTTTTAGTAAGTTTTTTATTGTTTACTTGGATGATATCTTGATCTTTAGTAAGATGATGAAAGAGCATATGATGCATATTTGTAGGGTCCTTGAGAAATTAAGCGAAGAAAAATTATTCATTAACTTGAAGAAGTGCAATTTTATGAAGGAGGAGTTGGTGTACCCATGATTTTTTGTCTCAACAAATGGTATTAAGATGGACCCAGAGAAATTGAAGGTTGTCCTTGAATGGCCTACTCCAAGGAGTGCTACTGAGGAGAGATCTTTTCATGGTTTGGCTAGTTTTTACAGGAAATTTATCAAGAATTTCAGTAGTCTCTGTGGCCCCTAATAAAAACAATGAGATGGGATAGGAAGAGTTAAGTGGACTATAAAAGCAAAAAAGAATTTTGATTTGTTGAAAATAAAATTTATAGAGAGACCTTTTTTGGCACTTCTATAATTTAATAAGGTATTTCAAGTAGATGTGATGAAAATAGAAATTCTATTGGAGCTTTTTTGAGTTAGGACGGTAAACCCATTGCTTAATTAAGTGAGAATTTGAATGATGCCAAAAGAAAATATTTTGTTTATGATCAAGAGTTTTATGCTATAGTCCAAGCACTGAGGAAATGGAGATATTATCTTTCACCTAAGGAGTTTGTCTTATTTATTGACCATCAATATTTATAGTATTTGAATAGTCAAGGGAAGTCGAATCAAAGGCATTTAAAATGGATTGAGTTTTTGCAAAGTTACAGTTTTGTTTTAAAGCGAGAGTGGAAGGTCTAAAAGAGTTGTAGATGCCTTGAGTAGCAGGAAGAATTTACTGACATAGATGCAAGTCAAAGTTGTTGGGTTCCATGAACTTAAGATTTTGTATCCATAGTATCTTGATTTTGGTGAGGCTTCACTACAACATTTGGGGTCGAATTCTGACGGTGGGTAGCAACAACACTACCATTTGTGTGTGTTTTTTGTGGTTTTTTTTTCAAGTTCCCCCGACGTAGTTGTAATAGCGACAATTCCATCGTAATTTTGACACCCGCGTTATTATAAACAAAAAAGAGGCTCATTTCTATTTTTTGTAAATCCAAGTTGCGTGCATGAAGAGGGTGAGGTCAAGATAGGCAAGTAGAGGTAGGTGTTTATTTGGATCTTTGATCATTACATTTGCGTCATGATTTACTTCATTTGATGATTATTTACTTGTTCAAGGTTGTGGGCTTGTGACTGTTTCTTCCTTGTGTATATATCTCTGATTTGGTTATTGACACAACATTATAATGCTCACTGATGTATTTTACTTTTTTCGATCTTTGAAGACCCATATTTAACACTAGGGAATTATTGTTGGATCCTTGCATTTTTATTATTTGCTTGCGCACTATGATGACCTAGGGCATCAATGATTAACTAAATTACTTGTTTTCAATTTATCACATGATTGACTATCGGGCTAGGGCATCATTATTTGCTTCCATTGATGATTATATACTGTACTTGATTTCTCAAGGTCGTGGGCTTGTGACTGTTTCTTCCTTCTGTATATATAATTTCTCAATTTGATTTGGTTATTGACACAACATTATAATGCTCACTGTTGTATTTTACTTGTTTGGATCTTTGAGGACCTCTGTTTAACACTGGGGCATTATTGTTGGATCCTTGCATTTTTATTATCTTCTTGGTGTGATGACCTAGGGCATCAATGATTAACTATTACTTATTTTCAATTCATCACATGATTGACTATTGGGCTAGGGCATCATTATTTGCTTCCATTGATGATTATATATTGTACTTGATTGCTCAAGGTTGTGGGCCTATGATTGTTTCTTTCTTCTATATATATCATTGCTTGATTTGATTTGGTTATTGACACAACATTATAATACTCACTACTATATTTTACTTGTTTGGATCTTTGAGGATCTATGTTTGACTCTAGGACATTATTGTTGGATCCTTGCATTTTAATATCTACTTGTTGTGATGACCTAGGGCATCAATGATTAAGTATTACTTATTTTCAATTCATCACATGATTGACTATCGGGCTAGGGCATCATTATTTGCTTCCATTGATGATTATATAATGTACATGATTGCTCAAGGCCACAGGCCTATCACTGTTTCTTCCATCTATATTAACCATTGCTTGATTTGATTTGGTTATTGACACAACATTATAATGGTCACTGTTGCATTTTACTTGTTTGGATCTTTGAGGACCTGTGTTTAATACTAGGGCATTATTGTTGGATCCTTACATTTTTATTTACTGCTTGTTGTGATGACATAGAGAATCAATGATTAACTATTACTTGTTTTCAATTCATCACATGATTGACTATGTATAGCTTTATTATGCACATACATGACTGTAGATGAGGATATGTAATATGATATCATGCATTGCTTAGATCCCTTGGATCTAACCCCATTTTTTTCCTTCTTACAGCTTTTGGATGAACTAGGAGCACACTAGATTTACACCCTAGTCATCCTTCCATCATCTCTTCAAGAAATGTCTGGTACCCTATTGTTTATGCTCATTTACTCATGTATGTTTTTATTCAACCTTATCTTTCTAGGAGTTGGCTATGATCATGGCATGTGTGAGCCTAAATTTGTTGTTGTATCATTATCATTGTTGCTTCATTATGCCCATTTGAATGCACCAGTGCTTATGATCTTCATATCTCATGAAGCTAGGGCATTATAGATTTACTAATTGCATGATCATAACCAGCAGCACATGAAGCAAATAGAATGATCAAAGAGACAAATAAACACCTACCTTTTCTTTTGTACACTTTCCATCATCAAAGATCTATCCACAAAGCTCAGTGCTATCAAACTTCTTAACTCCTTTACCTTTCTAGTAATACTCAAAATCTTATTCGATGAATCCACATAAGCATAAAAGTAACCAATATGATCTTATAATCATAAGACTCAAGTTCAATGTAAATAAAATGTGTTCACAAATAGAATCACATGTAATATAGTCTCAAGTATAGTCAATAAATATAGACTCGGCTAGACAAAAGAAAGTATGATCCATACATACACAATAAGCCACTAAAGTATGCTTCATAAGCATAAGAGTAATCACATAAGTCTCACCACATAAGAGTAACCAAATTTGTCCAACATATAACTAGGAGAAATGTGATCACAACAAGATGCAATATAGTTCCCTCTATAAAGAAATGTATTCACACATATATATGATCAATAGAAAAGCATATATAAAGGATAACACATATCCATATAAATTATGCTCCCATGCATTCATTAACCAATAATGTATGCACCTATGCATCAATAGAGAAAATAGTTAATCAATTATACTAACAATCAGCTGTGTATGTTCCCATATATAAAACTCCCTCTCAAATTGCAACTCCCTTTCAAATTGCAAAGAGCTTAGTTTTGGGTTCTTTTATCTCCTCTTCCCTCTTCCATCTTTGTCCTTTGAACTTCCTTCATTTTCATTCCTCTTATCCTTTTGGAATTATCTCTTTTTCTTGAATTTCCCTATCCCCCTTTTAAATTTTTGAGAGTAAAGAACTTGTATATCTTCCTTGAAGATTGATTCTCTTGATATTAATATTGCTTTTTCTTGAAGACAATCGGTCTTTAGTCTATCAAGAGTAGGTAATTTGGAATGTGCACTAATCCCTTGAATGAATGCATCCCAAGTAAGAGGAAATCCATTAAGAGCTATCACAACTAGCTCTTTATCGTCATATTTGAACCCAATTGATGCTAGTTGATTTCTTAGCTCATTGATCCTCATGAAGTAGGATGTGATTGTCTCCCCTTGATTCATCCCACTCTGGGAGAGGTTATTTTTGAGAGCTAGGACCCTATTTTTGTTGTTGATCTTAAACATACCAGACAATGAAGTGAACATCTCATATGCATTCTCTAGATTTGTAATTGTTGGCACAATGTGATATTTAACACTATCAACAATTATTCATATTGCTTTATTGTTGTTTTTGTTCCATTCCTTCTTTTGATTTGCATCCATGATTCAGGAGCATCTCGGGTCCTTAGCCATCATGTGTCACCAAAAATATGTTTTTATGTTCCTGTGTTGCTCGGTTCCTTCTTTAACTGAGTTGGTTCAGTGTTGCTCAGTTTCCTTTATTTACTGGGGTTGGTCGGTTATCTCTTTGGCACTCAGTGAATTTCCCTGGAGCTCGGTGATGCTTGTTTGGCACTTGGTTATCCTTGCTTACCGAGTTGTTTATTTTGGATTTCTATTGAGGCTGACTCTTGCATTTATTATTGGTCATGGATTTAATATTGGTATCTATTATTGGGAAGCATGTGGACCTAGATCTGGTCATTCCTTCCATTAATGGTGGATCTGAAGGCTGACTTGTTTGGTAGCATCTTATATAAATGTAGTTGTTTGGTTAGAGTTTAGGGAGTCAGTTCAAAGCAAGAAAAGATAGAAGATTGAAGATAGAAGATTAGAGATTGTGGGAAGATCATCACATGTTGGAGGACTTCTATACTTAATTGTAATATTTGGCCTAAATTGGGAGGCCTTACAACCTGACATGTATAATTCAATTTGAAGATAATATATGAAAGTCTTGGCATTCTCTCTCTCATTTTTGTGTGTTGTTGCTTCCGCGTGTGATCTTTGCAAGGTGGATCTAGTTAGGGTGTGCCTTTGGCCCCTCTCCCTATCTTCCCTTGCATCAATCCATATAATATTTAGGAGGATCTTCAATCAGCAATCACAGTGACCACAGGGGTGGGAGAGTCAATCCATTATAGAGACCTCAATCCTAGTTCACTGTTGCAACTAGAAAACCCAAGCACAGTCTGACACCAATTAATTCCTAGGCTTTAATAACAATTAAACACTCAAATAAATGTTTGGATATATAAATAACACCCGAGCCAATGATCTTACATCATGATCCAATCACTAATACACCACAAAATACATTTGAAGGCACTGCATGGGCTAAGTGTACCTTGCGGGCAGATTCACAATTTATAGAGAATATTTTTGTTTATTGAATGAATACCATTTGAAAATGGTTCTATACACACACCAACTCCACATCCCCCCTCCACTCATGTGGATCAACACTAATAAAGACTTCTAACAACTAAAGACTGACTACAACCATTAACTAACTATCTAACTATCCCCCAAATAGTAAGCATGCCATCAAATGATCATGTAATTAGTAAATCCATAATGCCCTAGCTTCATGAGATCCAACAGATAATAAAAATGCAAGGATCCAGCAATAATGCCCTAGTGTTAAACAAGGGTCCTCAAATATCCAAACAAGTAAAATACAACAATGAGCATTATAATGTTGTGTCAATAACCAAATCAAATCAAGCAATGATATATACAGAAGGAGGAAACAGTCACCAGTCTGCGGCCTTGAGAAATCAAGTACAGTATATAATCATCAATGAAAGCAAATAATGATGCCCTAGCCTGATAGTTAATCATGCGATGAATTGAAAACAAGTAATAGTTAATCATTGATGCCCTAGGTCATCACAACAAGAAGATAATAAAAATGCATGTTTGATTATGACTGCATCACCTTGTATTGGAACACCGTGAGCTTATGACATGTTATGAGTTATTGTTGTGGATGCATCATTTGGAAATGATTCCATAGCAACATCAAATGAAACACCAATATTTGATGTTGTTGTTGCATTGTTTGGATGATGCATCCACAGTATGGCTTCATTATGCACATGCATGATTATAGATGAGGATATGTAATAGGATATCATGCATTTCTTAGATCCCTTGGATCTAACACCATTTCTTTCCTTCTTGCATGTTCTAGATCAACTAGGAGCGCACTGGACTCACACCCTGGTCATCCTTCCATCATCTCTTCGGGCAATATCTAGTACCTTGTTGTTTATGCTCCTTTACTCATGTATGTTTGTATTCAACCTTATCTTTATAGGAGTTGGCTATGCTCATGACCTATGTGAGCCCAAATGTTTTATTTTTCACTCTTTTCTTTGTGCAGATGTAGGTGTTTATTTGGCTCTTTGATCATTCCATTTTCTTTATGTGAGCTCGAAGCATCATTATCATTACCTCCACCTAGGGCATCAATGATTAACTATTACTTGTTTTCAATTCATTGCATGATTCACTATTGGGCTAGGGCATCATTATTTTCTTCCATTCATGATTATATTTTGTACTTGATTTCTCAAGGCCAAGGGCCTATGACTATTTTGTCTTTCTATATATATCATTGCTTGATTTGATTTGGTTATTGACACAACATTATAATGCTCACTATTGTATTTTACTTGTTTGAATCTTTGAGGACCTATGTTTAACACTAGGGAAATATTGATGGATCCTTTAAATTTTATTATCTACTTATTTTGATGACCTAGGGCATCAATGATTAATTATTACTTATTTTCAATTCATCACATGATTCACTATCGACTCATTTCTAATGTACAAATATTCCAATCCTTAGTGAGTAGACATTATGATACTCGCTAAGCCTTACTTTTAGTTCATCATAAGGATTGGTAATCACTAAGAACAAGACATGAAAGTAGCCAAGTCCATGTATCGTATGTTCTTCCAAGACAATGTGCATAGACTTGGCTACTTTCATGTCCACTATGATGCATATAATCCTACATTGATGAAAAGAAAAAGAAAGGCTCATTTCTAATTTTCCCCAAATCTGAGCTATGCGTGCGAAGAGGGCAAAGTCAAGCCAGGGAAGCAAAGGTAGGTGCTTATTTGGATCTTTGATCATTCCATTTTCTTCATTTGAGCTCGAAGCATCATTCTTTACTTCCATTGATGATTATTTACTTGCTCAAGGCCATGGGCCTATGATTGTTTCTTCCTTTTGTATATATCTTTTATTTGGTTATTGACACAACATTATAATGTTCACTGTTGTATTTTACTTTTTTAGATCTTTGAGGATATAGTGTCTTTCACGAACGATCTTTCACCAACATGTCTTTCACCATTTCTTTGCTCTTTCTTGGATGTCTCCAAGTGTCTTTTTAACTCCACCATTTGGCAAGTGTTTATAAGGGATATAGTTCAGTCTAGTCTTCTTCTTGGATTTTATATGATCCCATTATAGTTCATTCTAGTCTTCTGTGATGCCTTCTTTGTGTATTTTGTGCACTACTTTGTTGGGACCATATGCGTAAATGTGGTTAACAAAGGGCTATTGTAGATACTGAAACTTTTTTAGAATTTCAAGTAGATACGTTGGACATATTTTGATAAAATCATGAACTTTTTTATTGTTTATGACTTCGTTATGATTTTTTTTTTAAATTAAACAAAATTAAAAATTAACCTTATTTCAAAAAATGGGGAAATAGAGAATAAGGAAATTTTACTGTCATAGGACTCTTGACACCACCTCCATAATTAGTGTGTTTTGATTACCTAATGTAATTGATTCCACCATAATTTTTATTTAGGATCATAATTAGTTCTCTATGTCCTTTTTTCTTATTATGTCATTCGTTGTCTGTTTCCAATGATTATATAAATATGATTGTATGTTGGTTGATGCCCAATGGAGTGGAAAAGATCTAATTCTTATATCACCAAAACTGAAAGTTTGGCATCCTTTGGCATTTGGGAGACACTTTGATCACTTCATTATCTCATTTGGACTTACATTCTAACCAAACATATTCATTATGCCATTTATTTATGACGATTTTTCATTATTGTGCCAAATAAGAAGCCAATTAGTATTTTTTACATAACAATATCAACTACTACGCTTGTTTGGTTATCGATAACTATCCTTCTCATAATATTATCAATTATTGGGATGTTGTGTTTTTTATGAAGATATAATTGTATTCAACCTTATTTGATCAACTCTTATATGCACAAGTGATGAACATTCAAATTTTCCTAAGTAGTACTATGAGCTTTCCTGACATACATGTACTATTGTGAAAATCATCACAAGTCTATTTGTTGCAGGGCCTAGCTCCCAGTAATGCTTGGTCAAATCTGCATGTTTTTCAAATGTTCCCTAGAAGACAATCATCCTTCTTCCACCAACATTATAGTCAATGTACAAGTAACGTACAAGTCATTCCATTCAAGAAAGACCATGTCTGACAATATCAACCCAAAACAAAATAAGGAGTATGCAGAATTCAATGAATGCAGAATTAGTTTTGCAAAATTGGCCATGTTGATGATGATTATGAAGAAGATTTGAAAATTTTTCCATATGAGTAAATTTATATTTTTGTGTGTATGGTTGCTATGCCATTATTTTTTTGAGATACAAATGTTTGTGTATATATATATGTTTATGTTTGATTTATTTGAGATTGTAATTGATTAGTCTTATGATGGAACATAATGGTAAGGGTTTCTGATGTGTTGATGAACATTCAAATTCACATAAGCAGTACCATGAGCTTTCCTATCACACATGTACTATTGTGAAAATCATCACAAGTCCATTTGTTGCAGGGTTTATCTCCCAGTAATGTTTGGTCAAATTTGCATGTTTCTCACATGTTCCTTAGAATAATTTTAATCTCACAACAGATGAGAAACATAAATGTATTGGTCACTCTTCTTTGGAGATACAACATATTTGAGTGGTATACTTAGATGATGCAACGGAAACAATACTACTCCTCTAGTTCTAAGTTGACAATGTATGATTCAAAAACTATAGATAACGATGGTTTTTGGACCCTATCTTGATTTGTTTTTGGACCTTACACTGTCAACTTAGAACTATAGGAGTAGTGATTGTGTTGCATCATCTGGGTATATACTCAATTATGTTGTATCTCCAAAGAATTGTGACCATGCATGATGCCTACATTTATGTTTCTTAGTTGTTGTGTCATGACCCTTTACGATCCCTAATAATACATCTTAGAGGTCTTAAAGTGTCGTAAGGGGTCATAAGATGCTCCTAGGAGGGTCCAGAGGAGCTTCCACCTTCACATGGTTGGCCCTCTTAAGTAGAGAATGTTAGACTATTCTTGAAACAAAGAGAAGCTCAATATTTTAAGGTCTCTGTGAATGATATATATATATATTTTAAAATACAACATACCATCACAATTACGACGGTCATCAGAGAATGACCAACAATATAGCACTGGACACAATGGATACCAATCAGAACTCTTTGATAGGCATCCATCACTTGCACACTATTTTTGTCACGTTGACATCGTAATTATGAAACACGCAACAAGTCCTGATGGTAGTCAAATTATGACTGACGACATGTTGACCATCTCTGACCATGTTGCCAGACCCTTCTACCCTATATATTGTGATGGTGTGTACCATCACAATTATGACGGACATCACATTTTTCGGTGCTATCAACACCAAAACTGTAACCGTGGTCAGTGTTGTTGGGTCAATGGTGGAGTGTCAGAATTGGGACGGATAGCCATCGAAAAAAGGACTCAAATTTTGTACTGCTTGGAGAGATTTCATGGAACTTGTTACCTTAGACAAGAACAAGTGGTTGGATTTTTATAAGCCAAGATGGGTTGTTATTCAAAGGAAGCCAACTATGCATTCCTAAGAGCTCCATGAGAGAGAACCCAATTAGGAGAATCATAGTGGAGGATTTGCATGACACTTTGGTTGAGATAATACCATTGCTCTGGTTAGTGAAAATTATTATTGGCCATGGGAGGATATCAATATGGACTTTGTTCTTGGTTTACTAAGAACCCAATGAGGACATGATTGCTTTTTTGTGGTGGTAGATAGATTCTCAAAGATGAAACATTTTATTCCTTGTAAGATGACTAATGAAGTTGTTCAAGTGGCATAATTATTTTTCAAAGAATTTGTAAGACTACATGGTCTACTGAAGAGCACAATTTTAGATCAAGACATCAAGTTTGTTGGGTAATTTTGGAGGAAATTATTGAAAAAGTTGAAGATAGATTTGAAGTTCAGTTCAACACACCATCTGCAGACTGATGGAGAAACAAAAGTGGTGAATAGGAGTTTGGAAAACCTATTGAGATGCATAGTAGGAGATAACCCCAAGGGGTGGGATATGATTTTACCATGGGAAAATTTATTATACAATAATTATGTCAATAGGAGAAATGGTAAATTGCTATTCCAAATAGTATATGAAAGTAATCTTAGGAATTATTCAAAGTTAAGGAAATTAGATAAAGAGGAAAAGAGTAGTGCTGAAGCTAAAGACTTTGCTCAACACTCAAAGAATTTGCATGAAGAGGTGAAAAAGAATATTACTAAAATGAATATTCAATACAAGGCTAAGGCATATCAGAAGAGGAGATACCAAGAATTTCATATTGGTGATGAAGTCATAGTTCATTTCTGAAAAGACAGGTTTCTAATAGGAACATATAATAAGTTGAAGATGAAAAGATTTGGACCATGCAAAATCTTGAAGAAGCATGATTTTGGAAATGCTTATGAGGTAGAGTTACAAGATGGACTTAACATCTCACCTATTTTTAATATTCTAGATTTGGTAGAGTATCATGAAGGAAGCAATGAAGATGAAATAATAGAAGCATAGAGGGATATTCCAACACCTACTTTAGTTGCAGAAGAGATAAAGGATATTTTGGATAGTTGTATGGGAAGAAACACAAGCAAAAAATAATATGAATAGTTCCCTAGTTAAATGGAAAGATGACCTATTGAAGATTCATCATGGATATCAAAGACAAAGGTTTATTGTCTTGGTTTTCCTCTAAACACATGAAATGTGACAAGCTCTTTTCTCAAATTACCCCGAGTGTTTGATGTAGGAGCATCTAGGGTGTAAGAGAACTGAGGAGATAGAAAATGACAAAAATACAATAAATGAAAATAAAAAATAAAAAATAAAATCCTAAACTTTTGTAACTTATCATTTATCAAGGTGCATAGGTGTCATTTTAGAAATTTATGGAAAGTTCCTTGTTTAACAAAATGCTTTAGGCATTTATTAAATTACATCATGCATTTAATACTTGTAGCATGGTACTTTCACCTAACCTTTATCCCACATTGCTTGTGTTTTTAATCTCTTAGGTGGGAAGTACTATATATATGCTCATGGAAATTAATTGTAAAAGTTGTTGGAGTTTTGTAAGGTCCTCAAGCAGAAAGGATTACATCCTTAAGAAGTTGAAAGCTTGTAAGGTCTAGTTTGCATATTTGAAAGGAAACTTGGATAGTATTTGTAGAAGTGGTGGAATATTTATTTCCAATAAATAATAAAGATTCAACATTTTCTCTTGTATTTCTCAAGTTGCTCGTGTTAATTATTGGGTTATTTTTGGAGAGTGTTTGTAATGGCCTCATATTGTAATAAGTTGTAGTGATCTCTTTCAAGGGAGTTGTAAAGATTTTATCCTCAAGTATTTGGAAGTATTATCATCATCTTCAAGTACTATCAATTCATGCTTTGTGAAGCAATTATATTCTCTCCTTGACTCTATGTTGTTTTATCTTTGGATATGAGTTAGTAAGGGTCGGTGGCTCTTCATCAGAACTTAATTCCTAAGTCATATCTGGTTTGAGTGGTTATGAAGTCTTCAATTTCCAAAAGCTTCTATTTTATGATTTGAATTGACTTTGAAATGAAAACCCCCATCTTTTTTTTACATGCCCCATGCCTAGAGTCGTGTGTATTGAGTGTTATACAAGGGCCAACAAAACTTAATTTAAATTGAAATTTGATTTCTTTTCACTAAAAGCCAAATTTCACTTTGACCTAAAATTTATTCTCTTTATACTTTAATTTCTTGGGCGAAAATCATAACCTTGTGGGGATTTTGCGAAAATCTATGCCCTCTTTGAAATTTGATAGCATAAATCATAGGGTGGTTCAAAATCATTTTCTCATGATAATCAAAATTCACACCTCCATTGGAATTTTACTTTCATAACTAAAGAAAATCTTATAGTCTCCATATCTATCCTTGGTAGAGATTTGTAATTGTTTGGAAATGCTTATAAGGAGAGAGCATAAATCTTAGGATGCTTAGAATTTTGATCAGATGAGGATATAAATCATAATGTAGTTGGAAATCACCTCAAGTGGAGGGGTAGAATTCTAATGATCCATGGAAATTAACCCTAGAATCAAGGGTAAAAACTAGGAGTCCCTCAAAATTTTGATTGCAAAGAGAGTGGAAATTATGTAAGAATTTGCCAATAGTGACAACCTAAGATCTAGAGGTCAACATATGAACATACGCATTTGGAGACCAAGGGCTTGGTTCATGCTATGCATGTACCAAAAGTATTCAAGTAGGAATGAATGAGGATTTTTTTTATCCAAGTTCATGATCATTTCACATGGCTTGATGCACCTATTAAAATCATGAAAGATGTACTACATATCGTTATAGGTTATCCAATCAGTGATAGACCGAGAGCCTACGAGAAAATGGATAAGAACAAAATTTGTGATCTTACTCAAGCTAAATGGGATAGAAGAGGTTTGAAGTTGTCTACTATTGATGATCCTGAGTTGATATTCATGAGCAACATAAAATCATACTGAATCTTCCAATCATCTTGAGTAGACAATGTACCTTGTGGAGTTGTTGATATAGCCTACAAGATTGTGAAGAAGGATATGAAGATAGATCTATGTGAGATCTTATTGAAGCAATTTGATGACAACATGAATACAATCAGGAAGGCAAAGACAAACACTTTGAATTTCGGATCCCTATTGGTATGCATATTTTTCTACTTCCAAAACTTCTTTCCATCAATCGGGGATGTAGTATGGAATGTAAACAAACTGATAATCTATCAAATAAATGAGTACATTAAAAGTTTAGGAGATAACTTTGACATTCTTATGAATGACTATTTCTCAAAATTCTAAGCTAAGATGGATAAAAAAATTTAGAATTTCACCCAAGCTAGTGGAAGAATACAAGGACACTATATATTTTGAAGTTGATACCAATACTTGTATAATGAGGATAGTGGATCCTAGAACCATGTGGCTACCACCTATGGGTTATGAAATGGTTATTGATGCAACATCAATACAAATTGAAGGATTATTAGAGAAATGAATTGACAAAAGAGCCAATCGGTATGACACCTATAAGGAATTAAAAGATAAAATCAAGCTAGGTATGTTGATATCTAAGGAAATGAGGAAAACTAGCAGGGTGATTAGTATTTTATAAGAAAAATTGGGTGTTGTTGCTGAAGAAGATGAATTTTTCCTTTAGAGATTAAGGGGAAGAAAATTATAAAGAAAGAGGAGACCCCTAGTCCAATCAGTGCAAGACTATTAACAAGGTCTTCCTCCACACCGAGAGAGAAAAATACAATAGAGATATAACAACCTAAGCCTAAAACATACACAAGAGAAAAGAAGACTACTAGGAGACCTAGAAGGAAGTTGAAGTTACAAGAAGACAGTGAAACTAAATCTGAAGATGTAACTCAATTCAAAGTTGTGCACAATCAAACACCAAAACTGAGAAACCTAGATGAGTCACTCAAGGTACTTAAGAAATATGGAGGTTATTCAAGGATAAAACAACTCTTGAATATGAAACAAGAAGCGATGAGGAAAAATAAAATATTAAATAAGTAATTGTGTTTACACTACACAAGTTTAGGACTATTCTGGTTGAGATGGCCAACTGAGTGTCAGATGAGCTATACCAAAAGATTGATGCAAGATGGAAATATGCCTTGAAATTTGAGAAAAAATGAGGGAGAGGTCCCAAGCTATCATTGTTCCTTATTTATCATCAAGAGGAATTAAGGAATCACTGCAAGAATATTCTAAGAGATTCCTAGTCAAAAGTAGAGCAAAAGAATATTCTAAGAGATTCCTAGTCAAAAGAAGTGCAAAAAGAGATAGATGATTTATGGAGAAAGATATTATTTCCTAACCAACTGACATAAATCAAGGAACAACAGGGGAAGTCAAATCTCATTGATTTGACTACAGATGGAGAAGAGGTCATCATTGAAGATATTATAGATAAAGATCCAACAAAGGGCAATGCAGATGATGATGTAATGTCAATCGAGGCCAAGGTGAATGAAGAAATGAATATTGATTATTCAAAAAAAGCAAAACTAATGGATGCAGATCCTGTTATTGAACAAATAATAATTTTTTTGAGATTGAATAGGTTATCCTAGAGGCTACAAAGGATGTTCCCACTAATTCCCCCTCCAAGCCAGAAAAGGAGAAATAAAAAAAGGACACTACAGAGTCAGTCACTCCTATTGAGACCACTGATGCCCCCATCGAACCAATGAAAGAGAAGGAAAAGGATAAACAATAGGAGGAGAAGGAAGAAATGAAACAAGAGGAGAATAAGGAAGGAAAAAAAAAAAGGAAGAAAGAGAAGAGAAAACTGAGGATACTACTACAGCTACAATTTATGATGTGAAGTTATCTACTGGAGAAAGTGCACAAGCTACAAAGAAGAAATCAAAGAAGAGGAAGCATGAAAAGGAGATAATTGACTTAAGCCAACTTATTGTTATATCAAAGGTTGACATCTCGACCATGAGCCCCAAGGAACTATCAGAATTTGGTGATTTACTAAAGAGAAAAGTTGCACAAGACAAATTGCTTACAAAGAAGCATAAAATTGATGTACTTGAGAATGTAAAAGAAATACTACAAGAGATAGTACAAGAGGCAGATATAAATGAGAAGGGAAGTATATATAGTCAACTTAATGAAATGATGAGTCAAATTAATAAAATGGGTACTTAGATGGTCACATAATATTTGATGCAAGTGCATAGGAAACAAATGGAGAATAAAGATAAATTTTCAAGGTTGACAAAAAATGGTGAGCGGAGAGGGAAGGCGTCGACTAGAGGGAGAAAATTCAAAAATTTCACTAGGCGAGAAACCTGCAATAGGCAAAAATCAGGTGTCTATAGTGGTGGTGATCAACAAAAGAATGGGGGAGATAAGGACTCAGAAGGGGACAAAGACCCAAACAACAATCATTCCCGAGAAGGTGGAAAAGTAAGAGAAAAACAAGCATTTTCAAACTCTACTTTGGATAGGAAACCAACATCTCGAAGCGTTCAGGGAATCTCTGAGGTAGGTGACCAAAAGAAGGTTGGGGGTGAATCAAAGGAGGGCTCCACCAAGGAAAATAAAGGGGACAAAGATGTCAGTAAGTCTCTCTTTACTGGGAATGCTGGTCAATATTTCTCTGAAAGTTTAAAAAAAGGTTGTTGGTCATCCTTGTTTGGGATCAAACCAACAGGAAAGTCCTCATTTACTTGTGTTGATAATACTTTCAACCCAGAAAAGGGAGTCTTTAGCATCTCCCTTCCTGACTCACTGGTAGACCATATAGTGTCTTCAATGAAGAACACACTGGTGGGAAATTTCACTGGACTTGGACCTAATATTGATGCGGTAAGACTTTTCTCAGCCAAAAAATGGAAATTAAATGGCCAAGTAGACATAGAGGCTTTTCCAAAGGGCTTCTTCTCATTCATTTTCTCAAGTGTAGAATACCTCTCTAATGTCCTTTGTGGCGGACCCTAGATGTTTGGAAAATCATCTTTGGCTCTCCAAAAATGGGGAACTAGACTTGACCTGAATGCAAATATGTTTGAAGCAGCCTCGGTGTGGGTTCAATTCTAGGGTCTTCCTCTGGAATACTGGCATGAGGACATTTTTTCGGTTCTAGCTGGATCTTTCGAGGAGCTTCTATTTATTGACCTAATGACAGCTGCAATGACAGGACTTATTTATGATAGAATATGTGTCAATATCCACCAAAAGATAGACCTAACAAAGGTTATAATTATTAACTCAAAACTAGGCAAACATATTCAAGTGGTGGATTACGAATCACTTCCCTTTGCTTTCTTCACATGCAAAAAATCTAGGGATTGGGCAAAACAATGCTCGATGAAACCAAAGGAAAAATTAAACCAAACTAAAAAGAAAGAGCCAAGAACTGAATGGAGAGAAAAGAATGGAGTAGTAGAGACCCATATTAAACCTAATACTCCTAATGAGGAAGAGCATAAAATTGATGAGCTAAAAGCTTGTGGAGATAATAATGAACAAGCTATGGAAAATAAAATAGAAGTTAAGAACCTCATAGGAGCTGAAGCCTCTATATAGCCAGAAAGAGCTGAGGATAAAGCTGAACAGACAGTTCAGTTGGATTCTCCAAGATCTAACAAAGAAGAGAAAGATAAAGATGGAATACAGTCAACTTATGAGAAATCAGAGGAGCATGTTCAACTGGATTTCCCAAGTCCTAATAAAAAGAGAAAGATAAAAATGGAAATATCTTTTGCCCTATGGGTTACGGAGGAACTAAAATAGGAAATTCTAAATTAGTTTTATTTCTAACCAATGGGCCTAAAAATTCCCCTGTTATAGCTTGCTATAGCAGGAGTTGGTCTCAAGTAAGTGAGGAAGATAGTCAAAAGCAGATCTTGGCTAATGACCATCTTTCTATGGAGCGTCATGAGACACCTTGGTCAGAAGTCACTGATAAAAAGAAGCTCAAAAAACATTCAAAAAAGGTGGGGGAGTCAAAGGATGACAAAGTCAGGTAAGAAATTAGAAAGTACCCCCCAAGGAAGAGTTCAAACTAGAAGGTAGCAGAAAGCTGATGTTGGCTCATCATTAGGGGAGAGAAGAGGCAAACCTTCTCACAAAATAACCAAGTAACAGGAAGCAAAAAAGAATATTGTGGATGGTAAATAGTCTACCATCCTAGAGATCTGCTCCCCAACCCTTTAAATGAAGATTTTGTCTTGGAATATTAGAGGACTGAATAGTCCCCATAAGCAAGATGTATTGAGAAATATGGTGAGAGACAACAAACCTGACATTTTACTTATCCAAGAAACTAAGATGTCAAGTATTAAAGTGGAAAAAATTCACCCTTTTAAGAATGCTAATAGTATAGGAAGTGACTCTGACGGAGCTTTTGGAGGAGTTGTTATATTTTGGAATAATATCTCTATTAACAATAGGGTTTTTCTTGTGGAAAAAAATATTATTCTTGTCAAAGTTAAACATCTTAAAGATGATTTTTCTTGGAACTTGATGAATATCTACGCTCCCAATACTAAAAATGGCAGATTGAAATTTTGGAAAAGGCTTAAAGAAATCAAAAGTAGTTACCAAGAGGACAGTTGGATGGTTATGGGAGATTTCAACACTCCCCTTAATTCTGATGACAAATAGGCGGTGTCCCCTCTCAAATTGACAGCAAATTAGATCTTATGGATTACATCAATGACCAATATTTTATGGACATGGAGCTGGAAGGAATATCCTACACCTAGACGAATAGAAGAACTGGAGTTGATCTCATACAGGTTAAATTAGATAGAACTCTTTTATCTTTTGACTTCATTTCTAAGTTCTCTTGTTCTTCACCTTCTTCTCTGAGAATTGGTTCTGATCATTTTCCCATAGTTTTTAATACCAACCTTTTAAATGGGAAAAATAATATCCCTTTTTCATTTTGAAAAAAATGTGGATGGCTCACCCAAGTTTGAAAGAGTGTATTGCCAAATGGTGGAATTATAACCAGGAAAGGTGGTGCTATGTTTAGAATTGCTAAAAAGCTGAGCACTGTCAAAAGGAAAGTAAGAATATGGAATAAGGAAATTTTTGGAGATATTTTTATGGCTAAAAATAGTAAAAAAAATGAATTAAAGGTCATTCAGGAGCAAATTCAGAGAGAGGGCCTCTCAGAGGAGCTTAAAAATACTGAAAATTTGCTAGTGGCTGATTTTCACAATATCATCTCTAAAGAGGAATCTTTTTGGAGACACAGATCAAGAGCCCTTTGGCTAAAAGATGGGGACAAAAATACAAGATTCTTTCATATGACTTCTATGAAACACAAAGCTATTAACAGGATTTCTTCCCTTGTTTCTAATGGCAAAACCTTGAATAAGGAATAGGATATCAGAAAGGAAATGCTCCTTTTCTTCTCCTCTTTATTATCCAAAGAGGAAAATCTTGATATGCAAAGTCAAAATGAGATCCTTTTAGCTATCCCTAATCTGATTGATCAAAGGACTAATTTAAGGCTTAAGGCCATCCCCAATGATAAGGAAATCAAAGCAACATTGTTCTCTTTCGAAGGGGAAAAATCTTTGAGTCCTAACAGTTTCCCCCTTTTCTTCTTCCAACAGTTTTGGGACATAACTGGTAAAGATGTGGAGGACACAGTCAAAGAGGTTTTTGGAACTAGAGTTTTTCTAAGGGAATTAAATGCTACTTTTTTGGTCTTGATTCCCAAAAAGATAGGGGCCAATACGGCTGAATCTTTTAGACCGATTAGCCTCTGCAATGTTGTCTACAAGATTATTCCTAAAGTCTTGACTTCTAGGCTACTTTCCCTATTGCCTTCCATTATTTCCCCCCAGTAAAATGGCTTCATTCCAGAAAGGCAAGTTCTAGATTCTATTATGGCGACCCATGAGAATATTCATTCCCTTGAAGTGGTGAAGAAACAAGGATTCCTTATGAAACTTGACTTGTCCAAAGCATATGATAGGGTGGACTGGTAATTCCTCCAAAAAGTTCTAAGTTGCTTTGGATTTGTTTCTGGGGTCTTAAAACTCATTTCCCAATTAGTCTCTAATGTCTCATCCTCTGTTATTGTTAATGGCATCTTGTCCATCTTTTTTAAACCTTCCAAAGGCCTCAGGCAAGGAGATCCCATTTCTCCGATCTTGTTTGCTATTTTGGCTAAGTGCCTTGGAAGATTTATCAATAAATTTGTCAATGAGGGAAGCATATCGGGTCTCCAGCCTTCTTCGGTCAGATCTATTTTCTCTCACGAGAAATTTGTTGATGATACTCTTATTATGGGGGAGACAACTGGAAAAGAAGTAAGAAACCTCAAAAAAGTCTTGACTGTCTATATTTCAGCTTCAGGTCAACTTATAAATTGGAATAAGAGCTTTATGTTCTTCATTAATACTCCTCTTGAAAGATAGAATAAGATTTCTAATATTCTTAGTTGTAGCATTGGGAATCTTCCATCCTCCTATCTAGATCTCCCCCTTTTCTCTAAGCCCACTGAAAGCTTCTGGAATCTTATTGTGGACAGGTTTAATAATAAGCTAGCTGGTTGGAAAGGATCCCTTCTGATCAACTCTGGTAAACTTCAACTTCTCAAATCTACTTTGCAAATTCTCCCTGTTTATGTGTTGAGTCTCTTTAAGATTCCTCATAAATTTGTTGTTGTTATAGAGAATATCCAACAAAGATTTTTATGGTCTGGAATTGAAGATTAAAAAAGATTAAGTTTGATAGCTTGGGAGAAGGTTTGCAAACCCAAGAGCAAAGGGGGGATTGGGCTGAGACAAATTAAACTTGTTAATAAGGCCCTCCTGGAAAAGCAAATTTGGATAATTTATGGTGACATAAAGAAGTGGAATGATATCATAAGAAACAAGTATCTCTTTGATTCTAGTAACTTGGAGGACTACATTAAAAATGAAGACAAGGTGAATGGTTCTTATTGATGAAGGGTGCTCCCCTTAATACCACAAACACATAACAGAAATAGAGAAACAACAACAATATGCAAGAATAGAAAATTGGCTTCTTATTATCTCCACAAATGTGGAATTACAAACTTTCAGAATTACAATATGCAAAGCCACATGGGCATTCCCTTACAATATTCTATAGGACAAAGCCTCGAACTATTACCCAGAACTATTCTGAACTGCCTAAGACGATAATACAGCCTTCCTTATATAGGCAATTTTCCACCGCCTGGGAAGGTTCCAGAATTTTAGCCAATAAGGCCGACCAAACTTAGAATTATTTTATTTTACATTTTATTACATCATAGTCGGCTCAAGATAACTTTTGAAACCTGAACAAAAATTTTGAAGAAAATTATTTTCTGCCATTTCAAGTGGCCCAACTTTCGAAGACCATAAGTCATCACCAGTTGACCTGATCGGCTATTATAACCCCATTTCAAAAATGCCACGAAGTGCTCTACAGGCTTGACCCGCGCAAGCGCCCGTCACTCAAATTTTTGACCTCATCCGGGGCCTCTAAAGCCTTCAAAATTGAGTTCAAAGTTTCTGTACCCTGCTGCCAATACCGAAAATCTTCAATATCTTCCAACATACACTTGATCTAGAAATGAAACTTTACTGGCAGACTTATATGACCAAAATGAACCTCCAAGAAAGAAATTAGATCATTCTGAGCACATACGAAAATTACCAAAAATAGTAACTTTTCATAAATAGCAGCTCTGCACAAGATAGCCCTTATTGAATTCAAAAACAAAAATATTTTTGGGTGATGCAAGATTGCTCTTACACCTAGGATGCTCCTGCATCAGACACCCAGGGTAATTTGAGAAGTGACCCTGTCACGACTCAGGTGTGCAGAGGAAAACCAAGACGGTTAACCTCCTCCTTTGTTAGCCATGATGAATCTTCAACAGGTCATCCTTTCCACTTGACCAGATATTCTTCATATGTCCTGTTCCTTGTGCTTCTGCTAATACGACTGTCCAGTATATCTTCAATCTCTTTGGTGTCTGAACTACTTACTGGAATACTCCACTGTGCTGCTGTGATCTTATCTTCAACACCTCCTTCATGATACTCTGTCAAATCTGAAATGTTAAACACTGGTGAAATATTAAGCTCACTAGGCAATTCTACCTCATATGCATTTCCTGAATCATGCTTCTTCAATATCTTACATGGTCCAAACTTCTTCATTTTTAGCTTGTTATATGTACCAACCAGAAATCGCTCCTTCCATAAATGAACCATGACTTCATCCCCAACCTGAAATTCTTTATGCCTCCTTTTCTCATCTACCTTAGTCTTATACTGCGCATTCATCTTGGTAATATGCTTCCTCACCTCCTCATGAATGTTCTTCAAATGTTCTGCAAAATCTTCAGCCTCAGCACTACTTATTTCTCCTTTATCTATCTTTCTCAATTCAGATACATTTCTTGGACTACTTCCATATACAATCTGGAATGGTGATTTACCAGTGCTCCTATTGACAGAATTATTGTATGCAAATTCTGCCTGTGGTAAAATCAAATCCCATCCTGTTGGCTTATCCCCAACCAAACATCTCAGCAGATTTCCCAAACTTCTATTCACCACCTCTGTCTGTCCATCAGTCTGTGGATGATGTGATGAACTGAACTTCAAATCTGTCTTCAACTTCTTCCACAATGTACGCCAAAAATATCCAACAAACTTAGTGTCTCTATCTGAAACTATGGTCTTTGGCAAACCATGTAGTCTCACTACTTCTCTGAAAAACAATTCTGCTATATGAACAGCATCATTACTCTTTTTGCAGAGAATGAAATGTGCCATCTTTGAAAATCTGTCAACCACCACAAAAATTGAATCATGTCCCCGCTGTGTCCTCAGTAAACCAAGAACAAAGTCCATACTGATATCCTCCCAAGGCTTCTCTGGTATAGGCAATGGCTGATACAACCCTGTATTCTGCTTCACTCCTTTCGCCATTTGACATACTCTGCAACTCTGTACAAACTTCTTCACATCTTGCTGTAATTGTGGCCAATAATAATTTTCACTAACCAAAGCAAGGGTTTTATCACGACCAAAATGTCTAGCCAATCCTCCGCTATGCTTCTCCTTGATGAGATTCTCCCTCATAGAACTTCGTGGAATGCACAACTGACTCCCTCTGAATAGCATATCATCCTGGATGATGAAATCCAACTATTTCATCCTGTCTAGAGTAACAGGTTCTGTACAAGCTTTCCAAGCTTCACCAAAATCAAGATCCTCTAGATACAAATTCTTGAGTTCCTTGAACCCAACCACTTCAATCTGCATTTCTGTTAGTAATAGTTGCCTTCTGCTAAGAGCATTTGCAACCCTATTAGACTTTCCACTCCTGTGTTTCAAAACAAATGTATAACTTTGCAAAAACTCAACCCATTTAAAATGTCTCTGATTCAACTTTCCTTGACTATTCAAATATTGCAAAGCTTGATGATCAGTATACAAAACAAAATCCTTAGGAAGCAGATAATGTCTCCACTTCTTTAATGCTTGAACTATAGTATAAAATTCTTGATCATAGATAGAATATTTTCTCTTGGCATCATTTAACTTCTCACTGAAATAAGCAACAGGTTTACCTTCTTGGCTCATAATAGCTCCTATTGCAGTACCACTAGCATCACAATCTACTTGAAACACCTTATTAAAATTTGGAAGTGCTAAAATAGATTGTTCTGTAACTTTTTGTTTCAACAATTGAAAACTCTTTTCTGCCCCATTAGTCCACTTAAACTCTTTTCTATCCCCTCTCATTGTTTCAGTCAAGGGTCCACAAATACTGCTAAAATTTCTGATAAACTTTCTATAAAAGCTAGCTAGACCATGAAAAGATCTTACCTCAGTAGCACTCCTTGGAGTAGGCCATTCAAGGATAGCCTGTACCTTCTCTGGGTCCATTTTTAGACCTCCTCCTGAAACTACAAACCCCAAATACACCAACTCTTTCTTCACAAAACTGCACTTCTTCAAATTAATCAACAATTTCTCTTCTCTCAACTTCTCAAATACCATACGAATATGCATCATATGCTCATCCAATGTCTTACTAAAGATTAAAATATCATCTAGGTAAACAATGACATGTAAGATTTGACAAACATGCAAATCCACAGACCCCGAATACACCTGCATGCAAGAATCTGATACAAAGTAGAAGCACAAAGATGAAAAAGCAGAACTCAGATATTCACTCAAAATGTGAGAGCAAAATTATCAACTGAATTAAAAAAACAATTACAAAGTTCAACCTTAAAAAGGTGAATGAAACCCTAAAAGGGAAATACTAGGTTGCACATTATTAATTAAAAATTAATTAATAATGCACCTAAGAGACGCTTAAGCAACTAGAGTAAAAAGGAAATAATACTCTAACACCCCCCCTTAAGCTGAACGTAGGGAGAAAGCAGACCTAGCAAGACTAAGAGAGCAAGAAATGGGTCCCGGCAACAAGGCCTGATCAGGTACCCAGTACAAGGAAATCTCTGTAAACCGGAGACAAAGGAGAAAACCCAGTGGGAAAAATCCCTCTCCAAAAAGAGATATAAAAGAAAGCAAAGACAAAAGGCATGACTTCAAGAGACTCTCTCAAAGCCAGTAGTACAATGCGTGCTGCTAACCCCCCGAGAGAGAGGGTCGATGCTCCAAAGCCCCCCAGAATGAAAGAACCCCTGGAGCAATGAGCAAACCACTGTAACTCCAATGCAGAGGAGTGAAGGTCAGTGGGTGCTGAAGAGGTGACCTCGAAGGATGAGGTGTCACTGGAAGGCCGAGCTGATGCTCAAATGTGAAGACACGAGGATCCTGAAAGGGAATCCCCAATGCAAGTGGTATGACAGGTGTGCTGACACTATCATGAGAGAGGAGATGAGTGTCCTCTGAAGAATCCTCAACAACTGCACCTAGTGGCTCGATGAATGAAGCTGGAGGAGCAAGCAGTGCTGAAGAAGAATCCGGCTGAAGAAAAAAGTACTCCTCAGGATGTGGTGTAGCAGTCACAACACGGGTCTCAGGAACAACACAGAGGTTCAAGCTACCTGACTGCACCACATGATGCTCTCGTGAAAGAGGAGAGCTGAGCTCCGACAATGGAGATGGTGGACCAAAATGAGAAAAGATGTAGAGACGGGAGGAATGATCAACTGTCCCTGTAGCAATAATGCCTCCTGTCACACTATCCCTGATGAAGGCTGAATCGGCCGTGAACTCAATTGTCTTCCCTGACCCACTGCGAGTAATCTGATAAATGGAGAGAAGGTTTGCAGAGAGAGATGGAACATACAATACATCATTGAATGTGCCATCCTGAATGCTAACTGAACCTGTCCCACAGACTGTCTGTATAGTGTTATTCCCCATGAGAATATGAGGAATAGGAGAAGTCTCAAAAGAAGAAAACAACTCCTGAGAAGATGCCATATGGTGAGAAGCACCGGAATCCAGTATCCAAGGGACCTGTAAAGGGGATGCAACAGATGCCCGTAATGCATGACCCTGTCCAAAATCCTGTCCAGATGTCGAAGAAGATGCAGAAGACTGAAAAGTAGACCCTTGTGAGGTGGAAGAGGGTGGAGAGGAAATAGTGCTCTTCTGAAGGAGAGCTTGCAAATCTGCAATCTGTTTCTCATAACCATCACATCTCTTCTGAAAACACTGTGACTCATCATGGTTCCTCTTCTGACAATAGGAACATGTGGGGATCTGAGTCTTCTAATTCTCCTTTTTAGAAGAAGATGGTGTGTCAGTAGAGTGCTGAGAGGAGGAGTCAGATATCTGCTTCGGCTTCGGCTTCTGTGTGTCCTGAGATGACTTGGCAAGCAATGCCTGTGACTGTGAACTTGCAAGTGAATCCATCTGAGTGATCTTGGACTGCTCACGAGTCAACCTGTCACAGAAATTCTCAAAAGAGGGCATAACATGTCTGGTACCCAAAGCATCCATGGTGGAGTAGAAAGTGGAAGAAAAGATCTGGTACTGTCCTCGCAACTTTGAGAGTATCAAATAGATACACTCATCATCTGTCTTTGTTTTCCCACATCCCTGCAAAACTGAACGCAGAGACTTGAACTTCATCAAGAAGTCCTCAATGGTGGGAAAGCTGGTAGGAGTCAAAGTAGTCAACTCTGCATCAAGCTGAAGTGCCCTGAACTCATTAACTATGCCAAACAAATCTGAAAACTTGCCCCAAATGGCCCTAGGAGTGGTCAAACCTTCCAAGTGAAAGAGGAGACTGTCGGAGATGTTCAGTGCAATCAAGCCCATGGCTTCATCCATCTTATTTTTGTGCTGAAGAATCTCAAAGGGACGTTGCAGGACAGGTTGGTTCTCATCCAGACATGACCATAAGCCACGTGACATAAGAAGTCTGGTCATGTGTGCTTTCCAGGTATGATAATTATGCGGTGTCAGCCGAGCCACAAAGGGATCCGACATTGAGAGAAGAAGAAGACAGAAGTAGAAGGGTCTTTTCTGAAGTAAATTACAGAAAGGAAAAACACCCCCCCACAATGTATAAATCAAACCCCCGTACAGCAAATAACTGAAAGCATAAAAAATGAGGAGAAAACCTGGACTCCAGATGCAGAGAAGGAGGAAAGGAGAAGTCTTGACTTTGACGCTAAAAAAGAGAACTCAAATGGCTGAATCAGCAAACCAAACCAGCATCATTGCGTCCATCTCGGAAAGACCTTTCCAGCGATATATCATATGTCAATTTTTGAGTCCGTATGAACCCTGTAGGAGCAAAAATGCCCAAGTACCCCCAAATGTAAGCTCTCTGGAAAAAACCAGGGACGGCAAAAAATTTGACGGCCGTATGACCGTCAATGGGTCGTCGCTGACGTCAGCATGACGTCATAACCGTACTGTCGAAATTTTTTTAAAAAATTGTCGGAAAAAAATCCGGTAGATGACGTCAGATGACGTCACCTGCGTCTGCCTCGGGTGGCGGGCCGGTGGCCGGAAAGCGGCTCCACCGGCTGCGGTGGCGCCCGGGCGGAGCGGAGGTGGGGCTGGGCGGAGCGCGGGTGGCGGCCGGGCGGTGGCCGGGCGGTGGCTGGCCGCGGCGGCGCGGCGGCGGCGCGCTGCCCGGCAGCCGCTGCGGGTGGCGCGGTGGCGGTGCGCTGGCGGCGCGGTGGCGGCGCGCCGTGTTTTTAAAGAAAAAACTTTTTTTTTTTGCATTTTTCGAGAATTTTTCTCGATTTTTGAGCCGTACGGCCCTGGTAGGGCAAATTTTTTTTCCCTGTGGTCACGGGGGCCAAACTGAGTCGAGTTTTATATGATTTTGACTCTCCCGGACCTTCTGAACGCAATGGCGAAGTCCATTTCTGCTCAATCTGCTCTAGAAGATCGTGCCTCTTTCAAAGTGACAGAAAACCCCAGAAACAAGCTGTGGCTGTCATTTTCAAATCGTGGCTTCAAAAAACTTTGATCAGGCAGCAACAGGGCGGCTCTGATACCATGTAGGATTTGACAAACATGCAAATCCACAGACCTCGAATACACCTGCATGCAAGAACCTGATACAAAGTAGAAGCACAAAGATGAAAAAGCAGAACTCAGATGTTCACTCAAAATGTGAGAGCAAAATTATCAACTGAATTAAAAAAACAATTACAAAGTTCAACCTTAAAAAGGTGAATGAAACCCTAAAAGGGAAATACTAGGTTGCACATTATTAATTAAGAATTAATTAATAATGCACCTAAGAGACGCTTAAGCAACTAGAGTAAAAAGGAAATAATACTCTAACATGACAAACTTACCCAGAAATTCTTTCAAAACCTCGTTCATGAGCCGCATGAAAGTGCTCGGTGCATTGGTTAGCCCAAAAGGCATGACTAACCACTCATATAGTCCTTCCTTTGTTTTGAAGGTAGTCTTCCATTCATCTCCTTCTCTGATCCGAATCTGATGATATCCACTCTTCAGATCTATCTTTGAGAAGCACACAGCTCCACTCAAATAGTCCATAATATCATCCATTTGTGGCAATGGAAACCTGTACTTGATTATGATCTTGTTTATTGCCCTAGAATCTGTACACATCCTCCATTCTCCATTCTTCTTTGGCGCTAATACCACTGGTACAGCACAGGGACTCAGACTCTCACGGATCAATCCTTTTTGTAACAGTTCATGTACTTGTCTGTTCAACTCCTCACTTTCTGCAAGTGTCATTCTGTGTGCTGCCTTATTCGGCAAACTCGCTCCTGGGATCAAGTCCATCTGATGACTGATCTTCCTAACTGGTGGTAATCTATCAGGCACGTTATCGGATATAATATCCTGAAACTCATTCAAAAAATCTACAACTTCTACAGGAACATCTTCTGCTTCCTCTTTACTAGCTTTTGGAATTAAATCAAAACATACATGCTCATGCCTCATACCATCTAGAAAATTTCTTCCATCAACAAAAGTTATCCTTGCATTACCACATACCTTTTCTTTAGTCTCCTTCAATGGTTTTAACTTATGTCGCACTCCATCCTTTGTCAGGGAATAGGTATTCGCACGACCATCATGTACAGCACATCTGTCAAACTGCCATGGTCTACCCAACAACATATGACATGCATCCATAGATATGATATCACACAATACCTCATCTTGGTATCCGCCAATCTTAAACTTCACTAGGCATTGTTCATTGACCATGACCTTGTGGTCATCCTTTACCCAGGCAATCCGATATGGATGTGGGTGTTTCTGTCTCTTGAGCTTCAACTTTGTCACCATCTCTTCTGACACCAAATTGTCAGTGCTTCCACTATCAATAATCACATCACAACATTTACCTTCACACTTGCACCTGGTGCGAAACAGGCTCCTCCTTTGCTCAGGTTCATTCTCACCACTCAACAGGACTCTTCTGTTAATCAACGTTTCTCCTCTTTCAGCATCTTCAGAATTTGATGATCTAGCATCTTCATCTACATGTGCAACTCTGGCCTGGTCTTCATTTCTCCTGTCTGTTCTACCTTGGTGCTGAGGACATTCAAATGCCCTATGACCTTCTTCTCCATAGTGAAAACATGTTCCACGGAAGCCACCTCTTCCAGATCCTTGTCCTCTTCCTCTTCCTCTTTGATCTCTATTATTCTGATCTTGGAAGCGATTAAAATTATTTCCTCACTGATTCTGCTGCTACTGGCCTCATCTTTCTTTTTCGGATCTTCATTTCGGCCACCATATGACCGTCCACTAGATCGTCCACCGCGACCTCTTCCGTTTTGTCTGCTCTCAAACTTCTTGTTCAGCTTTTCCTCTACTTTTAGGGCAAACTGGTATGCCTCTTCAATACTGTTCATTCAAACCAGATTCAACTCCTCCTGAATGCTTGGCCTTAACCCATTAAGGTATCGGGCAACTTTCTCCTTATCAGCTTCTGCATGGCCTGTTCTGATGAGAAGTCGATAGAACTCCTCTGTATACTCCTGAACATTAGATCTTCCTGCTTGCTTCAAACTCTGCATTTTCTTCAGTAGGTCAAGTTCATAATCAACAGGAATGAACTGTCACTTCAATTTATCTACCATCCGATCCCATCTCGTGATTTTCTCCTTTCCCTTTCTATTTCACTCCAACTGAATCTCTTGCCACCATATCTTCGCATGACCTTCAGTCTGGCCTTCGCAAATTTGACCCTATCAGGATCCTCAACTTCTTCATACTCAAAATATTCCTCACATTCATTGATCCAGTCGATCAATTCTTCTGGGTTAAGATTTCCAGAAAATGTAGGAACCTCAATCTTAGGTCTTTTCCCAATCTTAGAAATGGCCCGAAAAAGTCTTTCTTCCTCCTGGTTCACAATTTTGACTTCTCCTTCTTGATATTCTTCTTCAGCTTCATCCTCGCTTTCATCTCTGACATTAAGATTCATTCCTCTACGAATCTCTTCTTGCAATGCTCACACTTGTCTCTGCAATGCCCTAACCTCAGGTGTTACAACACCTGCTCTTCCACCACGTTCCTTTCGTGGAGGCATTTCTTGCGATGCGCGTTGAAACCCTAACCACGGTCCTGGTGCAAACTGCCTCACAGTCGGCGATCTGTTTACACACTCAGGAACTCCTGCTCTGATACCACTTGATGAAGGGTGCTCCCCTTAATACCACAAACACATAACAGAAATAGAGAAACAACAACAATATGCAAGAATAGAAAATTAGCTTCTTATTATCTCCACAAATATGGAATTACAAACTTTCAGAATTACAATATGCAAAGCCACATGGGCATTCCCTTACAATATTCTGTAGGACAAAGCCTCAAACTATTACCCAGATCTACTACCCAGAACTATTTTGAACTGCCTAAGACGATAATACAGCCTTCCTTATATAGGCAATTTTCCACCGCCTGGGAAGGTTCCAGAATTTTAGCCAATAAAGCCGACCAAACTTAGAATTATTTTATTTTACATTTTATTACATCATAGTCGGCTCAAGATAACTTTTGAAACCCAAACAAAAATTTTGAAGAAAATTATTTTCTGCCATTTCAGGTGGCCCAACTTCCGAAGACCATAAGTCATCACCAGTTGACCCGATCGGCTATTATAACCCCATTTCAGAAACGCCACGAAGCGCTCTACAGGCTTGACTCGTGCAAGCACCCGTCACCCAAATTTTTGACCTCATCCGAGGCCTCTAAAGCCTTCAAAACTAAGTTCAAAGTTTTTGTACCCTGCTGCCAATACCGAAAATCTTCAATATCTTCCAACATACACTTGATCTGGAAATGAAACTTTACTGGCAGACTTATATGACTAAAATGAACCTCCAAGAAAGAAATTAGATCATTCTGAGCACATACGAAAATTACCAAAAATAGTAACTTTCCATAAATAGCAGCTCTGCACAAGATAGCCCTTATTGAATTCAAAAACAAAAATATTTTTGGGTGATGCAAGATTGCTCTTACACCCAGGATGCTCCTGCATCACTTATATTTGGAATAGTATAAGTTCCTCAAAAGATATCATTCTTTAGGGGAGAAGATGGAAGTTGGGTGATGGGGTAAAAATTAGTTTTTGGGATGACCCTTGGGTCCAAAAAGAGCCTCTATCAAACAAGCAAGAGTGGAAGGAAGCAATCAATCAAGCCAAAGCTATCTTTGGAATCAAAGTTTCTGATTACTAGCAAGCTAACAAATGGAAGGACATTGACATTATTGACAGTACATTCTATCCTCTTATGAATGAATTACATTCTTGGTTCATTAGGGACAACTTTCAAGACAAAATTATTTGGGCCCCTACCTCTAATGGAGAATTCTTGATTTTCTCAGCTTGCTCTTTGTCTTCTTCAAGGGAATACAAACCTCTATGCGCGACTGTTTGGTATAAGTTCCTAACCCCTGAAATTAATTTTTTCTTCTGGATCCTTATTCAAAACAAACCTCTTACTCTTGATAATCTATCTAAAAGGGGTTTCTTTTTGGTTAATAGATGTTTTCTCTACATGGAAGATGCATAATCTGTTAGGAATAGTCCCAAGAGATAACTGAGAGGTGGGGGGGGGGGGTGAATCACTTATCTACAAGTTTCAATTTTTTAACCAATTAAATATACTTAAACATAAAGCATAAACATAATGAAAGAACACATGAACACAACACCAATATTTTGGTTACGGGGAAACCCAAAGAGGTAAAAACCCCGGTGGGACTTGATACCCACTAATAATCTGTACTAGTGTATAATGATCCTTGTTAGAAGATCCTTTACCCTGTTAGGAGTAGCTTTACAATATATGAAGTATAGTAGACTTGGTTAAGGGTTAGACCCTATTAGGAGTTTTTTACAATTGTCCCTATTAGGGGAGAGGATGCACTGTTTGATAGCTCACTGCTCAAAGGGGTGAAGGCTACAACCATATGAATAACAGATACACACTATATCTAGATCTTGGTCAACTATACTTTGACCTACTATTTGGATCAGTTCCAATGAATAGCACATATACTCTACTTGGTCACATAAACATTCTTCTGATGGCTCAACTCTTCGCACACTCTGCTCTACTCTGCTTAATCAACCATGAACCACGCTTCAGTAATCACAAATGATTGCCTATAAATATCTTTCCTCTAAATGATATAATCAAGTTGGCCTATTAGAACAACCTTGAAATCATAATAGAGAAACCATAATAAACTCCAACAAACATTTGTCAACTCTATTATGCACGCAACATACACTGGGACCTATCTAAATAAGATAATTGTAGATGCACGCTACACATTGTCGGCTCTACCAAAACAACTGAAACTTTCTCTACAAACTAAATTAACTCATGCACTCTTAACCAAACATCAAAAACTCATCTCTAAGCTTAACTCCAAGGGTGCATACCATCAAGATAGGCGCAACTCAAGAAACAATAAAATCTTTGTCGGTTCTGCTGAACAAACATAGGAAACAACTACTGGTGAATACTACATAACTTTACTTGCATTCATCATCAGATCATGCATCCATGAACTTAACATCACTAACATGTCTGCAACATATATCCTAGGGCACATGCCCATAAGACAATTGTACGAATAACCATACATAGAACACTACATGTAACTCTGTCAGGAACACTGCTGACACAAACTGTTATATAACTGTTTGTACTCACATTCAACCTCTGTGATCATGTTGATATCATGTCCATCCAACATATACAAAAAGCTTACTATATAAGACTTCTACGCATGCTACTTTCCATATGTTGTGATCAATGACAAACATATAGTCAGTACTGGCCTATTGGCAAATCTCCAACAATCTCCCCCTTTGGCATTGATGGCAACATATGGAATGAAAAACCACCATCAACCCAAATGAATAATTCTTTCATAACAATCTCCATTTTTTCTTCAAAACTCCCTCAAAGATGAATCCACCATCTGCTGCAATATATTCCAACATTCTCCATTTCTTCAACTGAACTGCTGTCACAACTAAATACTGCTCCCCCTAAGTACATTAGTCCTTCTATTTTTCATTACTCCATATATTACTCCCCCTTTGATATCAATGGCAAAGGGTGCCATCCATTTTAAGCACATGTACTACTCCAGAAGTAGAGTAGTCAACCTTCCATCAGTCCCAGAGGACTGATGCCTTTCCTGCTTCCTTCTAATCAGAATCAGGGAAGGGAATTACTCCCAAATTCCCTCTGAGATACTCAAAAGTATCCTTAGGCAAGGGCTTTGTGAATATATCTTCCAACTGTTCCTTAGTATTCACATAGTCCAACTTAACTTCTTTCTCTACCACTTTCTCTCTTAGGAAGTGATACTTAATCTCAATGTGCTTTGTCTTTGCATGCATCACAGGGTTCTTCGACATATTGATAGTGCTAGTGTTATCATAGTGAATAACAATAGGATAATCAATCTGAATTTTAAAATCTTTTATTATTTTCTTGATCCAAACAATTGTAGAACAATTCAGGGCTGCTGCAACATACTCTGCTTCTGTTGTTGACTGAAAAATACAATTTTGTTTCTTGCTTGTCCAAGTGACAAGTCTGTCACCAAGAAACACTGCTCCTCCTAATGTACTCTTTCTGTCATCAACACATCTTGCCCAATCTACATCAATGAACACATGAAGATCAACATTTTCTAGATTGGGATACCATAAACCATAGTCTATAGTGCCTTGTAAGTATCTAAATATCCTCTTTACTTCCATGAGGTGACTTTGTTTAGGCTCTACTACAAATCTTCCAACTATACCAATTGCATTTGAAATATCAGGTCTAGTCTAAGTAAGATAAATCAATTTACCAATCATTGACTTGTACAATGTTATATCAACTATTGGTGAGTCATCTTCCTTTGTAAGCTTGCATCTAGTGATCATAGGGGTCCCTACTGGCTTGCAATCATCCATCTTGAATTTCTTCAATATTTCTTTCACATACTTAGACTGATTAATGAATATACCTTTCTCTATTTGTTACACATTCAATCCTAAAAAGTATTTGATAGGACCAATCATACTCATCTCAAATTCATTTTACATCTCCTTAGCAAATTCAACACTAAGATTGTCATTACCTCCAAAGATAATGTCATCAACAAATATAGCCACAAGTAACAAACCTTCAGATGTCTCTCTAATGAATAGGTTACAATCTGTTGCTCCTTTCTTGAATCCAATCTTTGTTAAGTATCCATCTAGTCTCTCATACCATGCTCTAGGGGCTTGCTTAAGTCCATAGAGGGCCTTCTTTGATCTGTATACCATATCAGGTATGTCTAATAAGGTGAATCCTTCAGGCTGCTCAATGTATACTACTTCTTTCAGATCTCCATTTAAGAATGCTGACTTGACATCCATTTGATAAACTTTGAAGTTTTTGACTATAGCATAAGCTAAAAACAACTTAATAGCTTATAATCTACTCACAGGTGAAAATGTGTCTAAATAATCAATGCCTTCTTTTTGTGCATAACCTTTACATACTAATCTTGCTTTGTTTCTTACTACTGTACCATCTTCATTCATCTTAATTCTGAATATCCATTTTGTACCAATCACATTCTTATCACTAGGTCTTGGAACCAGTTCCCAAGTATCATTCTTAATAATCTGATCAAGTTCTTCTTTCATAACATCATGCCAATCTGAATCTGTACATGCATCTTCAACACTTAAGGGTTCAATCTGAGATAGTAAACATACCGCATTATTGCTATCTGAGTTCTTTTCTTGTGATCTTGTCAAGACTTTACCGCTCTGATCTCCAATGATGTCCTTCTTGGAATGATTTCTAGATGTAAACTTTGGAACCTTAGCTGTTGCTGACTCATCAGCCTTAGGAGTCTCTTCCTCACTTGTCTCAGGGTCATTGAACAACACATCAATGTTGTCAAACATTTCTTCAATAACTGTCTCACTAGAAGAGGGTCTGGGTTCTTCTTCAATCATGGGTGAGTAATCATGATATCTTTCTTGAATCATAAACTTTTCATCAATCTTAACATGAGCACTTTCAATTATCTTTTTCAATCTTAAATTGAAACATCTATAAGCTTTACTTTTAGTAGAGTAACCAAGGAAGATACCTTCATCACTTCTTGCATCAAACTTTCATATTGCTTCATCCCTCTTGATGTAGCACTTGCTTCCAAAGATTCTAAAGTATTTTACTGTGGGAACATTACCAAACCATAGCTCATAACGTTTTTTGTCAGCCCCAGGCCTTAGCTGAATTCTATTGATTATGTAGACTGTTGTATTGACCGCATCTCTCCAGTAGGTGTGGGAAACCTTTCCTTCTATCATAATGGTGAGTGTTGTATCAAGAATGATCCTATTCTTTCTTTCTACAATTCCATTCTATTTAGGTGTTCTAGGTGCACTTAACTATCTTTTTATGCCATGTTCTTCGCAGTACTCATAAAATCTATTAGAGGTGAATTCTCCTCCTTTATCTGATCTCAAACATTTTATCTTTAATCCAGATTCATTCTCAACCTTAGCTTTGAATATTTTGAACTTATCAAATGCTTCTGACTTATCTTTCAAGAATGTAACCCACATCATCCTAGTATAATCATCAATAAATAAAATGAAATACCTTTCACCATAGTATGATCTTGTTTGAGTTGGTCCACATAGGTCTGTATGAATCATATCCAACTTGTTCTCTGTCAAATTGTGCTTGCTCCTAAATGAATTCCTCACATGCTTTCCCATAACACATTCCATGCATATAGTATCAACTAGCTTTTCTATGCTAGGTAGATCTCTTATTGCCTTAACATTGCTTATCTTTACTATGTTATCAAAATTGATATGACATAGCCTTTTATGCCATAACCAACTATCATCAACTTTAGCAACAAAACAACTTGCTTTAGAATTGAGTTGGAAAACATTACCTCTTGTCTTTGAGCCTGATGCAATCATAACACCACCTTTGTTGTTAATGATGCATTTTTCATCTTTGAACTCCAACTGATATCCTTTTCCAAGTAACTGTCCAATACTGAGAAGGTTATGTTTCAAACCATCAACATAGATAACATCATTAGTACTATTCTTTCCATCTAGAGTGATGGCTCCTCTACCAACTATTGGTTTAGGAGTGTTATCTCCAAATCTAACCATACCACCATTGTATTTGTCCAAATGAACAAATCTGTCTTTATCACTTGTCATGTGATGTGAACAACCACTATCTATAATCCAGTCTGTCCTTATGTTTGCTTGGGAAATCAATGCTAGTTCTTGATTTACTTTCTCATCTTTAGGAATTGACTTTTCATTCATTTTGTCTACAATAGAAATGAATCCAATTTCTTCTTCTTCATCTGAAACTCTATCTCCAGCAAAGTAACATTCCTTAGAGTACTTAGGCTTGTAATCCTTTCTGAACTTTCTAGCCCTAGTGGGACACTTAGATGCAAAGTGACCTATCTTATTACATGAAAAGCACTTAAAAGGAAATGGACCTTCATATTTTCCTTTTCCTTTCTTTTCTCTTTTAATAATCATAGCAATAAATTTATCTAAAGTTTTCTCTTCATCATCATCATCAAAATTACTAGAAGTGTTTGCAGATTTCTTACCATGAACTGTTGCTTTGAAGGCTGTCTCAATTTTGGATTCTATCTTCAATCTTGAAATCTCAAAAGCTGAGATTTTGCTGATCAAGGTCTATCTTTTGAAATTAGATGTAAGCTGCATGGTCTCATCAAGGATATTAATCTTTCTTTCATATTCTGGAGTGAGAGTAGTCATCAACTTGTCCATAATATCTTCTTCTGAGATTTCTCCACCATTGTTCCTAATTCCAACAACTGCTTCATTGATCCTTTGATTATAAGCTCTGATTTTTTCTTCCGGTAGCATCTCTAATGCATTGAATCTTTTCTTCCATGTCTTTCTACGTGCATCCTTTGCTTGCTTGTCTCCTTCAAATATGTCTACTAAATACTTCCATATCTTGTGGGTGGTGTCTACCTTCTTTATCTCTGAAAACTCACTATCAGATAGTGCACTGATAAGGGCTTCTTTGGCAATAGCATTCTGATGAAACAATTTCTTTTGAGTGTTAGTAGCATCATCCTTTGCAAGGTCTTCTAAAGTAGGAATCTTGGCTTCTTTGATAGTTACATTAAAAACTTCATAAGAAATGCACTACAAATGGGTCATCATCTTGTTCTTCCAATCAAGATAATTCTCTCCATCAAACTTAGGACTCTCTTTCCTGAAGTATGCCATCTGATCAACCTCAAGCTGTTAAACTTCTCTCTGAGGCACTTGGCTCTGATACCAATTGTTAGGAATAGTCCCAAGAGATAACTGAGGAGGGGGGGGGGGGGGGGGGGGGTGAATCAGTTATCTACAAGTTTCAATTCTTTAACCAATTAAGTATACTTAAACATAAAGCATAAACACAATGAAAGAACACATGAACACAACACCAATATTTTGGTTACGGTGAAACCTAAATAGGTAAAAACCCCAGTGGGACTTGATACCCACTAATAATCTGTACTAGTGTATAATGATCCTTGTTAGAAGATCCTTTACCCTATTAGGAGTAGCTTTACAATATATGAAGTACAGTAGACCTAGTTAAGGGTCGGACCCTATTAGGAGTCTTTTACAATTGTCCCTATTAGGGGAGAGGACACATTATCTGAGAGCTCACTGCTCAAAGGGGTGAAGGCTACAACCTTCTAAATAACAAATACACATTATATCTGGATCTTGGTGAACTGCGCTTTGACTTGTTGTCTGGATCAGTTCCAATGAATAGAACATATACTCTACTTGGTCACATAGACCTTCTTCTGATGGCTCAACACTCCGCACACTCTACTTAATCAACCATGAACCACGCTTCAATAATCACAAATGACTGCCTATAAATATCTTTCCTCTAAATGATATAATCAAGTTGACCTATTAGAACCACCTTGAAATCATAATAGAGAAACCATAATAAACTCCAACAAACATTCATCGGCTCTATTATGCATGCAACATACACTGGGACCTGTCTAAATAAGATAATTGTAGATGCACGCTACACACTGTCAGCTTACCAAAACAACTGGAACTTTTTCTACAAACTAAATTAACTCATGCACTCTTAACTAAACATCAAAAACTCATCTCTAAGCTTAACTCCAAGGGCGCATACCATCAAGATAGGTGCAACTCAAGAAATAATAAAATCTCTGTTGGTTATACTAAACAAACACAGGAAACTGCTACTGGCGAATAGCGACTGCATAACTTTACTTGCGTTCATCATCAGATCATGCGTCCATGAACTTAACATCATTAACATGTCTACAACATATATCCTAGGGCGCATGCCCATAAGACAACTATACGAACAACCATACATAGAACATTGCCTGTAACTCTGTCAGGAACACTGCTGACACAAACTGTTATATAACTGTCTGTACTCACATTCAACCTCTGTGATCATGTTGATATCATGTCCATCCAACATATACAAAAAGCTTACTGTATAAGAATTCCATGTATGCTACTTTCCATATGTTGTCATCAATGACAAACATACAGTCAGTACTGGCCTGCTGGCAAATCTCCAACAGAATCTTGTGATCACCTTATGCTTCATTATAACTATACTTGTAGGGTGTGGGATCTTATTTTTAAAAAGTGGAATTTTTTTTGGCTTTTTCCTAACTCTTGGTAGGAATTTGTTACTCAATGGAGTTGTCCTTTTCCTAATGATTTGGCTAGAGAGTTCTGGAAACTTATCCCTCCTCACCTTTGTTGGTGTATTTGGAAGGAAAGAAACAATAGAATATTTGAGGAAAAATTTGCTAAACCTGAGGTCATTAGGAACAATATTTGCAGAGGGCTGGAGGAAAAATTTGTCAATGCTACTCTCAACTGTAAGAAGAAGCTCAAGGATAGTGTGTATGAAGATGATATCAAAAATTGGAATTTCCCTCCTACCAATCCTTAGCCTAATCTTTCAAGATTCAATTCAGTTTGGATTGCCCCTCCCAATGGTTGGATCAAAGCTAACTTTGATGGCACTTCAAAAGGAAATCTAGGAGTCTCTAGGGGTGGTGGTGTTATCAGAGATTGGAATGGCAATTGTGTGGGAGCTATTGTGGCTCCCTTGGGGTTGCAATCAAATCATAGAGCTGAGGCGATGGCAGCTCTTAATGTTATAATGTTGGTGGAAGAATTAGGGTGTAAAAATGTTTGCCTAGAAGGATATTCTCTTAACATAGTCAACAACATCAAAGGAACCAACCCGCCCTCCTGGACTATAGAGCACATAATTTCTAAAATAAAAAATATCTCCCAATCATTTGAGTCATTCCATATCTCTCATAATTTTTGTGAGACAAATCAGGTAGTTGATGGTCTTGCCAATCTTGGGGCTAGAAGTGATAGAACTCTAAAATGGTATGGTTTTGCTAAAATTAATGACAAGATAAATTCATGCATTAATTATGATAGACTTAGGCAAAAAGAAGGGGTTATAAACATAGTTAATAATGAGTACACAATATGACACAAGCCAGTCTTTGAGCAAGTCGGAGGTGATGTGGCATTTAGTGAAGGACATATCAATGAACACATTTCAAAAATCACCCCTCATTATGATTGCACTAAAGGTGATGTGCCAAGTTATTATTACTTGTCACTTCCTCCTTATTTCACATGCTTTGTGGGTTACAAATCACAAGCATCACCTCCATTCTCTTAAGCGAGTCTCGAGTGACTGTATTTTTTTAAATCTACATTTTAAGGAGAACCCTCTTTCTGAGATTGAGGATTTGGGTGAAATTTTTACAATGGAATGTGAATTAAGGAGGGAGGAACCTATTGATTGCAAATGGAGGCATGACAAGGAAATTTGGAATGAACTCAAAAAAGGAAAAGTGCACTAGTTCCTAAAGTGATTGCATGGGAACGATAAGGAGGTTTCTAAAGCATTTGCTGCTAGTTGGGATAAGGGAACTATTAACCTGGCTGGGAAGTCCTTCAGGCTTACTTTGGAGCTTCTTGTGGATATCACATGCCTCCCTCTCAAGGATATGTAGTACTCTAAAGAGATTATTGTGGGCAACAAAGCGTACAAGGATTTCCCTGTCACTAATGAAGAACATGCCCTTTGATCAAAGGTAAGAAAGATTATGTCAAAATGGACAACATTGAGAATATTTGGGGCTCTATCATTAGGGTTATTATGGAATTGATGCAAGGACGGGGAGCAAGAGGGGCCAAACTATGGTGCAACCTAATGATCCAAGCCTGCTCAACACATGTGAAAGCAAACACACACAACAATGAGAGAGAGAATGCAAGATCTTTCATATATTTTCATCAAATAGACTGATACATGTTGGGTTGTAAGGCCTTCCTGGTTAGGGCTAGATATTACAATGAAATACAAAAGTCCTCAAACATGTGAGGATCTATCAAATCTCTACTTCTATCTACTACCCAAGACTACCTCCTAAACTCTAAACCAACAACTACATTTATACAAGAAGCTACCAAACTGAGTCAACCTTCAGATCCATAATCAATGAAAGGAATAGTTAGATATGGGATGACACACTTCCCAATGATGGATTCCAGCATTAAATCCATGATCCAATATAAATGCACAAGTCGGCCACAACAGAAACTAAAACTAAACCCATCGGTGAGCAAGATAACCAAGCAATAGACAGGTAATGATGAGCACCAATGAAACAACCGACTGCTCAAGAGATAACCAACCACACTTGGTAACCAAAGGAAACTAACCAACTACCGACCAACTCGGTCAAAGTAGGAGCTGAGCAACACAGACAAACTCCAAATTATTTTTGTTGACATAGGATTGCTAAGGACCCGAGATGCTCCTACATCAAACACTTGGGGTTATTTTGAAATGATTCTCTAAATCATTTGATAGGTCTGGTCCGAACTGCATCCAACTCAGATTGTGAAATCCAAGAACTATCTTCCATCGGTCTATTCTTCCACTTTACCAGATATTCCATATATTATTTTCCTCTTGTACTCTTGCCAACTCTTTCCTTCAAAATCTATTCAACTTCATCATTCTGCTTCTTAGGATATTTTGTCAGTACTGCCACTTCTTCATTGGGTTCATGATACTCATACAAATTAGCAATGTTGAAAATAGGTGATATATCCATGTCATCAGGTAACTAGATCTCATATGCATTTCCACTATCAAATTTCTTCAAAATCTTTCAAGGTCCAAACTTCTTCATCTTCAACTTCCCATAGGTTCCAATAGGAAATTGGCCTTTCTTCAAATGAACCATCACTTCATCACCAACATCAAAAGTTTTATGTCTTCTAGATCTATCAGCTTTGTCTTTGTATTTCTGATTATTGTCTTCCAGCTTTAGCTTCACATTTTCATGCAATGTTTTCATGTACTCAAGCAAATTTTACTCCTTTAGCACTTTTCTTATTCTCATCAGCAATGTCTCTCAAATCAGATATTCCTCTTGGTTGTGTGTCATTCACAATCTCAAATGGTGTCTTTCCAGTACTCCTATTCATTGAATTATTGTATGCAAACTCTGCTTGTGCCAACATAGAATCCTAATTACTCGGTGTGTCTCCAACTAAGCATCTCAAAAGATTTCCCAAACTTTTGTTCACAACTTTAGTCTGTCCATCAGTTTGTGGGTGAAATATAGAACTATATTTCAATTCAGTGCCAAATTTCTTCCAAAGCATTTTCTAGAAGTATCCAACAAATTTACTATCTCGGTTAGAGATAATACTCCTTGGTAATCCATGCAATCTGACAATTTCCTTAAAGAAAAGATCTGCTACATGTACTGCATCTGATGTCTTTCTACAAGGTATAAAATGTGCCATCTTAGAAAATCTATCCACAACAACAAATATTGAATCATTACCTCTTACTATCTTCGGTAAGCCAAGAACAAAGTCCATACTGATGTCAATCCAAGGTTTCTCAGGAACAAAAATCAGTGTATACAATCCAGTATTCTGACTTACTCCTTTTGCAACTTGACAAATTCCACAACTTTTCACAAATTTCTGAATATCTTTATACAACTACGGCCAATGGTACTTCTCCTTAAGAAAATTCCATTTTTTATCAATACCAAAATGTCCAGCCAAACCACTACTATGCTTCTCCTTTATCGTATTAGTTCTCATTACTCTTCTCGGTATACACAATTGAATACCTTTAAAAAACATACCTTCCTAAATGAAATATTCATCCCATTTAGTGTCTTGTTGATCTTGAATAGGTTCTCTACACTTTCTCCATGGCTCAGAAAAATCAGGGTCAAAATCATAAGAATCTCTCATCTCATCAAAACCAAGAACTTCAATTTTCATCTCAGTCATCAAAGATCTTCTTCTACTCAATGCATTAGCAACTTGGTTAGTGACTCCACTCTTATGCTTTATCACAAATGTATAACTCTACAAATACTCAACCCATTTCATATGTCTTTGATTCAACTTATTCTGACTACCCAAATATTGTAAAGCCTTATGATCAGTGTATCGTCTTAAAATGGAAGCACTTCCATCTTAAGAGCTTTTAGCCCTCTGAGTAAGTGGTTTGGAGTCATATCAGATGCCTTGAATTGATCTTCTCTTTTATCTGACTTTCTCCCCGCTTTTCACTTCTTTCATGCACTTGATTTCTTCATTTTAGGTGAAATTAGGGTTAGGATCTTAAGGATTCTCCTTAATTTCCTCTTCCATGGCTCTATTTTCTAGGTAGGATTCAGAAATAGGTCCTCCTAGTCTTCATCATAGTAATCATAGGATTTTATGTCTATCCCTGGCATTTTGTCCTATTTTGATATCCTTTCTAAGTTTCTAGCCATCCCTGGGATCTCCTGACTTGGTTTTGAGTGAAACTGGGACCAGGGTCGGATTCGAGGTTGAACTTGACTAGGTTAGGATTGAGCTCGAACCTGACTAGGTTGGGTCCAACCTTGATTTTGCCCCTTCAAGTTTCCAATTTCCTTGATTTTTGGGCATCGGGCTTTCAGGATATTTGTTTTCCCACCTCTGGGTCGGCCATTTCGGATTTTGGGATGGTAAATCCTTCAATTACATTTAATCTAGGTATATTTTCTAAAGGTTAGGACCTAATTGAGATTTAATTCTCCAAGGTGGCCCCTCTAAAGGATTGTGCCCTAGTTCACTATAAAAGGAGGCCTTCCTCTCTCATTTTCTCATCCATTATTCACCAAGCAATTTGATGATCAAGAGCTCTCAAGAAGATATTCACAAGCCATCAAGTTTTCCATTCAAGAATTCAAGTCCTCTTCTCCATCCAAGTTCTCCATTGAAGATCAAGGATTCAAACATTCAAGCTATTAAAGGGATTTGGTTCAAGCATTCAAGATTCATCATTCAAACCCTAGATTTAGCCATCATGATGGTGTGATCTTCCTTCAAGATCCTTTTTTCATCTTCAAGATCCATTTATTCTTCCCTCAAGGTTGATTCCAAGAATACAATCATGGAGGTTTGATTTACATTTGTTGATCTTATGTTCAAGCTTTCATATTAACATACTTGATTACATTTCAAATACAATTGCATTATCTATTGAATTGCATAGCTTCATTGTTAGATCTACTTCTACTACTTGCTAGCATTCCTATTCCAATTTTAATTTCAATATTAGGGTTGATTCCAAACCAGGGTTTGACCAAGGCAAACCCCCCAAACAAATAAACAAAAACCCTCTTTTTCTTGTAGGTACAGGTGCATAATTTCAGATCTGAGAGTGAATTTGGATACCCTTTTCGGAAAACTTCTGAGATTTGCGAACAGAGACAAAATCGACCTTCAAATAAAGAATGTAGTATTTGACCTTTTATGAGGGTCAAACCCAACCTGAGCTCATCTTGGAGAAAGATTTATGGGTTTTCTTTGTCTCGACATTTCTAGTCCAAAACATGTTTTAGAATCTTCTGAAAGTACACACAGACATCAGAATTTGACATTTCTCAGATCTGCCCTAATCTAAGGTTAGTATTTGTATTTCAATTATTCCATATTTCAAGTATAATTTCCTTCATAGGGAAATATTGGATTTACTCTCTCTCTCTCTCTCTCTCTCTCTCTCTCTCTTCCATATTCTTCATAAATTAATTCAATTATGCATTAACCTCTTGGTTGATCAAATTGGATCTCTTCTTTGGGGAATTTGGGTTTGAGAATAGATCTCATATTTCCCTCTTTACATTTGAATAGAGTTGAATCCATTTTAACCCCATTCATTTTGGTGAACCTGACATACTTACTCTCCTTTTCTTTTGTGGAATTAGATGCCCTATTGTGTTAGATTTTAGATCCTTTCTTGCATTTAGAGTAGATCTAGTTTATACTCTTGCATTTTAAACTCAAAAATACAAAAAAAAATCTATATATTCAATAAAATACAAAAACATTTCTGGCATTTCATTTATTATGGAGATTGTTAAGATGTTTTGGTGCATGGTTATGTTCTTTATTACTCTTCTTTTAGCATCTCTTTATAATACCTATGATGTTTATGAAAGTATCATTCACTTCATTATGTTGATGACCCTTTACTTTGCTCTTGCTTATGCTTTTGTGAAGTTGACCGATACTAGTATGGCTACATTTAAAACTTTTCTTAGGGATTTATGTGGTCATCTTATTCATCTTTTGGATTATGTGAAGAATATGGTAGATGATACACCATCTCCTGATCTTCCTAATCTTATCAATCCTAATCCTAATCCTAATCCTATAAATCCTAATTCTAATCCTATCAATCCTAATCTTAATCCTAATCTTCCTATTCCGATACCTAATTCTCCATCTATGAATCCTCGCTTTTCCCATACTTATGATGGGATTCAAGCTATAGCTCAGGATGTAGATGTGCAAGATTTCTTTGATTTACCTTCTCCTCTGATTCATGATGATATTAAAGGAAAGGGTAAAGAAACTTCTTCAAAACCTATTATCCCACCTTATATGACCTTTACTCATGAACATGAACAACAATTACCTCCTGTAGAATCTTTACATAATATGTACACTACTGGATATAATATGGTGACTAAACAAGGTTATAAAGGTTTAGGGCTAGGAGTTAATGAGAATGGTATTAAGTTTCTAGTTCAAATACCCCCTAAATCGGATATGTGTGATGTTGGATGTTCAAAATCTCAAGTCAAGTTAAGTGGTGTTGATCTTCATCCTCCTCTTCACATTCTTTTCCCTACACCTATATTAGATAACTCTAATACTCGTCAAGAAGCTGCTAAGAAGTTATATGTTGAGCTAATGAATTCCAAGAAAGAAATCTTTAAACCTATGCTGATAGATGCTTTATACAAATACAAATGTCCTTTTCATTATAGTAACAAACATTTACTTGCCGATTGTAAACATTTCAAGTTATATGTTAGAGAAAGAGTTGCTTTAGGAATTATATCTCATTCTCGTGTAGTTTTACAATTCCTTCATAATTTGATATAGGGGATTCCCCTCTGTTAGATATAATGTAAATGTTCTTTCCCTCTTGTCTCATGACTAGGGGGCAAGAGGTGTAATTTCATCCAGTCTCTTAGGATCCATTAGGTCTTTTATTGAGGCTTAATTGGTATTCTTTCTCTCCTATTTTTCTATGGCTTTGCATTATGTTTTCTTTTCAAGATATCTTTCCTAGGACATGTGTTTTACAAAGGTATCCCTTGTCTCTATCCCTGGGGGCAAGGTACCTCTTTCTTTCTCTTTGTGTAGGGAGCTTCTTTCCTTAGCTTTGTGGTATTTTTTTATATTGCAATATTATTTCAACATATTGATAGATGTTTTGACTATAGATAACCTTCTTATATGAGAAGTTGTTGTCCTAAGTCATCACTTCTTCTCTATTTTGCAAATAATGTTCTTTATAAACTTTCACCCTTGCTTTGGTGTTAGAATTGTTTCCCTCATTTCAAAGATTCCTCTTCCTCTTGTTTGCAAGGGGCTTGATGACTGAATCTTTGTTCTCGCCTATTGAAAGTTGATATTTTATCTAAAGCACTCCTCTTTGGTGGGGGTCTTGTTGATAAGATCTCTTTCTTTGAGCATCCTTTTCCATGAATGACATATCCTTTTCATGATTATCTATATTCTCGGATGTAGGGGTCAATATCCCTCACTAAGGATATGGTATACATGGTTGTAAATAGGATATCTCCTTGCTTTTTGAAGTAGGTATCCTCTTCCATCTTTGTTCCTACACTTGGTGGGCAAGGATGCCATTTCCTTCTTTTCTGTCTTTCTGGGATTCACCTCTTTCCTTGGGTAAGCATTATTTATCTATTATGTGACATCCAATCATAAATGAAAATTTTGGTTTGCATTGAGGACCTATGTCCTTGATAACAACCTCTTTTGTTGTTTGACATTGGGTTTCCATGGTTGATATATCTCTCACCTTGGAAACTGAACAATGTGCTATCTCTCATAAGGGTTACTTTCTTTTCACTTCTTGCATGATATCTCTTTACATTCATCCCTTCCATGGCCTCATAAGAGTTGTGACCTTCTTACCTTGGACTGGGTGTTGATTGAGGATATTGTCTTGATGCTGAAGAAGGATTTATCCTTGTTCTTTTCTTTCCTTAACATGTCAAAATAGTATGTTTTTGCCATATTAAGGAGGGGGGCATATATAGGGTCTCCCTTGTACTATATTTTTTTATTTTTTGCTAAATCTTCCAATGGTAACGCACATAAGTTGCTAAATCTTGAGGAGACACGAATTTTTCAAGTTTTTCAATATGCTAAATCCTCTAAAGGTAACACACATAAGTTGCTAAATCCTGAAGGGACATGCATTTTCAATTTCAAATATGCTAAATCTTGGAAGGTAATGCACATAAGTTGCTAAATCCTGAAAAGACACGCATCCATATGCTAAATCTTTCGAAGGTAACACACATAAGTTGCTAAATCTTGAGGAGACACGCATTTCATATTCACAGTGATACAAGAAGGTGGATCTATGGGTATTCCAAAAGCCGTCAGAAGACGCATTACAATTGCAAGCATAGTTTATGGGTGAACCTATTGGGCTCTCCCTCCAGGGTGATTCATGGTAAGGTGGGCATCTTACTAGGCGAGGTAATCACTCTTTTCTCTTTCTCTCTTTTCGCTTTCATGCTAGTAGGATTGGATCATGAAGCTATGTTATTTATAGTGTTGTTCTTGTCTTTCCCATGTAATCATTTATGCTTTTATGATTGCTTTCCAAATATGATATTAGTATGAGAAATATTTATTAGCAAGGTTTCTTATGCTAATTGATTTGGGTTGTTTAGTTCTAACCCTTGTTCTTTTGACACCCCCAGGTGTGTATGTTGAATTAGAATCCTTAGTATGGGGGCTCATGTCCTTAGCTAAGTGTTATTTTATCTTATTGTGAATCCACTGAGATCTCTTCTTCCTTCTCCTTTACCAAGAGTTTGCATTGAGTCCATACTCTTGTTAAAGTGGGGGCTTAATATATCGTCTTAAAATGGAAGCACTTCCATCTTAAGAGCATTTAGCCCTTCGTGTAAGTGGTTTGGGGTCATATCAGATGCCTTGAATTGATCTTTTCTTTGATCTGACTTTCTCCCCACTTTTAACTTCTTTCCTGCACTTGATTTCTTCATTCTAGGTGAAATTAGGGTTAGAATCTTAAGGATTCTCCTTAATTTCCTCTTCCATGGCTCTATTTTCTAGGTAGGATTTAGAAATAGGTCCTCCTAGTCTTCATCACAGTAATCATAGGATTTTATATCTATCCCTGGCATTCTGTCATGTTTTGATATCATTTCTAGGTTTCTAGGCATCCCCAGGAACTCCTGACTTGGTTTTGAGTGAAACTGGGACCAGGGTCAGATTCGAGGTCAAACCTGACTAGGTCAGGGTCAAGCTCAAACTTGACTAGGTCAGGATCGAGCTTGAACCTAACCAGTTCAGGTCCAACCTTGATTTTGCCCCCTTCAAGTTTCCAATTTCCTTGATTTTCGGGCATCGGGCTTTCGGGATATTTGTTTTCCTGCCTTCATGTCGGCCATTTCGTGTTTTGAGATGGTAAATCCTTTAATTTCATTTAATCTAGGTATATTTTCTAAAGGTTATGACCTAATTAGGATTTAATTCTCCAAGGTGGCCCCTCTAAAGGATTGTGCCCTAGTTCACTATAAAAGGAGGCTTTCCTCTCTCATTTTCTCATTCATTATTCACCAAGAAATTTGATGATCAAGAGCTCTCAAGAAGATATTCACAAGCCATCAATTTTTCCATTCAAGCATCCATTCAAGCATTCAAGTCCTCTTCTCCATCCAAGTTCTCCATTGAAGATCAAGGATTCAAGCATTCAAGCTATTGAAGGGATTTGGTTCAAGCATTCAAGATTCATCATTCAAACCCTAGATCTAGCCATCATGATGGTGTGATCTTCCTTCAAGATCCTTTGTTCATCTTCAAGATCCATTCATTCTTCCCTCAAAGTGGATTTCAAGCATACAATCATGGAGGTTTGATTTACATTTGTTGATCTTATGTTCAAGCTTTCATATTAACATACTTGATTACATTTCAAATACAATTGCATTATCTATTGAATTGCATAGCTTCATTGTTAGATCTACTTCTACTACTTGCTAGCATTCCTATTCCAATTTCAATTTCAATATTAAGGTTGATTCCAAACCAGGGTTTGACCAAGGCAAACCCCCCAAACAAACAAACAAAAACCCTCTTTTACTTGTAGGTACATGTGTAGAATTTTGGATCTGAGAGCAAATTTGGATACCCTTTTCGGCAAACTTATGAGATTTGTGAACAGAGACAGAATCGACCTTCAAATAAAGAATGTAGTATTTGACCTTTTATGAGGGTCAAACCCGACCTGAGCTCATCTTGGAGAAAGATTTATGGGTTTTCTTTGTCTCGACATTTCCAATCCGAAACAGGTTGCAGAATCTTTTGAAAGTACACATAGACATCAGAATTTGACATTTTCCAGATCTGCCCTAATCTAAGGTTAGTATTTTTATTTAAATTATTCCATATTTCAGGCATAATTTCCTTCATAGGGAAATCTAGGATTTACTCTCTCTCTCTCTCTCTCTCTCTCTCTCTCTCTCTCTCTCTTCCATATTCTTCATAAATTGATCTGATTCTACATTAACCTCTTGGTTGATCAAATTGGATCTCTTCTTTGGAGAATTTGGGTTTGAGAATAGATCTCATATTTCCCCCTTTACATTTGAATAGAGTTGAATCCATTTTAACCCCATTCAATCAGTATACAACACAAATTCACTCGGTATCAAATAATGTCTCCATTTTTTCAGTGCTTGAACAATAGCATAGAATTCTTAATCATACACAAAATATTTCCTTCTAGCATCTTTCAACTTTTCACTAAAGAAAGCAACAAGTTTACCTTCTTGACTCAACATAGCTCCAATTGCACTTCCACTTGCATCACATTCCACTTGAAATACCTTATTGAAATCAGGTAATGCCAAAACAGGTAATTCAACAACCTTTTGCTTCAGAGTCTCAAAAATTTTGTCAGCTCCATGTGTCCACTTGAATTCTCTTTTGTCTCCTCTCATAGTCTCATTCATAGCATTACAAATTGAACTAAAATTCCTTATGAACTTTTGGTAAAAACTTGCCAAACCATGAAATGATCTTACCTCACTAGAATTCATAGGTGTAGGCCAATTCAAAATAGCTTCAACCTTTTTAGGACCCATCTTCAAACCATCAGCTGAAATAAAAAATCCCAAATACACAATCTCCTCTTTCATGAACGAACACTTTTTCAGATTTATCAACAACTTTTCCTCTTTCAATCTCTACAAAACTTGTCTAACATGCAACAAATGTTCTTCTCTGGTCTTACTGAATATTAGAATATCATCAAGATATACAATCACAAACTTACCCAAGAATTTCTTCAAAACTTCAATCATCAGCCTCATAAAAGTACTCAGTGCATTAGTTAAACCAAAAGGCATAACCAACCACTCATACAAACCTTCTTTTGTCTTGAAAGAATTCTTCCATTCATCACCTTCTCTAATTCTGATTTGATGATACCCACTTTTCAAATCAATTTTACTGAAATACTTTGCTCCAGTCAAACTATCCATTATATCATCCATTCTTGGCATATGAAACCTATACTTCATTGTTATCTTATTGATTGCTCTAGAATCAATACACATTCTCCATTCTCCATTCTTCTTTGGTGCCAATACAAAAGGTAATGCGCAAGGACTCAAACTTTCTTTGATCAAACCTTTCTCCAACAACTCTTGAATCTGTCGGTTCAATTCTTGATTCTTGGTAGGTGTCAACCGATGAGGTGCCTTATTCGATAAACTAGCTTCAAGGATTAGATTCATACAATGATCAATGCTTCTTTTTGGTGGCAAACCATCAGGTACATTATCAAAAATGATATCACTGTACTTGGTGAGTAACTTATCAATCTCCTCAGGGACATTATCCTCTGTTTTCTTACTTGGTTTGTTAGGGATCACAACAAAACATACATCATTCCTCTTCAAAGAGTTAACAAACTTTCTTCCTTCCATCAAACAAACTTTCACAAATGTGCAAACATTACTAATAGGTTCTTCCATCAATGGTAACAAGATTTGTTTCTTTCCATCAGCCATAATAGTATACTTATGCAATCTCCCATCATATATAGCATGTCTATCATATTGCCAAGGTCTACCCAATAAAATATGACAACAATCCATAGGCATGATATCACATAACACCTTATCATAGTATTTTCCAATCTTCAAATTCACATAAAATTGTTCACTTAGTAGGAGTGTATGCTCATCTTTGATCCATGAAATCTGATAGGGCTTCAGATGTACCAACCTTTCCAACTGCAACTTTGTGACCATCTCTTCAGATGCCAAATTCTTTGAGCTACCACTATCAATGATTACCTTCCAAACTTTGTCAGAAACTCTACATTTGGTCTTGAACAAACTTTTCCTTACTGGATCTTCCTTCTTGCTTTCATTCCATAGTGCTCTCCTTACCATCAAGTTATTTTCCTTCTCAGGTTCATTTGGTGACTCTTCTTGTACCAAAGCATTTCTATTACTACCAACCTTCTTACTAGCCTATGTACATTCAAAAGATCTATGTCCTTCTTCTCTACAATTGTAACAAGTTCCTCAGAAACTTCATCTGCTATAACCACCTCAATAGTTACTGTCTCTACCTCTAGATGAACTTTCACCTTTCCACTCGGTCTTGCCTTTGTCCAGATTTGTCTTTTCTGGTTCAGATCTACTATTTTCACCATTGGATCTACCTCTTCTTCTAGGGAATCTACCACCTCTAATTCTTTGTCTTTGCTCATGTCTCTTGTTTAATTTCTCCTCGACCTTCAAAGAAAATTGATAAGCCTCTTCAATGTTCTCCAACTTGACCATACTAATTTCCTCTTGGATGGAAACCCTCAAACCATTCAGGTATCTACCGATTCTTTTTGCATCATCTTCATCATGTCTAGATCTGATATATAATCTATAGAATTCCTCAGTATACTCTTTTATCGAGCTATCTTTTTGTCTCAAACGTTGCATTCACCGAACTAGGTTAATCTAATAATCACAAGGTAAGAACTTTCCTTTCAATTTGTTCACCATTTTATTCCATACCTTGATTTTGTCTTTGTCTTTCCTCTTCCTATCCAATTGCAGATGTTCCCACCATAAGGATGCATGACTTTTCAACTTTTTGCTTGCAATCTTCACCTTCTTGTCTTCGAGGATGTTTTCATATTCAAAATACTTTTCCATCTCAGTGATCCAGTCCACCAATTCATCAGAATCTAGCTTTCCACCATACTCAAGAGGATTGAAATGTGGTGTTGACTTCAGACTTGTCAAAGCCTTAAAAAATCTTTCTTCACCTTGATCCATAATAGGTGGAGGTTTTGCATTTGCTTGTTCTTCTTCAACTTCATCATCACTAACATCTTCAAGATGCCTGCCTCTCCTTTGGGTTGTTTCAACAGCTTCTAACCTAGCATCAATCTGCCTTAGCATATCTGCCAATCTTGGATCTGCATCTCACCTCCCACAAACCATCTTGACAACCCTCTACAATTGCAGGTTAGATCGCAATCTGCTACCCCACAACAATCAACTAGGGCTTCAAGAGGAACCTACAAACCTAGATTCGCATACCTAGATAGAGATCTCACCTCGCTCTGATACCACTTGACGCAAGGGTAGGGAGCAAGAGGGGCCAAACTATGGCGCACCCTAATGATCCAAGCCTGCTCAACACATGCAAAAGCAAACACATACAACAATGAGAGAGAGAATATATTTTCATCAAATAGACTGATACATGCCGGGCTGTAAGGCCTTCCTAGTTAGGGCCAAATATTACAATGAAATACATAAGTTCTCAAACATGCGAGGATTTATCAAATCTCTACTTCTATCTACTACCCAAGACTACCTCCTAAACTCTAAACCAACAACTACATTTATACAAGAAGCTACTGAACTAAGTCGGCCTTCATATCCACAATCAATGGAAGGAATGGTCAGATCTGGGACCACACGCTTCCTAATGATGGATTCCAGCATTAAATCTGCGATCCAATATAAATGCACAAGTTGGCCACAACATAAACTAAAACTAAACCTATCGGTGAGAAAGATAACCAAGCAACAAATAGGCAATGTTGAGCGCCAGTGAAACAACCGACCACACTCGGTAACCAAAGGAAACCGGCCAACTACTGACCAACTCGGTCAAAGAAGAAACCGAGCAACATAGACAAACTCCAAATTGTTTTTGGTGACACAGGATTGCTAAGGACCTGAGATGCTCTTGCATCAGGAATATTTCACCCTAGAAGGCCAGTTCTCTAGAGTCTATAATTACCACTTTGTTTTGGTAAATCACTTTAGACATGAAAATAGGGTTTCTTTCCCTTTATTTCTGTGGAGTTTGCCAAATCAAATCATCATTGAACATAAAACAAAGAATTCTTCCATTCTTCATGTTGGGCTTATTCTTCTAATCATTGAGTATGCCAGGGACCACATCCCTAAGCTCATACCTACTTAGGTTAGTAGCAAAAAGAGGAAAGTGGAAGAACCCTACTGGTCCTCCTCGGAGGAAGAAAATCTCTTCTAGCAAAAAAGCCCATTCCTCCTCTATGACTGTCATTGACATAACTAGGTCGAAGGATGGTCAGGAGGTTGTGAAGGATTCTTTGGGAAAGATAATTCTAGGATTAAAGAGGATAGTAATGCTTTCAATGAGAATTTTGGGATGAAAGATTATCAGGAGGTTGTGGTTGATGAGATGGATAAAGTTGAGATAGCGAAAGAAGATGATGAGATTAGGGTCATTTCAGAGAAGGAAACTATGTCTATCATCGACTCTATCAAGGGTCATGCTAACGTGACCACCTCCTGCACTCAAGCTACTCGGGAGGTGGCTATGGTGAATCCTGAAGATGTCACAAAAAATATTATTGACATGGGGGAAGGGTATTTTAGGACTGACCAGGAGAATCATAAAGTGACTAAGGAAGTCACTAACAACACTGATGATAAGGAGGAAGAGTCTCATAATAGGGAGAAGGACAATCTAGATAGCTCAGCTGCTAGTGAAGATAGAAAACATGATGTTGAGGGAGCAGGAAATCAAGAACAATATTGCAATATGGGGGAAGACGATGATAATGAGATTAGCAAGGAGGATGCTAATTTTGTAGATGATGACTACAACAAAGAGGATATCAGGGCAATGGAGGAGGATGTCCCTACTAACTCTGAATCCCTTATCTCTGGGAAGGATAAAGAAAATGAAGACTGTGAGATTAGTTCTGAAGGGAATATTAATCATTGTTCCCTTGAGGAAGATCTGAGAGAAAGGGACTCCCATGTGAAGAGAGCTATTACCATGGCAACACTTCAAATTTCTAAGAATAAGGCAATTTATGGCTACAATCTTGATAAATGGGTTCAAAATGACCTTGTGGAATTGAAAAATAGGTGCACAAGGCTGGAAACTAGGAATGATATGCTGGAGGACACCATTGATAATCTTAGGAAGGATGTTGCTTTGAATAAAAGAAATGAAGAGGTTTTTGATAAGGTTTTCGATGATTCTACTATGCTAGAGGAAAAAATTAACAAAGTATTAGAGAAATTTATGATTCCATTAAATGACAAGATCAGTAACAACGAAGCCATGCTTAAGAAACTGCTTACTCTGTCTAATGCTAGAATGAAAACTACTATGGAAAATTTGAAGAATATGTGCACTATGCTGGAAGGAAACAATAATGACACAATGAAAGTTATAAACAAAGGGACTGACTCCAACCAGCAATTGGGACCGGGTACTAGAACTAGATCAATCACCAGGAATAAGATCAAGGCTTAGGACTAAGAAATAATAAATCTGAAATACTCTATTAAGACTATGCAGAGTCAACTAGTGGAATTAGAGGGCTTCCTGAAGACTCTGATCTGAATTTGTTGCTGGTGGCTTTTTTGGCCCTTTCCTACTAGGGTTTTCTCGCTTTTGTCTTTTTTTGAGGTTTTGAGGTTGTGCTTATTGTAAATCTGGGAAGTGTCCCTTTTGGGGATTATCCTTTCTTAGGATAGTCTGTTGTCTTTATGTTTTTCCATGCTTATCTTTTCAATACTTTGTTAAAGGGTTTCGGGGCCCCTTCAAAACCCGTTGTTACCTTAATAAAAAAAACAAATGGAGAGTAAAATAATCGAAGAATTACTTCAATCAGTAGCACTTGACAAGGTAATACTTTTTGTACTAGTTACCGAGTTGGATAAAGAATTGCAAGATATTCCTTTATTATTTTAGAAAATTTGTTTGATTTCTAATTTCACCAAGGTCATAAAAGCAAAATATGAAAATGTTGAGAGTTGAATGAGCAACTAGCAAAGGGAACAACTAAGCTTGATACTTTCAATGTATACTAGTCAAAGGTTGAGGCATTGAATGGGAGTGCAACATGAGTTGAGGAAAGAGGAGAATAAAATTATAATGGATCTCCTGGAGCTACAAACATTTTTGATACTACAGATAGAGTCATTGTAGAAACATGTGCATAAGGCTAAAGACTTAGTAAATACACCGGATTTAAGTGCTATGGATAGCATGGTAAGTCTAACATGTGATATAAGTGAACAAATTATAGTGTTATAGACACTAAAAGAATCATGGAAGGCATCAATGAAAGATGCACAAGAGAGGTACAAATCTATTTTTTCCAAGATCCCTCCATAGGATAAACAATAAGTAATTATTTTTGGTATTTTTGTTAAAAAAGGGGGAAATATATATATGAGAAAGAGAAAAAGAGGGATAGTACTAAAGATGGATACTTTGTATAGTATGAAGAGGATTGTATGTACATGAGATGGATATATATGCATATAAGAAGTATTTCCATAGGGGGGAAATTGATTTTATCGAGAAGTGTATACATGGTCAAATTTTGCTAAAGACACAAAATTTTGATGACTTTGAAGTTTTTAACAAAGATGCCAAACTAATGCCAAAGGAGGAGATTAATACTCCTAATGATTGTCAAAGTCATTGGGTAAAGAAGGAATTTAGTCAAGTTAGTAAAGCTAATAAGCTAGTCGGTAAAGAGAAATGAAGGAAAGATAGTTTTGGTAAAGGCAAAGGAAGTTAAGACACTAAGCAAGGAAAAGCAAGGCACCAAGTACCGAGAAGTTACCGAGCTACAACATCTACCGAACTGAGAGAAGATGCATGTTACTGAGAAAGAGGAAAATGTATTATCGATTATCACTGGCCGACATAAGGAGAATCTATATATACATTGAATCTGGACACCGAGCAGAAAATGGTTTATAAATCTTGAGGAGTTTGCTTGATGAAGCATTGGAGATTTAAACATGATGATTTTGTATGATTAAAAGGTAAGATTCATCAATGAGAATTAAATGTGATATGTGCATTGGAGGAGTAACCAATGCTAGCACCGCTTAAGTAGAATATTCTAAAACATTTCCACCGCTTCTAGAATTAAGTATAAAATAGATCAGAGTGTGAAGATTAGAAATGAAGAGAGTGTATGATGTGAAGGAGAAATTGCTGGGAGAAGGTGATGTTCATTCAAAGTTGAATTTATCGAGTACAGAACTGATATTATGAGTGAAGCACAATATGAGGTAAACAATTATTGACCATATTGAGTCTGATAACCATATGATTGAGGAAAGCATTACAAACATATTTGTTATTGATTAAGTGTGTAATCAAAATTGTAAAGGCTCTTAATCGAATAGATCCTAACATATATTATATTGTAAATCCTTTAACAAGGTACATCTCTTAGATTAGAGTTGTAAAATCCTTTAACAAGGTAAACTTAATTAGTCTTTATACTCTTGACAAGGTTAATACTCTTAATAGGGCAAGCTATCAAAAATAGCTAACACTGTAGCTCTAACTGAGCAGACTTTTTATTGTAGTAGTGAAATTTTGGGGGTGTCATCCCCACCACATTTTTTATCCTCTAACAAGAATTTCTGCCATACCAAAATCACTATGTTATGAGTTGCATTTCATCTTAATGCTTTATATGTTTTATGTTGTTATATGCAAATTTATGAATTCAATGAATGGTTAAGAAAGTTAGATAAAAAAATTTGAAGTATTGATTCACCCCTCCCCTCTCAGTACTTACCTTTCCATACATTAATCCAACAAACCCCATGAAAACCGTTCAAGCTCTAAGGACATCATCCCATCATTGTTTTAGAGGTACTTAGAAATCATACTTTTGGTCCATTCCAAGGGCTCATCAAGGAGTTTCCAACTGACTTTGATGAAAAGATCAAGATTGAGGAGGTGAGTGTTTTTGACATTAAGTCCTCCAACCTCTTTAGAAGAGTAGACCTTTTCCTAGTCAACTAAAGAGAGCCAATTTTTTGTTTCCACATCATACCAAAGAAACCTTCTTTTGATAAGTCAAGTTTTTTAACCCATGTGACATACATAACAAAATTAGGTCTGCCTATTATTACTTCAAAATTTACAATTTAGAAATATGCATCATTGTTTGGTAGCAACTATAAATAGAAATATAGCTTGACTTGGCTTTATACAAGCTAAATTTTTGAGCACTATAATGTACGATAGGATTTCTAGTTCTATATAGCTATTTGAAATTAGGTTCAATCCTCTACTATTCTTTTCTTTTCAGTTTTAACTCTAAAGATGTAAGAATATATGCCTCCTAGAACTAAATTTCCTTGCCAAAATAAATAAGGAATATCATATATTTCTAAGGTACAAGGGAGTAGATGTTACAAAGTGTTTGGTTGATCATCTCTATGATGCTCTTAATGCTACCAGATTTAATGCCACATTTTTTATATTGACAAAAATGAAAAATAAATATTTTTTATAGATATAATAAAACAAGAATTTTAATAACTAGATAGTATGCAATTATCATTACAATAATATCTACCTAATAAAAAGTGCTCTAAAGGTCTCAAGATTGCCTACATGTTAAGGTCTTGAGAATTTTCTCTTGGTAAAAGAATGCTCTTCATGAATATTTTACAATGGATGTCATCAAGATTTATTAGGATTTAGAGGCTCCCATATTTCTTAGTATTGATGGGTGGTGGTCCATCCTCCACCTATGTTGCTTATAGTACCTATTGTGGCTTCTCCCCCTATTTTGGTGAGTAGTTTCAGAGGGCCTCCTCAAGTCGATGTTGCAACTTCCACTCAATGCTTGGTTTCCCTAGTTCAACAATCCTCTCCTTGTCCATCGTTCTTAGTTGGGACCCCAGAGAGGGTTTCCCCTCCCCATTCCTATTATGGATTTGGATGATGTTTTTTTTCACAAGGCATCAAGGGATGAAGAAAAATATTCCAAAACATGTTTCTATATCTCATGCCTAGGTTAAGGGTGCGTGACTTGCTAGGTTTGGTTGTAAAAATATTTAGTCCTTTTTCTCGTTTGTTCTTGGTAACTTTTTTACACTTGTGCTATATGCAAAAAGTTGTTTTCAACAATTTTGTAAAAGGGTTGGGGCCATTTCGAAAATCTAATTTTACCATTAATAAAGAACTAATGAGAAATAAAATAAAAGGAGAAGTAAACAATATACAATGTATATTCCTAAAAATTAATGATTAATATATTTTTTAGCTTGTCACAACTATTTGAACAATGCTTACTCTTATTTTCTTGTACATTAGTGTAGTTCATGTTTATAGACATATAACATACACTAGAATGTTTTTAACATCTACGAGGACAAAAATAGCCTATGGAATTCTCGACCATGAAAATCAAGCCTTTTTCTTTTCATTTATTTGGTTGTTCATGAGGATAACAAATCTTCCAAATTTCTCAACTATCTCCTTGATAAATAAATTTGAAGAAACAACATTAGCCAAAATAATAACATAGTTTGCCTTGATGTCCTTTTAAGCATTGTAACAATAATTTTTTTTTTCTAATTCCACTGCCATAGATGAGCAAGAGTCATAAAGCTCTCTTCCCATGCTTCTTTTGACCTTATCCACCTTCTAGTTCTACATCGAGGCTTGTTCAAGTTAAGCAATCAAAATCTTCTCTTCGAGGTTATTTGCCCCTATGTAAGCTTTTTGTTAATGATCACATGCAGGGTTAAATTCATTAAGGCAAATACTTCTTTATTTATAATAGCATTCTTCTCTTGTAGTTTTTTGAAATTTATCTATAAAAAAATGCCTTGAAATCTATTCAAATAAGTATTCTACTTTTCTCATTCACTTATTTTTTGATTCATCCATGACTTCTTTCTCTTACTTAGAAGTTTGTTTAAGACAATCTTAAGCCATTTCTTTGCTTCCATTTGATCAATTATTTTTAAATACCTTATGAGATGAACCATAGCAATGGCTTTCATAGGAACAACCTTTGTTTCAGATAGTAAATTCTCATAAGAGATTGAAACTTATATTTTGGATTATCATGTTTTTTTGAATTCTCTCTATTTTCTTCTAGTTTATCTCAAATGTACTGCTAGCTCAAAGCTCACAAGCATAAAGGGCCAACAAAATTATTAATAGTCCAAAAAGAGTTTGAATAGCTCTCCAATCCCATAAAATTTGACATTACATTTGTTTAGTAGGGCATATAAACCCCTCAAAGTTCTTTTTTTCCTACAAACCTTCCAAACCCCTAAAAGTTCTTTTTTTCCCTACAAGCCTTTTGAACCCTGGAAGTTCTTATTTTCCTATAATCCTTTCAAACCCCTCAAAGTTATTTTCCTATAATCCTACTAACAATATTGAGCCTTCCTACTAACAATGTTGTTCAAATCAATCCCAAAATACTTATATTCATTTACCTCATTGAAATTTTTTCCCCCAAAAAAAGAACTATTGTTAGAATTTATTCCTTTTATTGAAGAAATATCTTATTTTACTGTACAATTGTTTATTAGCTTTTAATATAATTATTCATAAGAAAAAAACAAAATTTGAATTATGCACCCCATGTGAAGATGGGCCATAAAAGAAAACAAAAAATACGGGAAAGGATAGGCACTTAGAAAAAGTAGAGATGATGGAGAAAAAAGGATAAAAATGGCCCCGCCTCAATGTACTCACAAAACACGAGAAAATGGATGGACTGTCAAGATATCTTTCTTTCAAGATATTGTCAGCTAGTAAATCAAAGCTCACAAGCATAAAGGGCCAACAAAATTATTAATAGTCCAAAAAGAGTATGAATAGCTCTCCAATCCTATAACTCTGACTTTACATTTGTTTTGTAGGGCATATAAACCCCTCAAAGATCTTTTTTTCCTACAAACCTTTCAAACCCCTAAAAGTTCCTTTTTTCCCTACAAGCCTTTTGAACCTTGGAAGTTCTTGTTTTCCTATAAGCCTTTCAAACCCCTCAAAATTATTTTTTACATACAAGCCTTCCTACTAACAATATTGAGCCTTCCTACTAACAATGTTGTTCAAATCAATCCCAAAATACTTATATTCATTTACCTCATTGAAATTTTTGTTGTTAGAATTTATTCCTTTTATTGAAGAAATATCTTATTTTATTGTACAATTATTTATTAGCTTTTAATTAGCCGATAGGCTTCCCCTTTGGGGAAGCTTGTGTACGACCACACCAGATAATTCATACGCTGACCGGATTTGTCTCACACCACGCTTGCCGAATTTTCGTCGGAAGCGGACCGTCCATTCATTCAACCTTATTTCCTTATTTCGTACGGCTAATCTTTTAGCGTGTAACAGGAGAGAGTTCAGATAATTTGATTTGATTGCAGACTGTTCATTTGGTACCCAAAATGAAAATGAAAGCGCCATCGACATTTCAGTTTACTGTTCACTGTTCAGCAGTGAGTGTACGCTCTGAATCATTCTTCACGACCTCTTTGACTGTGCAGCTGTAATCCATTATCCGAGTCAGGTTTGCCTAATTAGACAGTCACAGATATCAGGCGATGTGAAATGCAATTGAAAATGGTTACCCGCGATTGAAAACATTTTGCAGGCGTGCGTTTTCTGATTGCAGCTAACTCCAATCTTAAAATTTTGAACATGAATCATAAACTTCTGAATTTAACAAGTGTTATTTAGTAGTTAGTACTTGTGAGATTTAAATTATAAGTTTAGTGTAGATAAATTTAAATTATTTAAATTTTTAATTTATTATTTTTTACTAATTTTAAAAGTCAGGTTAATAAAATATTAAATATGATATATTAATGGTTAATTTTATATTAATTTTTATTCATATTTATATGTTTATTTTTTAATTTTTTAACTTCAATGTCTATTATTTTTAATTTTATGAAAAATACGAATATAAATTTAAAAAATAAAATTTACTAAATTTCTAATTCATATAAGAAAACATAAACTATTTTAAAAACCTATATTAATATATTTTATATTTTTAGAAACATTCATATATTCTATGATTTTAAAATATTCTAAATAGTTTTATATTTTATCTTAAATATTCTTAAAAAATATGTATTTATATTATGATATTGAATAAGTGAAATGGAATTATATTCTTAAATCTTTAAATAAAATTAAAATGTAATTACAAATTTTTAGTAAGTATAAAACAAATGTGATTGGAAATGTGTCAATTGTTTAAATTTTAGGTATGGTGATTGATGCTTATCTTTAAGGTTCTATGTTTTTTTATTATTATAGAAAGATGATAAGGTTGTCTTCCTATTGTGTTTGAACATGAACTTAACTGGACATAGTTTCTAATCAATCAACATAAGGTCAATTATAATTTTTGATTTTAGAAAATACAAAATAAATATATTAATAATAATTTAATATATATTATATATAATTTTAGAAGAACATATATAATAAATCATATTCTTAAATCATTAAAGTTAAACATGAGATATATTGTATAAATATTAATATGAAAATTTAGTAAATCTAAATTATATAAAAATTATGATATCAATAAACTATATATATTTATAGCTTAAAAAAATTTACCAACTCTTGTGCTCCCAAAATTTTTACTATTCCTCATATAGATATAAGTAATTGAAGGATATTTTAAATAATGATTAATATATTATATAAAATATCTAATATTCAAATAAACAATAATAACTTATAACTTACAAAGTATAAGAAGCTATTCAAAAAAAATTATAAATGAGATTTAACCTCATCAAGCTTTAAATAAAAATTCATTAACTAATATTTTAACAAATCTTTTAGTTTAAACTTTAATATTAAAGGGTATCATGTCAATATGATGTAGACACTTATCTCTAAGATAGTATTCTTCATTATTTTGCTTAGGTATTTTCCTTTTAAGAATTTATAAGTAACAAATTTTTATATAAAAATAGAAGAAAAAATAAATTTATTTATTCTTTTAGTAATACATTTGAGTTTAAATAACATTACATATATTTTAAGATGTTTCATAAACAATAGTATTAATTATGATTTCTAAATTGTCCAGGCTCACCCTAAGTGTTGGGATAGATCCAAGGTCAAAGAAAAGTGCGCTCATCTTATTGTACATGTTCCCATTTCGAGCCCAATATATGATCCTTGCATTGCTTTTTAAAGATTACGCTTTCCCTATATTTGTAATGAGTTTTCGTGATTTTGTATGTTTTTCATTTTTTATTATGATTTCACTTTAGGTGAGTGGTACAAATCTTACTACAAATGTCTCATAGATTTTGGGGGCTTGTTGGGCATACCTAGTATTTTGAATTAGCTTCAACAGTTTCAAAGAAGCATGCTGGATATTGAATGTAGTAATAGAAGCTTCCTATATAATATTCATATGTTGTCATGCTTTGTATGTTAGCTATACCTGCCCACTGATTTGATATGCTTTGATCATGTTGCCTTTTCATTTACACTTTTAAACACACAATTGTATTACGTAATGCTTCACTTATGCTTTCCATTTAAATGCCTATCGGCACATCCCTTGCACCTCCTTTTTGTGGAAGTGCTAGTATAATCATTCATAAGAAAAAACAAAATTTGAATTCTGCACTAGATGTGAATATAGGCCATAAAAGAGAACAAAAAATACGGAAAAGGATAAGCATTAGAAAAAGTAGAGATGAAATGGCCCCGCCTCAATGTAGTCACGGACTGTCAAGAGATCGTACTTGAAAGATATTGCCGGCCACTAAATCAGTGTGGCCAACTTCATCAGTCCTACTCAGTGAATACGAAAAGAAGTTAACATGACAGGAGTGGCATAAAACTTGAACATAACAAAAAGTTGACATGACTGGGCGAAGAAAAACTGTAGAAAATCATCATGGCTTGGTTGTTAACAGCTGTAAATAGACATATAACTTTTCTTGGCTTTATACAAGCAGAATTTCACTGCAATAGAATGTGCTATAGGAGTTCAAGTTCTGCATAGCTGTTTGGAATTGGCTTCAATCCTCTCTGCCATTCTTTTTTTTTCAATTGCAACTCTGAACATGGAAGAATTCAAGATGGAAGAATACGTCCCTCCCACAAGCAAAATTCCTTCCGAAAGCAACAAGGAATATCATGTATTTCTGAGTTTCAGGGGAGAAGATGTGAGAATTAATCTGGTTGATCATCTCTATGAAGCCCTCACTGCTGCCGGGCTCAAGGTCTTTATAGACACCCGCGAATTGGAAAAGGGAGATCCCATTTGGCCGACCTTGGAAACGGCAATAGAGAGCAGTGCGATTCGGATCCCTATATTTTCGAGAGGATACGCGGACTCCACCTGGTGTCTCAGGGAGGCCGCCGCCATGTTGAAAACTCCAGCTCTGGTCATCCCACTCTTTTATGGTGTGCTTCCAACTGAAGTCAGATTTCCTCAAGGGAACTCCAGTTCGTACAAGCAAGCATTTCAGAAACATTACAGCCATTCAGATCAAATCCAAAGAGAAGATATTGAGTGGTGGAAGTATGGGCTTCAACAGATCTGTCCATGTCTACAACTTTATGGGCATTCAGTTCGACACCCAAGAAAAGAGATTGATGGATGGAAGGATGCCCTGAAAGAGATCTGTTCGCGCTCAGGGTGGTCCAAGGATTTAACTGGAGGGTAAGTAACGCATCTTATTTTCTGCCTGCTTTTCTATACTAGGTGACATGTATGCCTCCATTCGGTCTAGCGATTATTTTAAGGTAGGGTTTTATGGAGTGGTTTTTTTATTTTTGTGTAATTTTTTCTCATAAATGATTAATCTTTCTGATATTACCTATTGTTTTTTTCTAACCAAAAAAATGAAGCCTAGATGAATGCTTTGGAATTAGTGGATTCTATATATTGCAAAGAGTTTTCAGATCGCCCCGTTCGTCGTTTTCAGACCGCCTGACCTAAACAACATCAAAACAACCGGAAATATCAGTCACTTTTTAAAGCTTTTTACTGGTCAAATTTTCCGAGTATTAGTGAAGCGTCAGTACCGAATATAGCACAAACATATGCTTCCCTCTACACTCAACTCATCAAACTAGCAATTGCATTCTAACAAGGTGCAATGGTTATAGCGGTAAGAAAATATACCGGGGTTATACATTAAAGGGCAGGGAGGAAATTTTAAGTAATTTTAGTCCAATACAATAAGAAAATTAATTTAAAACTTATAAGACATGTTAATCATTATTTTGATACATTGGTCACACTTAATACATTTGTTGGTGTTTGTCTTCTTTTTCTTTTTCTTCTTCTATATAAGAGTGTAAGTAGCTGAGCTCGATTTGTTTATCTGATTTTTTCATTATGTTGTTAAGGTTGAGTCATCTATTTTTTGTGTTGTAGATATTCTTTTTAGCATATTAGATCATGTTTCAGATCCTTTCTCTACTTTTGATGTATACTTGACAATGTATTTGAGAATAAGTGATCATGAGACGATAGATTGACAATTTATGTTGACTCACCAAATGAAAATCATCTTTAACTTGTGTATATATTTCCTATTGATGGTGTATATGTTGTTAATAATTGTTGAAGTGTTTCTAGAAAATTGAAATAATTGCTGGGAAGGTGTTTCTGTAAAGGATGACAAATAAACAAATAGGTTGTTTTCAATTAAAATAACTTTTTAGAAGGTTGCTTTAATAACTTTGGAATAGAAATTATGATGACACAAAGATTCAACAATTGCCCAGCAGCAAAAACAGGGAAGAAATAATTATTGCTAAACACAACACAAAATAATAAATAGAAATCCATTGAAATTTAGTATAAAAGCATGAGCCCAAGGCAACTTATTAAAGCATCCCTCTAGGTACATCATAATTGGAATCTCTTTCATAACCATGGCTTGTGGAAGTGGTTACAGATAGACACATGACATGGTCATGCTGCACATTATCTCCTCTGCAACACTCCACTCTTCCTCCACGTCTTCCAGAATATCTCTGCTTCAGGAAAATCATCACCTACTGAGGGGCTACATAACGACTTTCGCACTTGATATGGTAATCTATCTATCCACTGAGATCGCCAATCAAATCCATGGTTTGCAATCTCTATTCTGAAAGCGATGAACCTGGCACAAAAATCTGGCAATCTTTTGTATGTTTAAAAAACACAATCTGAAATAGGGGAAAAACAGAGAGAAAAATAGGGCATTGATTAGCAGAGAGAATTTAGACCATTCAAATTGACACACACAAAATATCATCTTTATTGATCTCTCATTCCGATTACATATTGCAAGCTGTTCAAAATCATTACATTATGCAGTTTTTATATAGGTTGCAGCCTCAGATCATAACCCCCAAAATAGGGCATGCACAACTAAAAACAATTCAGCTAACTAGCAATTCTAAAAATAAAATGTTGTAAACTAAATCTCAAATCAGTGTTAAGCTATGACTAAAAGTCCATAAATCATGCATGACACTAAATGCGCAGCCTGGCAGTGCATGAAGATCCATTTGATTTGAACAGTGGTGAACTGCAAATTGACCTGGGATGCATGGCGGTGAAGGTGATTTAAAGCATCAGTTTTCTCAACATTCCCCACTCTGCCTTGATGCTGAGACTCACAATTTGATCTCAAAGCACTCAAAACGAATAATTGTTGGGAAGGTGTTTTCGTATAGGATGACAAATGAACAAATAGGTTGTTTTCAACTAAAATAACTTTTTAGAAGGTTTCTTTAATAACTTTGGTTATGAGTATTATGATGACACAAATATTCAACAATTGCCCATCAGCGAAAACAGGAAAGAAAGAATTGTTGCTAAACACAACACAAAATAATAATAAGTAGAGATCCATTGAAATTTAGTATAAAAGCATGAGCCCAAGGCAACTTATTAAAGCATCCCTTTAGGTACATCATAATTGGAATCTCTTTCATAACCACGGCTTGTGGAAGTGGTTACAGATAGACACATGACATGGTCATGCTGCACATTATCTCCTTTGCAACACTCTGCTCTTCCTCCACGTCTTCCAGAATATCTCTGCTTCAGGAAAATCATCACCTACTGAGGGCTACATAACGACTTTCGCACTTGATATAGTAATCTATCTGTCCACTCAGATAGCCAATCAAATCCATGGTTTACAATCTCTATACTGAAAGCGATGAAGCTGGAACAAAAATCTGGGAATCTTTTGTAGGTGTAAAAAACACAATCTGAAACAGGGGAAAAACAGAGAGAAAAATAGGGCATAGGGCATTGGTTAACAGAGAGAATTTAGAGACCATTCAAATTGACACACAAAATATCATCTTTATTGATCTCTCTTTCCGATTACATATTGCAAGCTGTTCAAAATCATTACATTATGCAGTTTTTATATAGGTTGCAACCTCAGATCATAACCCCCAAATAGGGCATGCACAAGTAAAAACAATTCAGCTAATTGGCAATTCTAAAAGTAAACTACTGTAAACTAAATCTCAAATCAGTGTTAAGCTATGACTAAAAGTCCATAAATCATGCATGGCACTAAATGTGCAGCCTGGTGGTGCACGAAGATTCATTTGATTTGAACAATGGTGAACTGCAAATAGATCTGGGATGCATGGCGGTGAAGTTTAAAGCATCGGTTTTCTCAATACTCTCCCTTGATGCTGAGACTCACAATTTGATCTGAAAGCACTCAAAACTGAATTTTTGCAACTTAGTCTTATAGACCCACATAGTATACTTCTAATAGAAGTCAACTATATGTTTACTTATTTCTCTTTCATGAAAGATCACAAGGCTCAGTCTTCGCCTCCTTTCTCTAATATTGAGAAGACTCATGACACTTCTATGTGCTAATCAGAACAAGTAGTCATCGATTACTTCACTCAACCATCTGAACCTTGATCCACCACAGTCACTTTTGACATGCAAACTTCTAGGTTTGTACAACCTTGTCAACATCTTTGTCACCTTTTGCCAACAGGACCCATCTATGCATCCATAATCAGTTTGCATATAACCTTTTGTAGAGTGTCACCGCAATTTCTATTCCAACATGATTTTTCACTATGACTCTTCAACCCACAAATTCTACAAGGGTGAAGATCCCAACGTTTATCCTCAGAATGTCCTTCCCTGTGACAATGAGAACACTACACTCTTTCAACATATTTCTCTAAACTTTTCATACTAGCAACAACATATATATCTCTTACCAAATCCTAGGCCTTCAAATTTTGGCCTCCAAATGGGTTGATGGGCTCCTTCATGTCTTGCCCATGTTTTCCTAATCCTCTTCCTTTAAATCACATTTTTTTTCTAATCTTCAAACCAATATTCTTTTTAAGACAACCTTTGTTATTATCATCACAAATTGTATCCATACATGAAACACATGCTTACCTTCATCTTTGCACTCTTTACCTGAAGAAACTTTTGCTATACCATGTCCATTAAATGGACATAGATCGCTTGTATCCCATGCGGCATCACAAGCTGATTTCTTTGATTTCAAAACTTCATTTTCTTTTTCCTAGATTTTTACCTTCTCTATTCATCTTTTAACTTTCTCCAATTCCTTCTCAAGGTTCTCAATTTGACATAAATAATCACATCTCTCTTTTCCAAACTGTCTCAAATTATCTATCAATTCTGAATTACATTGTTTAATCTTCACCAATTCATTATTCAAAACATCTTTTTCACAAATGAGACTCAAATTTTCTTTCTTCACTTTCTTTCCTGTCTTTCCTGTTGAAACAAATACACTTTTACACTAATAAATTACCTGAAACCAATTTCCTTCTATTGTTGTGGTTGGTGGTTGCTAAGACTCTACAAACTGCTGTTAGACTTATACTTTGGCAATGACTAATGTTCAATAGAACTCCTCCTTTCATTTCAACGACTCCCAATTTTCTTGAAAACTTTACAATGGTTCTTTATTCTCCACATATCTTTTGTTTTTTCTCCACTCAATTCTTCTAACACAAACTTCAGCGTTTTTTTTCTAATAAGCGATTCTTCCTCCTCTAGTTTGTTTGGAGAGTGGCTTCCTTTCCTTCTGAACAACTTTTTCACCAAATCTACAATTCTTGAACTCCTTGCAATCACAGAGATACCAATTCTTGATTTTTCTTGTTTCATCCAGACAAAACAAACAGCGATCTCAACTTTGAGCAACATGCTTTAACACAATTCAATGACTTCTTTTCATCAATCTGCCCTTCGATACTTCCACGAACCTGCTCCTCTTGTACGTTGTTAATATCCTTAGACCGGGCTCTTCATCCTCTCATATGATTCTCAGGATCTTTTCATTGTTCTGATACCATTTGTTGGTTTAAAAAACACAATATGAAACAGGGGAAAAACGGAGAGAAAAACAGGGCATTGATTAATAGAGAGAATTCAGAGACCATTCAAATTGACACACACAAAATATCATCTTTATTGATCTCTCATTCCGATTACATATTGCAGGCTGTTCAAAATTATATTATGCAGTTTTTATATAGGTGGTAGCCTCAGATCATAACCCCCAAAATAGGGCATGCACAACTAAAAAGAATTCAGCGAACTGGCAATTCTAAAAATAAACTACTGTACACTAAATCCCAAATTAGTGATAAGCTACGACTAAAAGTCCATAAATTATGCATGACACTAAATGTGCAGCCTGACGGTGCATGAAGATCAGTTTGATTCCAACAATGGTGAACTGCAAATTGACCTGGGATGCATGGCGTTGAAGGTGAGTTAAAGCATCAGTTTTCTCAACGTCTTTACCGACAACGGGAAAAACAACAGTTCATGGCATAAGACATGGAAATTCCGGTGGGAGTTTCCCATATAAACAGCCTCCTATCTGCTAAATGTGGGGGCCCTCACCCTAATATAAGAACTAATTGCTAAGTTGCTCATTTCAGCGGATTCATTAATAATATATTGAATCAGAAGAGCTATTAAGGGCAGTAGGACTTTGTTTCACAGTGTTTTATTGTCTAACATTTGTAACTACTTCTTCAGGAGCTTCAGAAAATAGGCCCAGTGTCTCTTCCCAGAAGACTTGCTCATTTATAGTCGTCCATGTTGTAAATTTGACCTGTCCAAAAGAATGCGCCGTGTTCGAATATAGAGGAATCCCAGTTTAAATGGTACATCATTCGAGGTTTCACATTGAAATGAAGTCAACACGTCTTCTCTCATACAACATCATAAGCCTTATCTTGCATCATTTCAACTACAATAATAATAGAAAAAACGTATTTAGTAATAACTTTGAAATTATGAGAGTTGAGAGTTTGTGGATATTTTGTGAAATCTTTTAATTAATCATGTAGGTAAGATTTTTTTGGTGTACGATATGTTTTGTTTTTAAAGGTTTATTTATTAATTATTTAAATAATTTTTTCTTTTAGAAATATAAAAATATGAAATACATAGTTACTATATATTTATAATAAATTATTTTTATTGTAGAAATTTATTTTAAAAATAGAATTATACTTTATTAATTTATTACATTGGAAGTGTAGTAATTTTTATGGATAGAATTTTAATATTTAGATGGATTAATTAGAGAGGTGATACAATTATATTATGAAATTATTTTATAAACATAATTGAATAAAAAATAAATAGATATTACATAATATATAGGTAATTTAATAAAAATAGTAATATTATATAATAATATTATATTTATATTTATTATTATTTATAATATTATTAATAATATATTATGTTTATATTTAGTTAATATTGTCTATGAAATGCATATAACATGACATTTATATTGAACATTTATAATTTTACATTAGAAATATAGTTAAAATATATTTTCTATTCAATTAACATTAAAAATAATTAATAAATATAAAAAAATTAAATGTATAATATATTTAATTTTTAGATTAGAATTAAATGTGAGAAGTATAATCTATGTAATTATATTGTATTATATTACTATTTAATAATATATTATACAAAATACTTTTTGCAATAATAAATATAATTGAGATATTTGTTGTATTTATAAGAGACAAACATATATTTAACGTAAAATATGTTTAATGTAAATAAAATACAATGTCAATTAGAAATAAATCATATAAATGACCCATTAATTATTAGTTTCAATGCTCTCTCTCTCTCTAGATAACAAGATAAAGATAGAAATAGAGGGAGAGATGGGGAAGCAATATGTGGATGTAGGGATTAAAGGTATAGGAAGGGGGAGATGGAGAGAAATGGATAGGTAGAAAGAGGGATATGTGTCTAGTTATGGAGGGGGGGGTGGGGGAGGAGGATAGAGATAGAGATAAATATAGAGTGAGAGGATGGGAGAAAAATAGATTGAGAGATAGAGATATCGAGAGGTAAAAATAGTTCAAGAGATCTAAATAGATATAGAGGGAGACATAGATAGGGAGAGATAGAGAGGAAGATGTAGAAAGAGATATAGATGGTGAGATAGATTCATAGAGAGATAAGGAGATATAGACAGGATGAGGGGGAGACACAGCTAAAGGGACAAATACTTAGTTGACCTTCCACACCTCTGTGACGTACCCATTGCACACTAAGGTGTGATTGCTAGAAGGTATTGGTAATGAAGTCAATTTTGAAAGTGATCGAGTGGGTTTTTTCTTTGTGGTTAGAGACAACAAGAGACGAAAGATAAGATTATCGTGCAACAATTAGAATTTTGGTAGGGAAAGGTATGTTGCACAACAATGTAGTTTGGGACTAGAACAAAGAATAGAAGTGGAAGGAGTGCAATGTAGCAATAGATAGCTCCAGGCTACAAGAAGAGAATAGTGTGCAACTTTGAAAATATTACAAACAATAGGCAATTGTGTTAAGATCTCAATAATCTAGATGATGATGCCAACATATTATTTGTGTTAGGTGACATCATAAGGAAAGAGAATGAAGGATACCTACTTCCAACAAGAAGAAGATATCCTTAGAACAACAATGTATGCCATGAACTTAGCTTAGCCAAGAGGGGTGACTCTTGTGAGTTAAGAAAATAGATAATTGTTGAATAGGGGTAAAATGGCATCACACCTATTCAAATGTTGTACGTTGTGTAAATGTATGGGGGAAGTATGAGATCCACTCCTAAATCCAAATTCCCAAAGAAGAGATCCAATTTGATCAACCCAAAAGGTTAATGTACAATCGAATCAATCTATGGAGAATATGAAAGAGAGAGAAAAACCTTATATTTCCCTATGGTAGAATTGAAGTGTTTAGAATTTGAAACAATTGAAATGCAAGTACTAACCTCAAATTAGGGCAGATTTGGAAAATGCCAATTTTTGATATTTGTGTGTACTTTTGGGCAATTGTGCAACCTGTTTCGGACTAGAAATGTCGAGACGGAGAAAACCCAAAAATCTTTTTTCAAGATGAGTTCAGGTTGACTTTGACCCTCATAAAAGGTCAAAGGTTAGATTCTTTATCTAAAGGTCGATTTTGACTTTGTTCACAAATCTTGGAAGTTCGCCGAAAAGAGTATCCAAATCCACTCTCAGATCTGAAATCCTGCACCTGTACCTGCAAGAAAATGGGGGTTTTGTTTGTATGAGGGGTTTGCCTTGGTCAAACCCCAATTTAGGAATTAACCTTGAAATTGAATTGAAATGTAGTGTGCATAAACAAAGTAATTGAAACAAATCACCTCACTTATGTTGAAGTCCCTGTAGAGGATTTGAATCCTCAAATCCACAATTAGGAATGCTTCAATGGATGTAGAATGTCTCAAATCAATGGCATTTGATCTTCAACACCAATCTTGACTTGATCTTTGCATATGAGGAGGCTTGGATGAATGTAGAAGGATGGATCTTCAAGGGGGCTCCAAAGAGATTGAATCCTTCAATGGCTAACAATGGATCTCCTTGATAGATGAATGCTTGAACACTTGAATGCTTGAAGGCTTGCTTGAATGCTTGAATTCTTGCTTGCACTTGAGAGCTTGAGAGATTGCAATTGCTTGAGATGAGATGTGAAAATGAGAGAGGAAGACTTTCTTTTATAGTGAACTAGGGCACAATCCTCTAGAGGGGCCACCTTGGAGAATTAAATCCCAATTAGGTCCTAACCTTTATAAAATATACCTAGATTAAATGCAATTAGAGGATTTACCATTCTGAAACCCGAAATGGCCAACCCGGAGGTGGGAAAACAAATATCCCCAAAACTTGACACCTGAAAATCAAAGAATTTGGAAATTTGAAAGAGGGGGGCAAAATCGAGGTTGGGAGTCACTTAGTCAGGTTCGAGCTCGATCCTGACCTAGTCAAGATCAACCTCGAATTTGACCTTGTTTGCCCAGATCCAGTCAGAATCAGGACAGGAGGTCCTAGGGATGCCCAGAGACCTAAAAATGACACCAGAATGGGACAAAATGCCAGGGATAGGCATAAAATCCTATGATGACTGTGATGAAGGCTAGGAGGACCTGTTTCTAAGTCCTACCTAGAAAATAGAGCCATGGAAAAGGGAAATTAAGGAGAATCCTTGAGATCCTAACCCTAATTTCACCTAGAATGAAGCAAAAAAGAAGTGGAAAGCGGGGAGAAAGCCAAATACATGCAAAGACCTGATCAAGGCGCTTAACATGACCCCATATCACTTACTTAGAGGGCTAAACGCTCTTATCATGGAAGTGCTTCTATTTTAAGACGATACAATTGTGAAAGGATATTCCACTTGTGGCAAGAGACCTTTGAAAGGAAGAGATCTTGGTTGCAAGACATCTACATTCAAGAGTTCTTGAACAAAGATAACGTCTTCAAGAAAAAGAGGGGAAGAGAACAAGAATGCACCCTTTTAGCCCCTTACTGTTAGGTGAAAAAGGGATTATTGATGGAGGATGACATACTTTGAAATGCAAAGTAAGAGAATTTTATTATGATGAACATAGTTTTACAAATAAAGAAGAGGTTACGATCAGGGATGCACACCTCTTGCATAGGAGAGATTCCTAAATTAAAACAAACAATTCTTTATAAGAAAAGAATGTTACATGATAAACAAATGCCACTATGCTAAGAAAAGTAGATCCTTAGAAAAGAGAGAGAGAAACAAACATGAAACCTTACCCCCCAAGTGTGAAGGCAAGATAAAATATGTGATGCATCCCTAATGATTGTTACTTCATAATAGACATACATTTCTAAGCAAGATAAGTTGCAAACTAGAGAAAACTCCTAACGTAAAACAGACATATTTACACTAGAAAAGACATCACACTAAAAAGTAAGCAAGTCATCAAGGAGAAATATGAATGAAATAAATGAATGATTATGTGATGACCCTCACATAAGATACAACTTAATAATAAATCAAAATATAAAATAAATAAATAATAAATTACAATACAATATATATTATATATATATAATTAATTTGTCTCAAAATAATATTTTAATACTATATTAACTAATACTAATTAATAATCAACTTTTAATATTAATAATTCAATATTTATTATTATATCACTTTTTAATATTATATCAATATAAATTCTCGATATTAATATCAATTCTTAATATTCATATCAATTATTATTATATTAATATTAATATTAATATCAATTCTTAAATGATTGCTGTTAGTCAATAGTCTATGTAACAATCTCATGTGCTGAGTCAGCAAGGAAAAAATATGAATTAAATCAAACAAATACTAAACAAAATAAAGGCAACGATCAGTATTAAGGGAATATAAATCACTTATGCTGACTTATCTTAATCATAAGAGACATCGATGCCAATAAAAATCAAACTATATGTCTTTTCTAAGGCACCGATTCTATTGAACACTTAATATAAGGAAGGGAGTTTTGATAGAATAGACATAAGGAAATAAGATATCTACGTGGAAGGAATAAACAGTAAAAACAGTGAAATAATATCGCTGCAAACCAGTAGGTCCAGATCAAACCAATAAATGAATAATGGAAAAATAAATATAATATGCAGTTTCAATATGGATGGGATAAATAGATTTGGAAATATATAAGGTATTGTCTGACAGCACATTGGTATGATATAAATATCTATATATCAATATTGGTTGTATCAGAATATTATTAGTAATCCAGAGACCAATATATAAGTCTAGTTTATATATAAACTCTTTATTAATTTCAAAATATATATAGTCTGATATATTAATAATACAATACTTATATATATATATATATATATATATTACTTATATACAATAGTCTGATATATATATACAATACTTATATATTAATAATAATGAAATTATTTATATATATATATATATATATATATATATATATAACTGATTGATTGGGTCAATATATTTGAAATATAAGAATTATCTTATCTATATTATTCATATATGATAATAATAATGAAATTAGAAATATATGTATTTTATATATACATAATACATAGAATATTTATATATGTATATTCTACAAGGGATAAGGAATCTATATATAGTCCATCATATATACTGTATGTTAATAAGAATGAAATCAAGAACATCTATATATAATGTATATATCTAAATGTTCTATAACATATCTCTAAATGATCTAATATTTACATTTGTAGTATATATATATATATATATATATTAACCCTGATTTGTCATCTGTTGGACTGGAAGGAAGGAATATAAGGATGTCTTCAAGAGCTTGTGTAAATCCCGCCAATAGCTTCTGTCCCAAAATAGGGTGCGGGTCAGTGTCCCAATAGTTGGGGCTTGGACCTGTAAACCTTGAGGGAGCCTATTGGGAATGGTCTCTAAGCGTTTCGATCACATTCTAAAGTTTTCCTATCCAATTTGACAGGGTAATAATTTGGACATGGGACCATCAATATAGTCATAAGAGGAAATATAAATTGTATTTAAATTGAATTACTGAATAGATCTATATGAATTACAGGCATGATAAGTAGACTAGTAAGGTCCAAGGTTACAAACTAACAAGGGACATTACAGATTATTTATATTATTGTAAGTTATTTACTTAAATTCAAGCAAAAACTGTACTTAAGCAGTTGCATGGGGACATGTGGTAAATTTCTCATGCATCATGAGTATGGTTGCCTAAAACTTTTGAAGAAAGATGATTTAGACCTTTCCCTCTCATTGGCATTGAAACATGGCAAAATGAAAGTTTATTTTATTCCCCATTTCCAAATTTAGGGCCTAAGACTCCTGAAGGCTTGTGCTTTTGTGAATCATTACTTAAAGCTGACTATGCCTTAACAACCTCTAAATAGTTGGGGAAAATGAGATGATGACCTTGTGGAACAATTCTTGACCATTTGAGCCCATTTTAGGCAAAAAATATGAACAATAACAATGATGGTGCAATTTTAGAATTAGGATTGAAAGAAGAGATGTGTTATATATAATAAGTTAAGAAAGAGATAAGCATGTGAGTACGTAAAATAAAGGGTTATATTTGATGACCCCAATGTTGCCCCCAATGGTGAGGCGACACTAGCCATAATCTATAAAATAACTCATGGAAGCACAAAAAAAAAATTAAATATTCATTTTAGTACCAACATGTAAAACCAATATGGATAAACATATCCACTATCATGCGAATGTGAAGGCGTGTGAGATATGCAAAGGTGAAGGTAACAAAATGTGAAATTAGTATGGCAATGAATAGGACATATAGGTCAAAAAGGGAGAGAGATAATGGGCTAAATAGTCTAGGCAAAGACACAAAACCATTGCAAATGCCAAGTAATGTCACACCATTATTATGTGTAACAATTAAGATCCATTGAAAATGCAAACAACCAAGCCTTTGAAGTTGTGTCTATAGCCCAAAGGACCAATCTTATTATGTGAAGTAATTTGCATCTTTAATCTAAATTTAAATTACTTGTGTAGATATAGAAAATATATGAAAGTAAATAGACACTTTTGAATGTGATATTAAATAAATTTATTTCGAATAAATTGGATTTATTTGAAATAAGTGGATCAATTTCAAAGAGTTTTTTTTACATAAAATGAACTAATTATATTGGTTTCTTCAATCTAAATAGTCCAGACATTTTTTTAATATGATGAAAAGGGTTCTATTAGGGCCCACACCCATAATAAAAATTATACGACAAAGAGATTTCTACTAGGGTGATACTTGGGTCAATTATTGGGACAAGAAAATGATGTTTAAGATGAATGAAAGAATTGTAAAAATCCGCAAACTAGTAGTATTTGTCTTTAATTCAAATCTCCACTTGAACCTGTTGGAAGATATTGAAAACTATGTCTTAATCTTTTGATATATAAATTTCAGTAATTTTGGGATAATGGTTGATGAAAACATTAACAAGAGCAGTGGATTAATGATGATGTTTGTTGATGTAATGCTAGTATTATGTTCTCATAAATGTTTTTTAATGATTTTTAAATTGTACATGATGATCTTAAATAAATAATTAAATATCTTTCCATATAATATATTAGAACACATACCTTAGGTTGACTCACAATTGTTATTGAAAAGGTTGACTCAAAAAGAGTTTGGTGAATAGGTTGACAAGGGCTAAATTTTAGAAGTTTAAGGATCAAATCTATGATATGAAAGCAACCACAAATGAGAGACTAAAACATTGTCTATAACGAATAATAATGGAATCAAAATATAATGAATATTATGAGCCTAATTCATATATGAATATATTATTTGTGAACTTATTATATTAAAAAAAAATAAAGGAAGGACAATATAAATATTATAACCTTTACCATTATAACTTGGTGGCTTTGATAATATATAGACTTAAGAGTCTTAATAAACTTGTGCAGGGTCATATATCAAAAACTAGAACATAATTTACATATATTTTTAGAATTTATGCAATAAATCAATTTGAAGTAGAATAGATGAAATAATCTTAAATAATTCTATAGTAAAATAAAAAAAAACTTAAATAAATCAAATAAATGTTTAAACAACCTATATGATTTGAAAAAAGATCTAAAATGAAATAAAATAATTTTTAATTATTTAAAAAATATTTATAAATAAAATGAAATCATTTTACAACTATCTAAAACATATATTTTCTAAATTTAGAAAGTTAAATAAACAAAAATATTATTTGATAAATAAAATAAATAATTATAAAATAAAATAATTTCTAAATATAATAACATATTTATCAAATTAAAAAATAATAAAAATAATTATATTAATATATAATATTATTTTATAATCTGTAATATTACTATTAGAATTTTACTTGTATAATTTTTTTAGTCAAAATCATTCACACGAGTAGATTTATAATTTTTCAAAATTGAACTGCCCAGATTTATAATTTTTCAAACTGTTTTTGGAATTTCATATATAACTAAAATGAGGATAAATAGTTAGTATTTTTTTGCAATTTATATTGACCTGCACGGGTCGTTTCTGAACATTAATTTGCATTTTTAAAAATTGTTATGAAATCGCTTGTTTGCAGCTTTGAAGCTCAGCTGGTGAAGAGGGTTGTGAATGACGTGATGAAGACCTTGGACAGAGTCCCTTTAGAAGTTGCCAAGCACCCTGTGGGACTCGAAACCGTGACCCACGATCTCATTCACAAATTTCAACTCAATTCAAAGGAAGGCGTGGTTAAAGCTGGATTGTGGGGTATTGGGGGAATTGGAAAGACCACGGCCGCCAAGGCTGTCTATAATCAAGTGTATGGTGATTTTGTTTCATCAGCGTCCTTTGTACCAAATGTCCGCGCCTCTGCTGCAGATACCACCGGCCTTGCAAAATTGCAGACAAAAATTCTCAAAGATATAACCAAATATGATGGTAAAGTGGACAGTGTTGATGAAGGAAAAACTTTGTTGAGAGATCGTTTGGGAGGAAAACGCCTGCTTCTCATTCTAGATGATGTGGATGATAATGTGCAATTGAATGCTTTGGCTGGGTTTTCGCTGGCCCCTGGTAGCACACTTATTATTACTACTAGAAACAGACACATTCTCAATGCTGCAGGGATCTCAGATGAATGTATCCACGAGATGAGTGGATTGCAGATAAATGAAAGTCTCCAGCTATTTAGCTGGCACGCTTTTCTGAGAGAATCTCCAAGGTCCGGTTTTGAAGATCTGTCCATAAAAGTAGTTGAAGCTTGTAGGGGGCATCCTCTTTCACTGGAAGTGATTGGAGCCTTTCTGTACGATAAGCAAAATGAAAGAGAGTGCTGGACAGAAGCTGCTGATAACATTACTGTAAACCAAGACATTCACAAAACACTCTACATCAGCTACAGCGCTCTTAGCGAAGAGGAAAAAGAAATATTCCTCGACATCGCTTGCTTCTTCATCGGAGAAAACAAAAGGCTTCCCATTATTTTCTGGAAAGCTTTGTACAGGAGTGTACGCATAGCTATATCCAATCTTTCTCTCAAGTTACTCATAAAGATTGACGAGGAAGGTGTGTTTGATATGCATGACCATTTGCGGGATATGGGGCGGACCATTGCTGAAAAGGAAAAACAGGGTACCCGACTATGTGATGGGGATCATTTAAGCACCGTATCCAATAACGTCAATTTCTCTCGCCTTCGACTGAATGGAGGTGATGCACAGAGCCTTCAAACATCGTACAGACCTGGTCTACGATTTCTTCACTTGAAGAATCTGCTCTTTAACACGCTACCCTTGCAGCTTCCTTCAAGTTTAATATGGTTAAGGATGGAAGGATGTAGCTTTGCAATACAAGAGACATTTCAGTTCAGTTTCGTGGGTGACATTTTGCAATTGAGGATAATGCAAATATGCGGCGAGCTTTTCAACTTCCATCATTCACTTTCTAATATTTTCGGCCAATTTTCAAAGCTGCAGCATTTAGACTTGGGAGGGTGTACAAATTTAAATAACCTCCCTCATACCATTGGCAACCTATCACAGCTGCAGCATTTAGACTTGAATTGGTGTACAAATTTAAATAACCTCCCTCATACCATTGGCAACCTATCACAGCTGCAGCATTTAGACTTGCATTGGTGTACAAATTTAAATAACCTCCCTGATACCATTGGCAACCTATCACAGCTGCAGCATTTAAACTTGTATAATTGTACAAATTTAAATAACCTCCCTCATACCATTGGCAACCTATCACAGCTGCAGCATTTAGACTTGAGTTGGTGTACAAATTTAAATAACTTCCCTCATACCATTGGCAACCTATCACAGCTGCAGCATTTAGACTTGCAGTGGTATACAAATTTAAATAACCTCCCTGATACCATTGGCAACCTATCACAGCTGCAGTATTTAAACTTGCATAATTGTACAAATTTAAATAACCTCCCTCATACCATTGGCAACCTATCACAGCTGCAGTGTTTAGACTTGGGAGGGTGTACAAATTTAAATAACCTCCCTCATACCATTGGCAACCTATCACAGCTGCAGCATTTAGACTTGTATAATTGTACAAATTTAAATAACCTCCCTCATACCATTGGCAACCTATCACAGCTGCAACATTTAGACTTGGGATGGTGTACAAATTTAAATAACCTCCCTGATACCATTGGCAACCTATCACAGCTGCAGGATTTAGACTTGAGAGGGTGTACAAATTTAAATAACCTCCCTCATACCATTGGCAACCTATCACAGCTGCAGCATTTAATTTTGTATAATTGTACAAATTTAAATAACCTCCCTCATACCATTGGCAACCTATCACAGCTGAAAATAGTGGGTCATGAACAAGGCACAAAGTGAATGGCAAGGTGAATTATTTGAGGTGGGTGCACAATAAGAGTGTTGCTTCCTCTTTAGAATTAAGACTCTTTCTTGAATTTGGCAGATTTGTTTTCGGTGATGAGTTGCTTTCAGAGGCGTTCAAGTTTGGAAGTATGGTGTACCGCTTTCATGATGATCATGGTAAGCTCTTAAGCTTTCTCCTCCATTAATTTAATTAAATTATTTAAATAATACAGGAGAGTAAATGTTTTACTGACAGAATTTTATATATATCTAATTTATATCTATGTTTAGAAGAGGTAATGGATAGCTATTGTTTTTCAATATATATTCATTTAATTAACATATGAAAATCTTTTGATTTTTAATATTTATTGTTTTTTAAAATTATAATTTTTATAATTATTTTTTTAGAAATCATATGCAAGTTTGAAAAAATTTAATTATAATACTTTTAATATATTTTGTTTCATTTATTAGTTATTTTTTTAATAATAATAATTCATTTTTTTCTAATATTTATAGTTTAGGTGTATACAACTGTAAAAATTGATAGAATTTGGAATTTGTTAAAACACATCCCAATATAATCTATCTCATGCCTCAAGATCTTAAGACAAAATTTTAGCTAACTTTAGAATTCATTTATCTAATATGTTTAACTATTTTCTATGAAGTTATCAACCACCATGTGTAGTACTTAGTGGACAAGAGTATAAATACTTGGTGGACGAGTACAAATAGTTTTTTTTCTATGGACTTTTAAATAGTAGGGGTGAGGAGCCAATACACCACTAGTAGGTGAACAAAATAGACTAGTAGGTGAACAATATAACCCAAAAGTGATGCACTAAAAATGTCTCATCAATGCATATCCCTAAAAAGATATCTTTAAGTTTTAAAAACAAAGTGCACTATTAAACTATATAATAATAATGAAATATGTATAATTTAAACATCAAATATAAAAATGTTAACCAAGACATAATAGATACGTAATGTATAAATATGAAGCACTTTAATATAATCATTGTATCTTATAAGAGATTGTATTCATAAATCATATTTTAATTAGTTGTATTACAAATGAAAATAAGTTGTGGGAAAAATGGGGGGCCACAAAAAGTTGAGCAGCAGCTGCTAGCAAAAATAAACTAAGCATCAGCATGAAGACATATTCTATAAGTTGTATGAACATAAAATCAAATTAATGAAACTTTTTATAGAATCATTAAAACAACTTTATGTTTAAAAATTATAAAGCTTTTTAAAAATCATTGAAATAAGAATTTTTTTCTTTATATTTAAAATTATTATTATAATATAAAAGATTATTTTAAACTATAACAATTAATTTTTTGTTTTTTAAAATTATTATTATAATATAAAAGACTATTTTAAATCATAATAATTATTCTATAAAAAAATTAATTAGGAGGAGAATCTCATTATTTGAAAAATATGAGATGACAATCTTGATAAGATTATATTTTCACTCAATTCATATTATTGTTTTAATTTATACTATTATCTTTTTGATAAGAATCTATTTATGATTAAAAATCTTGATTTAATTTCCAATTGTTATTTCGAAGTATATTTTTAAATAAAAAATTTAATTAAATTAGTCTCCTCTTAATACCCTAACAAGCTGTTTTCAACTATAATTACTTAATGCAGAAAATTTCTCTCAACTTAACAAGCTAATAAATAATTTCCTTTTTTACGATCAAATTTTTTAGAACTGTTTAAAATGTCAACCTAAAGACATTCTAAATTTTGATGTATTCTTATAAACTGTAAACTGGATACTGCACCAAGCCGTTTTATCTGAATGCACTCGATACGGCCCAAATATAAGCTTGTATGGATACATCCATCTTGACAAAGGTGGCGAGTTATTGAATAACTCTGAAAAAATTAATATGGATTTATGTTACCATCGTATTCAGACAAGGGAGGGAATGTATCAAATAATGCTGTCAAAAACAAATAAAACATTGCCAATTTTAAAGCTAAATGTACTCGTCATCTAGCTTTGTTTGATGAAATTCTCTGATTAGCACATTGAGCATGGGAGGTCTTCTTGCAGGGGTGCCTGCACAAATGGCAATGAAAAATATTCAAAGAAATTAAGAAACTATTGTACCCATCGTCAACGATTGATTTGCAGTATGCTGAAATAACTTGAGTCCCCCTCAATTTAGTCACCCTTCATTGTTATTAACCCCTTTTCTATTATTGTACTCTACTCTTTTTGGTTAGGGGGTTATTTTATTGCAATAGTTAGGGGGGCAGTTCCAATAGTTAACTGAACACACATCCTCCTTTATTCCAATTCTAGCTAAACAAAAACTTGTTACAAACAGGTGTGATGCCACACACACCATGCCTTATGCTTATTCTGATATGAAACTATCTTACTAATAAACCTAGTTGGCGCTCAACTGGAGGACACAAAGATACAATCATTTTCATAATTAAAGACTTAGCCGCCTTATTTCAAACATAAACATTTCTATCCAAACTCTAGTGGTCTTTTCTTGTGAAATTGATTTCATGGTCTGTCCTATAAAATCCGACTTCATTTTTTTTTGGTGGATTTACATTTACAAGTAGTTGTCCCTAGCTCTTTTTGACTCAGCTTGTTCTAGGCTTTGAGAGGCTAGAATAAAATCAAATGCAAGATGGTATCACTATATATCCCAGTTAATTTGTTGGTGTGGATTTGCATTCAAAAGTTCCTTTGATTTCTCAGCTTGTTCCAACCTTTGGGAGACTACCAAAGGAGTGAATTCAAATAAAGGAAATGCCTCAAAAACTTTGCATCAATTATTTGCAGCCCCTTGTAGATTCAAATCTGTACGTATGTTTTGGATTGCTCTGCATTTTCAGAAGACGAAAAATACATAATTCAAAAACTGACGGGTAGCACTGTATTTTAAATTTTTAGGTTGAGATGAATGAATTGCATGCAATGGGAATATTTCTGCAAAGAGGTGTCGCCACAGGTATTGATGAAGCGATGTATTTCTTTTTAAATTTAAAATTTATTTATAAATTTATTATAGAGAGACCCGATTCGGCCTATTTTATTCTCTCTGAAGTCATTCTTCATCAGTTTATGACAAATGTTAGCTTCATTTATTTACCGGTGAATTGATAAAACTTTTTCTCCTTGTTTATCGGAAGCCAATGTGAATCACAACAATATGTGCTCAACTTGCATTTACAAACAATAATTATATCTGCCTCAGTAGAAACTGAAGAAAATTCACAGGTATGGTCAATTAAGCCCAATTCCTTTATTTAAAATAAAATCTTACAAGATAAATAGAATTAATGCTGGTTATCTTATTCAATTTAATACTGAAGAGGATGAGCTATAGAATATCTGTTCAATTTCATTCTGGCTGATATTTTAGTTAAAACTGGCATTAGCATTGGAGTATAATATTGCTTTTTCTCTTTTCATTTGAATGGGTGGTCACTTGCTCAAACTTTTATCATTGAGCATGTTTAGGTTTCTATTATATCTTAAATCAGAGCATTTAAATGAGTGGATTGTAAATAATGGTAGCAGACAGAAATTTAAGCTTTAGACTTCTGGACCATGCATCAACTGCTTTTTCTAATTGTACTTAATTTTGCATGCAAATCCCTCAAGATCATATTTGTACAAAGGATTACCTTGATGACCACAGGATTAAATTGCTCAAGAAATCACATCAAGTTTGGCAACTACTCTGCCTGCCTCAAAAGTGGCTGTGCAGTCATCAACAATTAAAACAAGGATTTAAATAAATCAAGTGAAGGTGGCAGTCAAAAGGATCATGGGGATGCTCAGTAGAGGATCTTTCCTCATTCCATTCCACCCAGGTTAATATGAGCAAACAGAAGCAAAACCTGGAAAATCCAATGCCTTGCAATAAGAAGAGCTTCTCAATCCCTGGGCATGATTAAATAGGCAATTTAGCCATAATCATAGTAGATGACATTTTATAAAAGATGTGGTCATTGAAAAATTTGTTTGGAAATCTTATTTAGACTCGAAGTCCTGTTTTAAAACTGGATTGTCACTATTAATCTATATTGTAAATTTTATATGTCTGTCATTTTTCATTTTGCATCTTGTCTTGTTTAGGTGATGTATTCATACACACAAAATGACTAATGGCGTGATATTTTGTAAAGTTGGGCTCATTGTTGTAGCCTCTTAATGCACATATACATAAACAAACATTTAGTCCTACTCTTATTATCTAAATAGACATTCTTATGCATTCATCTTAGCCAATTGTTTATCACATCTATCTATGAATCTACCTCCATTTAGTTATTCTAGTTCTAAATTCAAACTTTCAATTCAACCAGCTACACCCACTTTTTGTATATGTTACATGCTAGCATCAAAAGACATTCAATGCATTTGTTGTGATCACCTCTCTCACATCTTAGAATCTACTGGCAATTAAATTATTATCATTCCAGATAGAGATTAAAGTAATACATTTTAATTTAGTGTAACAAAAGGAATAAAATTTTTGAACCTTAGGTGGTTGGCTACCTTTTCTTTTATTGTAGTAGGAGTAAAATTTTTGAATCTTAGGTGGCTGGTTATTGTTTTGATATTGTTCAATTTTTAAGTGGTTGATCAAGGTATAGTATTCTCATGGTTAGGTCTGACCACGATACAATGTTCTTATGGTTAGATCATTTGACAAACCTCACAAGACATTTTGAACACCATTAGTCTCTATTTCTCAAAAAATAAGAAAAAATCACCAAATAGAGATTTACCAATTACCAAGGCAAAACCATATAAAAGTAACCATATTATATTTGCAACCATGAACTAGTCACCAAGGCTCTGAATTTATCCTATCCTAGATTTTCAACACATTTTTAAATAGGATAGGATAGGTGTTTAACTAGATAAGTTGAAAATCCAGTGTTTCATTTTATTTTAAACAAATTAATGAATATTTAGTTTTTCATTTTTTACAATCAATTTTAATTTAGAAAGTTATAGTTTCCATAAGATGTAAGTTTTAGTCACAATTTCTTATTCTTTACAAATATAGTTGCCCCATCTTGAAGAAAATTTTCTCATTTAATGCATCATTTTTTAAAAATAAAATTAAATATATTTAATTTTTAATATTTTGTCAATTTAATATTTGTTTATAATTGTTTTAAAAATAATTATAATAAAGTTAATTAAAATACCTGTAAAACATATATTTATATTTTAGACTTTATGTTCTTCAAAAGAATATTTATAATTTTTTACTAATTGGCAAAATTTAGAATAGAAGTTGAAGTTTTGTTCAATTTTTTCAAAATAGAAATTTGAAATATTATGATTCTGATTTTTAACTTTTGAAATAAATAAAACAAAATATAAACTATAAACTTTTGCTGATTATTAACTTTAAATTACATGCATTCTAATTAAACCACATATGAAAAGTGTCCTCAATAACAAACTAAATGAAACAGTCACCCTTGCCAGTAGATAATAAAAATGCTAACTAGACATACTTAGTTGATAAGAAACATAAAACTAACAATACCCATTTGCTGATAATGTAAAATATAGAACAACAGCACCCAAAAACATTAGCAAATAAGGATTTTCAACACCCTAGCTGCTCAACCCTACAGCTTTCTATTGGCGTTACAATTCCACCGTAACAAACAGTAGCAAACTGTTTGAGAGAAACAATGTTAGTCTATGTGAGTATAATATTTTATCACTTGATTTACGATTCTTGAGATGAAGTTCACATTGCCAGGTGGACTACACAAGTTCAAAGTTGAAATTTCCAGCTTCACAGCAACAATTTTACAGGAGCACAAAGATTAGATGCTTAACACTCTTCTACATAGATGTTCAAAGGTGTTTATTTTTCATTTGTAAATAAGGTATTTGCTTTATTGTTATTCTGGAAAATGTTAGGCTAGAATCTTATTTTTGACTTAAATAAATTCATATGTAAATAAAGTATTTGTTTTAATGTGATATTCTGAAATTTAATGCTAAAACTCATTTTTGGCTCAAGATAAATGGGAACTCATACTAAATTTCATGTTACTTACTAGTGGTGATATTCCATGCTAGAATTGAAACATCATTCTTTGAATTTGAAATGTGGATATTGAAAAAAGATTGAATTTATGATCTAAGTTTTAGGAGGATGACAATCATATTAGTTGCTTTGACTGTCTATATTTTTTCATGTATTTGAGAACATGAATTTTTTAAAATATACCCACAGTAAATTTCATATTACTTATTAGTGGTGATATTCCATGATAGAATTGAAACATCATTTCTTGAATTTGAAATGTGGACAAAGGAAAATTTTCAGTTTTATAAGGTATTAAAAAAAATTGAATCTATGGTCTAAGTTTTAGGAGGATGACAAGTCTATGATAAGTCTAATTGCTTGAAATTTCCATCTCTTCATCAAACACTTGAATTTGATTTTTTTTATTGGTTAAAATAATTATTTTATTTTTAATTTTTTTGAAAAAAACAACATTATGTATATTTTTCTATATTTTGGAGTTCTAAGTTAATGTTTTTTAATAGCAATATTGAGTCTATTACTTTGTTCTAATCTATGAATGTTAAAATTTTAAAAGTTTGATATCTCTCAGTGTATTTTACACATTTTTTTTAAACTATAGGTATGCTAGTTGTATATACATGCCATTTTCCAATTTGTTGTGTCTACATAGGTGATGTCTTAATATATATATACAATGACTAATAATATAGTATTGTATAAAATTGGACTCATTGTTGTAGCCTCTTAATGAGCGCACACACAAACATTTAGCCCTACTATAACCATTTATACATTCATATTTCTCTAACTTAGTTTTTCAATCTATCAATCTATACAACTACTTCTATTTAATTATTTGCCACTTAGATCTAGGTATTATTACATTCTTGGACAAGTTTATAGACACATAGTCAACCTCATGTTTGTGAACATATCACTTCTAATTCCAAATTCCAAATTCCAAATTCAAATTTTTTCAACTAGACCCACATTTGGTACAATTTAATGTTATGTGTTAGTATGAAAAGACAATTAACCATTTGTTCCAATCATCCATCTCACATCCAAGAATCTACAAGGAATGCTCTTCAATTATCATTCTATTTAGTGATTAATAGTAATGCTCTCCAATTTAGTGCAATAAAAAAGAGTAAAGATTTTGTATCTTAGGTTCTTCTTTGTAGTTTTGACATTGTTCAATTTTAAGAAGTTGATCAAGGTACAATAAATATCATTAATATTAATAATAGTTTGTAATCTTTATCTTTTTAAATTGTTATAGTTTATAATATCAATTCTTATATGAATAACAAGTGCCACATAATAGCCAAGTACTTGCCTTTAATTTTATAATTAATTATAATTATAATTTATCATAAAAAAAAATTTGAAAATAAAATAATAATCATAATTTATTTTTATATGTTGAATACTTAATAATGAAATATATATGATGTACAATATTAAGATTTTATAATAGTTATATTTATATAATAATATTATTAATAAGTGTAATATGTAATATATTAAATAATTTATAATAAAATTAGCATTTTAGTGTCATTTAGTTTTAAAAAATTTATTATATACTTGCTAGAGGAATTTTATTTTATTTTATTTTTCAATTAATAAAAAATCATAATTTTTTTCAAAATTTTACTTCGTGTTTCCTCTTTTGACTTTTATGCTAGTGTAATTCTCTCTATACTCTCGTGTGGAGGCATTGCCTCTTGTAATTTTTGATACTCTTAGGTGCTACTTTGTAAGGGAAAATATATCACACATTTGTTTACCTAAATATTTATTAATGCATAATTAACATATCATAAATTTTCAAATATTTTTTAAAAATATATAAATGAGAATAAATATATATTATATTATATCATATATTTACAATATTTTTATTTACATTAGAAAAAGTGAGTTATATACTAAAATAAACTCATGTAATATAATTTAACAATTTTAATATACAATTAATATAAAAAAAAAAAATATTAATGAAAATCCTAATTAAAGATAAAAATAAAAATTGTTAAACTATGCAATATGGAAGGACAATAAATAACAAACGTGGTAAATTTTAATTGGTTCACTCATGTAATAAGAATTCAAATGCATTCATCCAATGAGATGATCAAAAATTAATTTCTAGATATTATAAAGTTAAATAATTTGCATCTATATTTTAGAAATGAAAAAAGTTATAATGAAATATAAAATAAAATTTATTTTCATTGGTGTAGAACAGTTCATTTAATCACTAGTTAAACTCAAAAACTGATACAATAGTACTTATCCTACCGGCAAGTACTAATAACTTATTACATAAAAAATAATTTGTGAAAGGTGTGCAGGGTGGGTGTCATATGAGATAGACATGGTAGGTCCCACACCCAAGATGGTCTTAGGTTGGTGGACCAATGCAACAACATAATCACAAGTGGCCAAGGGATAGCCACATAGATTCTGGGAGACACAATAATGCAGACATCCCTCCCTTTGCTACAGGAGCAAATAATGTTCAACTTGGAAAAAGGAAGGAAAATGAAGCTACCAAAAATTATGAAAGGATGGGAAACAAAGTTGATGGGAGGAGAAACCCTGGCTATTTGAACCAATGTAGATCCCAAAACAGGGAAAGAAAACGTATAAATCCAACCAAAAAAGGCAACTAAGAGGAAGGAAAATGACATACACCAATTGAAAACAAAAGTGCTTGTCATTTCATTAAAAAACCTATAGATGGTATGGGAGCATTTCAGAGACTATGGGTTCTTCTTGAAGTGGAGCAACACAAGCAATCCCTCAAAGAAAATTATAAATTGGTGATCAGAGCAGTTCAATGGTTGAGTAAGTGCCAAATCCATCTCAAACGGTTTTTTCCTCATAGAATACATTAAACAATGCCTAAAGAAATTTTTTTTGACAACTCAATCATTTATCGAGAAAGCTCAGGGTTGCTTGGATTTGGATCTGCTACCTTTGTTGCTAAGTAAGCCGTTGGATCATTGACTGGCTCCGGATCCCCTTCCCCTTTCAATAGTAGGGGTAGGGCACCTGGAACTGGACCTACTACTTAAGCTTCTACGAAATCTACTTCCAGGTCCCATATAATTGTAGGGGCTTTCAAACTATTTATTGGATGACTACATCCCCTTTAGAATGGTAGGGCAACCCTTGCCGGGGCAATTGATTCTTTGAGAGGTGCTGCTTATGGATCCACTGAATCAACAGGCTCCACCTTTGCTTCTGCATCACTCCTAGGAACAATTTAGTATGTAGGAACCGCTTTGGAAAAACTACAATTTTTCGGTTATTAGTCAACTAAATATGAAACAACTAGATTTGGAACTGGAATTAGATAGGATGTCGTTCCTGTAGCATTCCTACCCAATCGAGCCCCTACCTCCCCTACAGTTGCGTTCTTTGATTACGTGATAATGGAATCCTTCATCTAATGTTCTTTGATTAGGGGATAACCTGACTAGGCATTCATTCAGTTATGATCAATTGATCTAAAACCAAGAAATGGTTGGTTCCACCGAAAACATTAACGTTTATTCCATAATTCCCTGTTATTTCCCTGTTTTAGGGTTTTTATTTTTATCATTTAGATTGTGAACCTAATTTCAATCTTAGTAAACATAGACAATAAAGATTCCCAAATTGGTTAAGGTTGAGAAATCTTAACCTAAGGAATACTAGAATCTAGATGCCCTATAAAATATTGGGGAAGAAGATTTCATAGGTGTCGAAGAAGATTTCTTCTTTGGAAAACTAGAAGTTGAGGCTAAACTCTTGGTAGATATGGATACTGATTTCAAATACCTAGATAATCAAAAAATCATCACTGAAAGAGGGAAGTGGTTTCAAAAAGTTGAGTTTAATAAGGGGGAATTCAAGGGTAAATGTATTTTAGGGCCCGTTTGGTGCATGGAATTAATTTGGAATAGGTATTATTGAATGCGAGAATAAACTAATTCGTCATTTGTGTCCATTTTCTTAATTCCTGAATTAGAAAACTAATTCCCATTTTTGGGCCAATGCATGGATTAAATAATTCAGGAAAAAAGGTGGAATTCATTTTATTCCAGAATAAGGCTATTCAAGAATTCAAAATTACATCAAAATTTAAAAACTCATCAGGTCCGTGCGTAGGGTTTTCTATGCATAGGGTTTTCTATTTTATGAAAAAATGTGTATGAGGCGATAGGATTTTCGTCGATCGCATCTGCAAACAGGGTTTTCCATTTTCTACAAATCCATTTCCGTCGATCGCAACCCGGATCATAGGTATGTGATTTTTCATTTTTTTGAAGAAAGGTTTTATTTTGAATCCCCCTTTCAGATTTTACCGTTGATGCAATGGAAATGTCATCGATGCAATGATCTCAAATGTTTTCATTTTCTTGTTTTAAGGGACTGAAAAGATAATAGAAGCAAAGAGGAGGAGAAGCTACAGATTTTTGAAGCATTGCACTCATCTACGAAGTTAGAGGTAAATTTTAGCTTTGATGAATGTTTCATTAATCTGAAACTTTGAGAGCTTTGTCTATCACTTATATTTGTAGACCATCTGTAATCATTTTAGCCATGAGACCACTTTACCTTGGGGCATTGTTGTTCAAACCTATTCCAAGCTCCTATTTCTGCACAAAAAACCTCCATTGTAGCATAGATATGCAGGGGAAATAACTACAAAGACTACCAATATGGCTTTACACCAGCCAACTGCATTTGCAAAGGAGTCTTTAAAACATTTAAAACAAATCTATTTTGTGCTAAGCCTATAGTTATTTCAAACCACGAGACCACTTTTCTTTGTACGCAACCAGATGACTGGAAAAGGGTGTGAATCTGGCTTTATAGTCACCAAAAGCATCATTTGAAAGTTTTAGAAACTTATTTTATCCCATAGAAAAGACATAGATGAAGGTAATTTAATTCTATATTTAATGAATAGGTTTTGAACCCATTCAGTTTATACTTTCCTTGCATACTTTCAGCTAGTGTTGAATTGGGAGCTTTGGAAGATGGCATGGACATAATCATTGCACATGAATTGTTTGACAAAATGCCAAAAGAAACTGGGTTTAATGGAATTCAATGATTGTTGGATATGTAAAAATGATTTAAAAACTTTCAAGAAAATGGATTTGGTGGGTGAAAAGTTAGGCTTCACAACCTTTGTCAACGTACTCCTTGCCTGAGCCCAAAACAGAGCTAGATGCCACTAGGCTAGATGCAAGGCCACACACTAATGTTAAATCATAAACAAGATGAGTTAGGATGACATCTAAGTAAGATCATAATCATCTTAAAATAGTGAAACATTAATATGTCAATGCCAATTTTTGAAACCTATTCATTACATAAGGAAACAAGAATTTAATTACAAACCTCATTTGGTAAGTTACAGAATAAAATAACCCATATTGATCGAGATACTTTTTATATGTCAGTTGACTAATTAATGTCAATATTTAGCTACCAAATATTGATACCGATTACATGAACAATAATGGTAAAATTTATGTTTATAATCATAAACAAGATGAGTTAGGATGACTTTATTTGTTAAGATAATTATATTAAGATAATTATATTATAAATTAGCATTAATAATGTAGCCAAATAAAACATTATATGGCTTTGCATTAGAATAATATTGGATGTTGCTCTTTTTAATTATTAGTGACTGTCCTAGAGCATGTTTTACTATTATCTATCAGAATAACTGTCCACTTCTATTGTTAACAATGCTTAGCCCTTTACTTCCCTTTGAACATAAAAAAAAAATCTTCAACTTCCTCTCCGTAAGTAATCCCATCGAGCAGATAATCTTTAGCTTGTGCTGGCATTTCACACTTTATTATATGAATCTCCATAGCTCCTCATAAACACTCTATCTTGCAGATCCAATAGAGTGTCCTCAAAAGTATCCAACAATGAAGACTAGAAGATTTTCTTTATGATAGTAAAGTGTAAGGGTTTTAGAATGACAAACATGTTTCTTAACAACAAAGATTTCTTGCATAGATACCCTTGCATTATGACACTCTAATCAATCTTGGACAGTCCTGGCTGTCATGGGACAATTTGTGGTCCAAGAAGTGACAACAAATTGTGCTTAATTTGTTGTTTTTTTGTAGTTGTCATTGTGTTTAATTATATGCAATTACTACGTTTTCTTGCCTTTTAGGTAATGGATCTTACCAAACAATCACACATTCAAGGTCTCACTCTTAGGAAGAAGAGCATCAGTATTTCTCTTGCATGCGTGCTTGCAGCCATTGTGGCAACCATAGTGGCATTTGCAGATGAAGACAAAAGACAAATGTGTAAGCACTTAAGGGATGAAATTCCTTTTTATAAGCGTATCATCCATTCCAACAACATGGATTGTCATGACCAAATACGCATGACTAGAGCCTTCTTTCAGCTAGAAAATCTTCTAAGGCAAAAAGGAAGCATCACAGATACGAAAAATATCACATTAGAAGAACAACTTGTGATGTTCCTACATACCATTGGGCACAATCTGCGTAATCGTAAGATTGCTCATAACTTTGGACACTCAGGAGAGACAGTTAGTTGATACTTCCACAAGGTGTTGACGACTATCTTAGCACTCCATGCAGATTATATTCTACCCCCTGGTCCTAACACTCCTCCAGAAATTAGTGGGAAGGACCGGTTCAACCCATACTTCAAGGTAAATCTCCTTGCCATACACATTTGTTTGATTGAGTCTTAATCCTGTTTCCACATTTTCATTGGATTATCCATTTGCCGACTATAGGATTGTGTGGGAGCAATTGATGGATCCCATAAACCAGTCACTGTCGATGTTGACCTCCAAGCCAAATATCGTGATAGAAAAGGTAACTTGTCACAAAACTATGGGTGTATGTTCATTTGATTACCAATTTCAATGCATCCTTTCTAGTTGGGAAGGGTCTGGTGCAGATAGTTGTGTTCTATTTTTGGCTCTCTCCAGATCAAATCCACTTGTGGTTCCCATGGGTATGTAGACTATGATTGTCATATTCCTGCATACGATAAATTTTACACTGTTATAGTAATATTCTTTATTATATAGAGGAAAGTATTATTTGGTCGATGTTGGATATCCAAATGCACCAAGATTTCTCACTCCTTACAGGTGTAAACGTTATCACCTAAAGGAATTTTTAAGAGAAAACCCCTTAAACATAGCACAGGAGTTGTTTAACCATAGACACTCGTCACTTTGGAAAATAATAGAGCGTACATTTGGCATTTTGAAGCAGCATTTTCCTATATTGAAGCATGCGACATCTTATAAAACCATGACACAAACCAAGATTGTTTTGGCATGTTGCATTTTACACAACTTCGTTAGGAGAGAGGATGGCCTTCCATTGGAAGAAGAATGTGAAGAGGAAGACGGTCATGACAGGATAGATGTACCATTGCTTGAGACTTATGGTTTGACTCAGTGTGATAGAGATAAATGGGGGATGTTTCGAGATGACATAGCAAGAAGGATGTGGGAAGACTATAGATCTCGATAATTTTGTGAAGTTTTTATTGTGTATTTAAGAAATTTGCCATGATATTTTAAGGTTATTGGAGACTGGCACTGAATTATTTTCATTATTTCATCACATTCCATGAAACATTAATATGACATTCTAAGATTCCATTAAATTTGATATTCCACCACAGTCATATATTTCTAACATAAAATTGAGGCATTCTATTTTTTAAAAACATGCATATTTATTCAACAGTATTGACATAATACCTATTAGCTAAAATCTTAGAGTAAGATAAAATTGTACCATATTTTTAGCCTAGGTACCGATCTCTTGACCCATCACCATTGTTGAATGCTTGTTGATTCAATGAGGAGACCTCGGCAAACTATGTGAATTCTTTTTCTTGTGAATTTACATAAATTTATAAGAGCACACCAAAATTTGAAAACAAAAAACAAAAAGATCACAGAATTCCAATGATTCAAAATTCAGACCACTCAATACTAGATCACCGAATATTTTCTATGGCTTTGCACACTAGACCCTGATTATCTTTATCACTAAGCACACAAAGGTTATGTGAACATGATTATCTTTATCACTATGCTCACACAACTTATTTTACAAATGCCCTTTACATTAACACGCAACTTATGTGAACATGATTATCTTTATCACTATGCTCATGCAACTTATTTTAGAAAATGCAAGCTCTTTCTCGACCTTGCTTAGTTTTAATACAATTCATAATGTTAATTATATTGCTTTATGAATTCAATTGCGAGAGATTTTCTTCTTATGCACTTTTTCATTCTTATGATAGATCTAAAATGATGAAAAAAATTCCAGCAGTATAAATAAATACATAATTTACAGAAATACATTGGAAACCCTAGACATCTTTACTTCTGAATATTCTTTCATCTGTTTAGAATTCACTCCTATTGTTTCGGATCTTCCACTTTCCAATTCGCCACAAAAGAAAATCAAGACTGGAGGTCATTGGAATTCTTTTTGTTGGAATTGTTGTTGTTTTAATGAGGTGAAATTCCATTTGGGTTGATTTTCATTTGGTGGAACGTGTTAATGGTATTGATACCCATCGTATCTTGCTTCATTATCAACACTCGAAGGAATCCAGACACATCTAAACATTTTCAACTAGATGCTAACTAGAAGAATGCAACAAGTAATTTCCATAAAGAAAATAAGTTGGGCCAGGGAGGCTTTGGTACAATTCATAAGTTATGTTAATATGGGTTCCAGTATTTGCCTTCACTTGTTTTAGATTTGAGTATAGAAATAAATTCTATAGAGCATATATAAAGTCTCCATAATTTATGTTTCTTAGTAAATTTTTCTCATTGCTCGTGCCACTTCCAAATTATTTTCTACCCCTACACACAACACTCCTAAATCTCTGAAACAGAACAAACAGCTCTGAAACAAAACCCCTGTACACAACACTCTTGAATCTCCCCTATCTCCCCTTTTCTGGGTCATAAATACTAGCTATATAAATAACAAGCCCTACTTTCACATCAAACCCAACATGGAATTTCCAATTGGCCCACTCCACCATATGACCACAGACTTTAAAGGTCATATTCGATTGATTGGGATCCTTAATGCAGGGTGCAATATATATTATATTTAAGACATGCTGATAGGTTTGCCTGCATGCTCTGAATGTATGATGATATAATTGCTCATATAGTACTCTTATCTGGGTCTATTATATTAATTGTTGACTCAGTTTTATCTCCAAATGTTCATGTGATTCAACGATGTCATTCACAAACCTTCTGAAAAGCATAGACAATGATACTTCTCAAATAAGCCATGCATTAGACAACGATGTTGTTCAAACTAGCTTGCATGCAAATACTTCTACCAAGATTGTATGGAACAAAGATATGGAAAGAAAGCTCCTAGACTTGCTCCACGAGCAAGTTCAACTGGGAAGAAAAGCTGAAGGTAGTTTCAAAAAGGAAGCTTGGACTGGTATTGAAAAGAGGTTCAAGGAAGAAATGAAGATGACTTTGACAAAGGAAAACTGTAAGAACAAATTGAAACCATGGAAACAAGATTACAGAATTATGAAAGAGTTGAAAAACACAAGTGGTTTTGAATGGAATGAGACCACTCAATGTATGGACACTGATGAGAAGGTTTGGGAGGAGCTCTTGAAAGTGAAATGTTCTTTAGAATTTTTTGTTATAAGTTAATCTATCTTAACAAGTTACCAATCAAATACAAATAATTAATTCATTTATTATGCCAACATGTAGCGAAAAGATTTCAAAAATGCAAGGGTGTATAGAGGGGGCCCTTTTACTACTTCAACGAGTTATCCATCATTGTGGGCAATGACATAGCCGAAGGCAACGCAGCTGCAACACCTCTAGAGACTGAGTAAATGACAGCTTTGATCCCAATTATGAGGAGGATATCCCTGCACCTTTTGAAAGTGTTTCTAATTTGAATGATGATGATATCCCTACACATGTACCCACTCAATCTACTACATCCGGTAGTGAGAATCGCTCATCAATGTCATCAAAGAGGTGAAAGAGGAAGTGTTCTAGCATGGCAAGTTCCTTAGATGCCATATGTGAAACCATAGGTAGGATAGGTGACAGCATGAGGGAGACTCAAACTATGAAAATGGATGCATCTGAAGTGAATGTTATCTATGAACAAGTATATGTTGCACTACTAGCAATCCCTGGGCTTAGTGAAGAAACCTTGGTTGATGCATATGACACTTTTCTGGTTGAACCTGGAAGAGAAAAGGGGTTCTTGATAATGAGTGAATCGCAAAGGGTCACATACATTCGAAGAAAGTTTGGTAGTCTATAGTTTTCTTAAAACTATCTTTAATAGTATTTTAGTTTCAGAACTTCTAATCAGTATTTTCAAACCGAATATATTTAAAGAAAGAGTTCATATTCCAATTTTATGTTTGGTGCATGAATATTGTTGAAATGAATTTGTTATGTATTTGGAATTTTATGAAACAAACTGATAACATAATCTGTTCAAAACTTAATGTGATCTTCTTCCATATTTCTTTCTTTATCATCTAACACAGTGCTCAGATGGATGCTGGAAAATATTGTCAGTTTAAAACACAATCAAACTATAGTTAAGTGTTCATCAATAAGTTTCACATTCACACAATATAAGACTATAAACAGAGTAAATTAAATTTAATTGAATTTGTGTATCATTTTCTTGTTTTTGGATTTTTTTAAAAAAAATTTCTGCATCAACAGATTGCATTTTGTGATCTGTTGTCAGGATGTTACAAAGTGCAAGAAGATATATTTTGAGTTCTAAATATTGATAAAGAAAATAGAATGAATCTAATTCAGAAATATATATAAATTATATAAAATCTCATTAAATTTATTTGAAATCAGCTTTTCATAAGCTTGTTTGTGAAATAAGAAGACATAGCTGAATGGTCGAGAGAATATAGTGTGCACAAAATGACAATTCTGTCAAAGCATAAAGATTTGTCTTCTCTGACAGTTGTAGAGATTTTTTCTAGACCTTTTCAATTGGTAGATTTGCAAAAGCCATTAACCTATAGTACTGGTCTGTTATTTTTCAACTATCTACTTTGGTCCTCTATATGAAATGAATTTCTTTTCTTGCTATCTAATGTACAGTTGATTCAAAAAGGAATAATTTCCTCCAAAATAAATGGCATACCCACTACTTATTTTTCATTATTTAATTGTGGGTGGCTTTACTTTTACAGGCCCATTGACATGCTATGATCATTACTACAAGACTTTTTTATTTTTAAAGAAACTGAGAGAACACTATAATCCTTATGTAATCCACACAGGAAGAAATAGTCCTCTTATAATGCACAAAGATCTAAACTAAATAATGGTGTTTAATAATTCTCTCATTAGAATATAATGACTGAGGTGACTAATGATGTTGTAACGACTTCGTAGCTCTCACCCCAGCTGACATTGTCTTGTGTGTAATTCAGAAATGGAGACACGTAGGCTTGATAAGTTTTCTAAGATCAATATTGACAAAATGGTATTTGATCAAAGTAGATTACAAATAATAAACATCTATTGATATTTTGTGAGTAGAGAGAATTTCAAAACACTTAATTTATTAAATAATTAAACACATCAATCGTTAACTTACACATGCTAAGCCAAAATAGCCTAAAGATATCTTAAACAATTAAATGAACATATATAAGGAGTGGTAAGAACTAATCCATCATGTTTAGTACAAAGAAGGCATGGTCATTTAAGTTGTTGTTAAATAATTTTTTGTTTTTCTTAGATGCACTTTAGTTTTGATAGATAATAGTTTCTAGTAACTGTATAGATGGATACGATACCGTAATAGAGTTTATTTTTTTATACAATATCTGTTTGAGCATTGTTACATGATTTTTTTTTTACAATTTTGTGGGGGATATCAATGGTTGTGCTAAATGTGCTAGACTGCGAGTGTGGTGAAGGGCCTTGCATTTTGAAAACCTCACACACGAAGAAGAACCCTGATCAAAAATTTTGGAGTTGTCCACTTAGCAAGAAGGTTGGTAGTGCTAATGTATTTTATGTTTATAAAAAATGTACATACTATTCATTGTAGTATGAAGTAATGTAGAGTTGATATTGTAGGGTGACAATGGCTGCGACTACTTTAGGTGGGCAGATGATGTGTCAGTTGCATATGTCCACCCATTTGCACTTGTTGTCGATGAAGCTCATCAGTGTAGCTTGTGCTCTCGAGAGGCAGCTATGGTTGAGATTGTGTCAATGGCGAAGGATGAAATAATTTTTTTACGAGGGCTTCACAACATTTTAATTGTATTTATTTGTATTTTAATTGCATTTGTTTGCTGGGAACATATGGAAAGATGAACTTTGAATGTATCCCAATTAATTTGAGACAAAATGTGGACATGTAACTGGTTTACAATGTAGTACTATAATATATGTGGTAACTTGTTTATAATGTTGTCGTGCTAATTTTTTAGTTTTTACTTTGATATGACTTTGGATAGAAAAATATTAAAAATTAAAAAAACAAGCAACAAAATTGATAAAAGTTAAAAAATTAAAATTTGTAAGAAAATAATTTTTTTTTTATAATCTTAATTTTTTTAAGTTAATAATACATATTTTAATTTAAAAATATATAAGTTAGAAATACATATATATATTAATTAAAAAACCAACAACAAAAATGATAAGTTCAAAAATTAGAATTTGTAAGAAAATATTTTTTTTATAATTGTAATTTTTTAATAAGTTAAAAATACATATTGTTCAAATTAATTAAAAAAATGAAAAATAATCCTTATTCCAATTCCACATTATGGGATACAAACGCATAATAGATTAATTCCCAGTCATCTTCTAGGTGCACCAAACAGGTCCAAACCTTATTCCAGCTTTCATTTTGAGGATTAATTAATCCAAGAATAGGTCCTTATTCTAGAATAGGCTTATTCTGAATAAGTTAATTCCTTGCACCAAATGGGCCCTTAGGGTAGGGATATGCCGCTAATTAACAATATAGGGGGAATGGTGGAGAAGGGAAAACATCCCCAAAACCTATATTCTAGTCTAAAAATTAAGCAAATAATCAAGCATTATAGGATCCCCTCTAAAAGGAAAAAATAGTTGAGGAAGGAGAAATTATATGAGTAGAAAATACCACTTTGAACTGAGAGGGGGGGAGGAAGAGCCAACCATCAAAAGGGGAAATCATGCTCTAGATAAATAATCATAATGAAAAACAAAATAAAAGTTGCTAGAGTAATAGGTCAGGGAAAATTGACAACTCATGCTAGAAACAAATGCCTTCATAGAGAGATAAATATACAATTGATGTTTATGACACCAAATTATAAGCCATTGAGAAATATAAATCTAAAAGATTTGAGCAAGGAAATCATTGAGCCACCTTTCTGTATATTAGGCAAAGACAAAGCAAAATAATTAGCATTGGCAATTGCTAGCCAAAAACTGGCTAAGATAACTTGGAAGCTCTCACAAGAGGGGTTAGGATTAGAAGAAATTGTCTGCACAAGGTAGGAAACCCTAAGGAACACATGAGAAAAAGAAATTGTCAAGAAGGAGTAATAGAGGAACCCAAAGCAACTTAGGAGGATAAAAATTATCTTCTAGATCTAGAAGTAGTATGTGAATCTCTAGGCATAGGGTGACCCCACAATAGTGGGTTACACTTTTTTAGACATGCTGATTTTTGCTGAAATAACACATTTTTAATAAAATATGATGATTTAATCCTTGAGAGGTTCCATTTGAAGGAATTAATTACAAATGGTTATCTCAAATCCTCTTAGATAAAAAAACATTGATCTATAACATCTATACTCCTCATTTATACCTACAATGGAGTCTCCTTTGCACCTATTAAAATGCTGACAAAAAATCACTTCGACTTTATCTTTTGGTAGATCAAATGAATCCATTTGACAAACCTATCTATGTAGTAAGGTACTACTAAGATTTTTTTTCCAATGATTATAATGTTAATATATATTAAGTTTATTATGACTTTGTATTTTTAGTTTTACTAAACATAGATATTTCACCGTATGTCTACCTCTATGTTTGAAACTTATGGAAAAATACTAAATGAGAGAAAAAGAATTCTAAAAAATATCTATGCCCTAGGTATTGAAGTTCTCTTTCTATCAAAAAAAATAAAATTGGACAAATACACGACAAGTTATAACCTATGTAGTCAACGTATGTCAGAATTATGGTTTAGTCAACTTCAAATGTTAATAAAATATGCAATAATCATGATAATGTTGTCAAACCAATTGCATGCCCTCTGTATGAATGATACAAAACTAAATTTGAAAGAAGCACATTGATATTTCTTTTAGAAAAAAGTTATACTCTATGAAAACAATGTAACTCTTTGAAAATGGCATTTTCAACAATATACCAAATTTTGTGGGAGAAAGAAAAAACCATTCAAATCAATTCAAAAATTAAATATATATATATATTTAGAATCTAGACAGAAAATCCTAAAAGACTCTAATTTACTTCATCTTCTGATTTCAAATGGTTTAACGACAATATGCATCCAAATCTGAATTATTATTTTTAAATGTAGAGTTCAGTGTCCATCCAGGCAAAAATGTGTAACCCACTATTGTGGGTTCACCCCATATCACAAGTAGTAGAAAAGGAGGACGCGTCAATTTAGAGGGAGAAACAAGCCTCAATTTAGAAGATCATGGATATAGATAAAAATAAGCAGGTAGAACATGTGCTTCTTTTTGGATAGCTGGGGTCCCAAGAAGGGGATGAGGAAATGAAGGGAATAGATATCCTAGGGATATATCAAAGCTTTCCAAACTAGATTAAACCAAATTGTGGGAAAATGACAAGAAGGAGGAAGGGCATGAAATAACTAAAAAATTGTAGAATAAAGGATGGAGAAGCAAATGATCAATCTAAAATAACTTCACTACTAAAAATGGGAAGGGGAACCCCTTCACTAGGAGCCATGATGCTCCTAATGTGGAATGTTAGGGGCTTAAACACCCCTAACAAACAAAAGTTGGTTAAGTGTAGGGTATCAACAATGAAAGAAAATACTCTATTGTTACAAGAGACCAAATTAGCCACAAATGAGATGAATTTTTTTAATAAGAATATTGGAAAACTAGGGTTATTCAATGGGATGGGGCCTTAGGTGAGCTAGCTATCATATGGAACCCAAGAAAGGTCTCCTTCGAAAAAATTTCTTTTGTGAGAATTGAATAGGGGGATAGTAAGAAGAATGAATACAAATTTATGCTTCCTATTGGTAAATGTTTATGGACCAATCCCTAACACCCAGAAAAGGGAGCTATGGGTGGAATTGGATAACTCCTTGTATATTTTGCCCTATCCCCACACAATATGTGGGGGTGATTTTAATGCAATACTACATATTTCAGATAAAAGAGGGGGTATACAAAGGATGAATCGATCTCAAATAGAATTCAAAGAGTGGGTCAACAATAACAACCTCCTAGAGATTGAATCAAAAAATTGCTTATTCACATGGAACAAAAAAAGGTCTGGCTTCAACCATATCACAGAAAAGTTTGATAGAATTTTTTTCAAGGAAAACTCACATAAATCTCTTTTGGACTCAAGGTGTTCATAATACCTAGCCTGAGCTCATAGAATTACCAAGTGTAGTTGATGCTAACATGAGATAAGAAACCAATGATTTGTCCCTTCAAATTCAGGAATATATGGATGAAGGATAAAAAATTATTTGAACGAATAGAATCCTAGTGGGGGGGACAATTTTCAAGGTCAAAATTGTTTTTCTTGGTGGCCTAATTAAAATCGATTGAACATTTTTTTTCAAATGGAATAGAGGCCATTTTAAAAATATATTGACAATAAAGAAAAACCTAGAAAAATAATTGGAATCCTTGAATTAATAAGTAATTCAACATGGGATGTATCAAGATAAGTTCTTGAGGGAGGAGTTATTGCAAAGATATGAGAAGGATCTAGCTAAAGAGGATACCTTATGGATAAAAAAGTCAAGGAATACTTGGCTAGAAAAGGGAAATAAAAACTTAATGTTTTTCCATAATGCGACCAGGAAAAGGAGACATGTTCATAGGATTTTCAAACTACATAAAAGTGATGGCTCCTTCATAGAAGTTCTAGAGGAGATAGAGAGTGAAATAATATCCTAATTTTGAAATATATTAAACAACTGGGACAAATCATTTTGGAGGATTCAATAGGAACACCTTGCCAACATTCCTAGGATAGTATCAAAAGATAAAAATAATTTTTTGTCTGAAAATTTCACTAGAGGATAAATTGAGATAGCTCTCAAGAAACTGGACACTAATAAAGCTTCCATCCTTGAGTGATTCTTGATAGGATTCTATAAAAAATGTTGGCACATTTAGGTGATGAATTGGTAGCTACCCTCGAGTTTGCAAGGAATTCAAGGATATTCTTGAAGGAGATCAACAACACATTCATTAGCCACATCCCCAAGATAAAGAAGGCCACTCGTTTGGATGAATTTAGGCCCATAACTCTTTGCAACACCATCTATAAAATAATGGTGAAAGAAATGGGGAATATGATAAAAATTATCCTCCCTAGCATCATCTTTGAATAAAAAAATGGTTTTTTTCTTGGGTAGTCTATCCTAGATGGAGGTATAATTGTATAATTACTCAAGAAGCAAATCACTCAATCCCAAACAACAAAATCCATAGCATGCTTATTTAACTTGACATTAAGAAAGCCTATGATAAGGTTGATTGGAGATTTTTGTGTAAATATCTAGAATCCTTTGGTTTCTAAAAATAATGGATTAATTGCTTTCTCTATTGCATCAATCCCTAGATTATAATCTATCATAATCAATGGCTCTCTGGAATGATTCTTTGAAGTATATAGAGGGTTGAGGAAAGGGGACCATCTCTACCTATTTCTATTCATAATTATGGAAAAAACATTAGGAAAAGGATTCAAGAAATTATAGGATAATGGCTTGATGGAAGAAATTGAGATCACCAACTCAATGCAAGTTGTCACTCATCAACAATTTATTGATGATACAATGGTATTCAGAGTAGGGATAAGGGAAAATCTCTTCAAATCAGGAAAACTCTAAAACAATATGCCTTGGCTTCTAGACATATGATAAGCCATGAAAAGTTAGAAGTCATTTTCTTCTTCATGGAGCCCAAAAAGGAAGATGAGATTATAAACACACTATGTTTCAAACTAGGAAAACTACCCTTCATTTATCTTGGACTCCATCAGGATAATGGAATTCAAACCTCAAAGCTATGAGATCCCCTGGGTGGAAAATGGATAAGAGAATTTCCTCTTGGAAAGGCAAGTGGATTTCTTGGGAAGGAAGAGTTCAGTGATGTTGAAAGAAATCATAATAGCATTTCCAATATACATATTCTCTTTCCTTTCACTCGTTGTAGGAGAAAACAAAAAAATGACACAAAAATGAGGAAATTCTATTGGATTAAGTTGTCTCAACCTTAGAGTCTAAAGATTTTAATTTTATTATTTATTTAATTTATACCCACTTTGGAAGTCCTAATGTTAAGGAGCTAGTATCATAAGTTACTATGTTGGACCTATGATAGATTTCTATAATGATTATGACAGTTACTAGTTTGGTGAAAGATTCATGGAGAGTTAATATTTGTCAATTGATATTTATGGTGGACTCCAAGGTAAAAGCACAATAATATGTCACCTTTTAGGCTAACTTATCAGCATAGCTGAATTTTAGTATTTCTAACTAAAAAATAATTTTGGTCAAACATATGGTCTAGCTAGATTCATTCTAGCAAAGTTATATAAGTGCTTTAACTTTTCCAATTGGAAATGTCTATTAAATGCATGTTTTATACCACTTTGGGTCCAATTACCATAGAAATAAAATTATTTCAGAAAAGTGACATTTCAATAACTCCTAATCTTTTTAATGATATTCTTTTAAAAATAGAAAATACCCTTTTGTAGAGATCAGAGTCCAAATATCCTCATAGATATTTTATAGTGTTTTAATTAGACATAGTCTAATGTAATTAAAAAATATTGCAAGTAGGTATTTTAACAGTCAAGGAGATATTGATTAGGAGAAAGAAAAATATAGTAAATCATATTAAATAAGAAAAACATATGGTGCCCTAGAGGAGAGAGTCATCTTCAAGAATATATTTTTATTTTTTTTATTGAGATAGATTTGTTATGAAAAACATGGTGGGAGATGAAAACTATCAATTTCAGGTGAGTTGAAATTTGAATTGTTATAAAAGAGAAAATATAGGTCACAAACCAATTTTTATTTCTTCATGCACTAACTATATATGTTATCTATAACATATTTTGAAATTAGGGGAAAAATATTTATTTACATATAATTCTTTGGTGGGAACTAGACCCCTAATTCTTAGCATTTTTCAGCATCCGAAAATTTGTCTTTAAAAATTAAAAAAACATATCAATTCTTATTCAAAAAAATATTAAAAAGATTAATCATAAACTTCATCCATTTTAACACGTTTATTTATTTTACATCATCTTCAAATTCCAAACATAAATGTTATTTCTAAGCTATTGAAGTTAAAGGGCTTTGATTTTGTTAGCCTTTTCTTTCATATGGAATGGTGACCATTATGATTGAGTTATGCTTTTTGTATTAGGAAGTTTCTATGTGTAGTGTGTCATTTGTTTATCAAGTTGACATGACATACCTCTTTGGTATTAGAGATGGTTTTGGAAACCATGGGCTCTCTCCACTTGTGTTGAGCTCTATAAATATGTAGCTACTTAGCACATTTGATGATGTTAGGTTGGATATATTCTAAGGAGCGTTTATGTGTTGGATACTCTCTAGAGTTCTTTGTTGTTGTATTTTATCTTGATGAGCATTGGCTCAAGGATTGTATTGTAACTATTGTTGTTTTTGATAATGCAATTGAGTCTGGCTTTTGGAGTGTGGGTTTTTTACCAAAAAGGTTTTCCCACGTATATTTGGTGTTCTAATTTTATTTTCTCAAATTTAATTTTTCATCATGTTTATCTAGTTTGCAATAGCTTAAGGGTTTGTAAGAAATTTTTTGGACCATCTCTCCTATTAGATTTAGAATTTGGAAGCATTATTTCGCACTTGGCTTCCTTTCAATTGGTATTAGAGACTGGCCAAATTTGTTATTATTGTTGGGTAGAAGGGTTTTGTGTGCTGATCTAGTTTCAATGGGAGTTTTACAGAGGAATATTTCATAACCTTGTTGCAGGTTAGATATGGCAAGAACATCCAATATATTAGAGATGGATAAATTTAATGGAAGCAATTTTGAGTTGTGAAAACCCAAAATGGAGGACATGCTTGTTGATAAAGATCTATGGGTTGTGGTTTCTTTGACGAAACCCCAAGCTACATTGCAAGATGAATGGGATAAAATGGATTAGAAAGCCAAGGGTTTGATTAGATTATGTCTATCTGATTTAGTGCTTCTAAATGTCCATGAAGAGAGAAGACTGCATCTGATCTTTGGAAGAATCTTGGTGATATTTATTAGGGGAAATCCTTGGTAAATAAGTTATTCATGAAAAAGAAGTTGTATTCTTTGAGTATGGGAGAAGGAGGGTCCGTTGCAAATCATTTGAATGCATTTAATATGCTAGTTTCTCTATTGAATTATGTTGGTGACAAGATTGATGATCAAGATAAATGTATGCTTTTGTTATGTCCTTTTTTGGACTCATGGGATCATATTGTTATAGCCATTAGAAGCACAACAACCACTTTCAAATTGGAGGATGTGGTTGGTTCATTGTTATCTGAAGAGATATGAAGGAAATCTTTTAAGATGGCTAAGGAGGCCCTAGTTTCTCATGGTGGAACAATGGAGAAAGGAAAGAAGAAGGATATGAAGGGTAAATCCAAGTTTCTAGGAAGATCTAATTCTCCTGGAAAAAAGTACAAAGAAATATGCTAGAACTATGACAAACCTAGTCATCTTTGAAAAGAGTGCAAGGAGGAGAAGAAAAAGAAAGGTAAAAATGATTTCTTAGATTCTGACTCTGAAAATTTATCTCAAGATGAAAGTAGATGATTTTTTCATAACCTTGGAAATACATGCATAAAAAGATGTGTGGTTGATATATTCAGGTGCTTCTTTCCACATGACATCTCACAGAGATTGGTTTTTATTATACAAAGAGTTTGATTGTGGGAAGGTGTATTTGGGTGATATTTATCACTTGAATGTTATTGGCCATGGTAGAGTCAAGATCATATTCCCTGATGGTAGAGTGAAGGGGATTGATGGTTTATTGCATATCCTTGGTTTGGCACAAACCCTACTTTTAGTCAGCAAGCTTGGTGATACGGGTGTGCATGCTATTTTCTCAAGTGGTGGATGCAATATGACAAGAGGGTCTATGACACTTGCTAAGGGTGTTCAGATTGGCACCTTGTATAGGTTGAATGGGTGCACAGTTCATTGCAATAGCTTTTCTATGAAATCCAAGAAAAGGGCTTTGGATTCTTCATCCTCACCATTAGATCAAGCAAAGAAGAAGATTGTTGTTTCTACATCTAATGGTCGTGCTTTCTTGGTACATAAGGATGAAAATAATTTGGAAATGAAGCTCCCAACTAAGAAGACAATGTTATGGAACCAAAGACTTGGTCACATTGGTGAGAAGGGTCTTAGAGACCTAAAGAATAAGATCATTATTGAAGGCCTTGATGATTGTAATTTTGAGTTTGATTTCTATGAACATTGTGTTTATGGTAAATAACACCATGTTTCTTTTTATTCTAGTTATCATAAGTCTTGTAGGGTTTTGGATTATACTCATTCAGATGTGTTTGGTCCATTTAATGTTCCTTCAATATCTAGATCTATGTAATTTGTCTCATTCATAGATAATTATAGTAGGGAATTTGTGTATTTCCTCAGAAGTAAATCAGACATTTTTAGTAGGTTTAAGGAATTCAAATACTTGGTTAAAAATTACATTGCTATAAAAATTAAGTGTTTGAGGATTGACAATGCAAGTGAGTTTTTTGGTAGAATTTGACAGGTTCTGTTAGGATCGTGGGATTGAGAGACATAAGAAAAATCCATACACCCCACAAAAAAATGGAGTTGTAGATAGGATGAATAGAACATTGATGAAGAGAGCTAGGATTATGTTGAGTGGTGTTGGGCTTGAACAAAATTTCTCAGATGAAGTTGTATCCACTACATGTTATTTAATAAATAGATTGCCTACTTCAACACTTAATGAGAAGAAACCCATGGAGGTGTAGTTTGGAAAGAATCCCTCATTAAGACATCTTAGAGTCTTTGGTTGTGAGGCATATGCTCATGTGCCAAGTGATATTAGATCAAAATTAGATAAGAAGGTAGTTAAGTGTATCTTCATTAACTATGGTACCAGTGTGAAAAGTTACAAGCTTTGGGATCTAGTTGCAGAGAAGGTGCTTTATAGTAGTATTGTGATATTTTGTGAGTTGAAACCTTTGGTAGTTGATTTGCAACTAGAGAAGGAAGAGAAATAGAAAAATTAGGTAGATTAGATACCATCTACTCCTATAAGAAATGAACTACTGAGTCCTATTGGACTTGATGATGAGGAGAGATCAAGCAAATCTGAAAATTCTGAAGAAGAGAAGGAACCTCAATCTCAACCATTGAGGAGGTCTACTTGTGAAAGAAAATGAGCTAATAGATATGGTTATTCACCTGAAAGGTTTGGTTATTCTTTATTGGATTCCAATTATATATTTTCTTTGATTACTAATATTGATGAGCCTAGGACTATTAGAGAGGCTATGGGTATGCATGGTGCATATTCCTAGATAGAAGCCATGAATGAAGAGATGGTAGCATTGAAGAAGAATGCTACATGGGATCTGGTACTTTTTCTTGAAGGACAAAAACCTGTTAGATGTATTTGGGTGTTCAAGAAGAAATTGGGTCCAAATGGCAATGTTGAGAAGTATAAGGCACAATTGGTTGCCAAGGGGTATTCATAGGTGGAGGGAATTGATCATGGTGAAATATTCTCTCTTATAGCTAAGTTGACATCCATTCAATTCTTGTTATCATTTTTAGAAGCTTACAACTTTGAGGTCAAGAAAATGGATGTGAAAACAAAATTCCTTCATGGTGATTTGGAGGAGGAAATTTACATGTCACAGCTAGACCATTTCATTGAAAAAGGTAAATAAAACCTTGTTTGAAAGTTAAAGAAATCTTTGTATGGTTTCAAAAAATCTCTTAGAATGTGGTATCAAAAGTTTGACACCCATGTGTTGTCTTTGGGATTTCTAAGATCTAAATCTGACCATTGTGTATATTATAAATCTAAAAATGGTCACATTATTATCATAGTCCTGTATGTGGATGATATGTTTGTTGGGAATGGTAATAGAATGATTTCAGATTTGAAGTCTCAGTTAGCAACACAATTTGAAATGAAATATCTAGGTGCAGAAAGATATCTTCTTGGGATTCAGATCATTATAGATAGAGCTAGCATAAAGATTTGGATGAGCCATAGTAAGTATGTTAACTCTATGTTGAAGAGATTCAACATGACAACTTGGAGGCAGTTAGTTGTTCCAATGTTATAGGGGACAAATCTTTCTAAGGAGGATTGTCCAAAATATCCTACATAGATAGAGGACATGTCTAGAGTACCTAATGCAAGTTTTGTTGGTATCTTGATGTATGATATGGTCTGTATGAGGCCTGACATTGCCCAAGTAGTGAGAGTCCTTTGTTAGTATATGGCTAATCCTAGAAGAGTCCATTGGGATGCAATTAAGATAGTGTTTAGGTATTTGAGGACTAAATATGAGTATTCCTTATGTTTTCATGGTAATCTTGTTGGACCTCAAAATTCAATTTTCATTTGTGGATATGTGTAGATTCAGATTCGGCAGGTGACATTGACAACATAAGATCAACCGGTGGGTATGTTTTCATGATTTTTGGTGGTACAATTAGTTGGATGAGTAAGCGATAGGTTGTAGTTACTTTGTCCACTACATAAGCAAAGTACATGGAAGCTAATTATGCTTGTAAAGAGGCCATTTGGCTTAAAATATTTTGTTCTTAAATTGGTTTTGATGTAGGTCTGATTACTATCTGTTGTGACAATCAAAGTATTATTTGTTTAGCAAAGAATCCTACTTTCCATTGTGTGAAAAATCATATTGATGTACAAGATCATTTTGTTCATGATATGGTGGAAGATGGAAAGGTGAATATGGGAAAGGTTTATACTTCAAGAAATATTGCAGATGCATTAAGGAGGCCAGTGAGAACTGATGAGTTGATATGGTGTGTTGGTTCTATGGGCCTTGAGTAGGTGATAGAGTTTTGAATCTTTACAACTCTTCGAAAAGTGGGAGAATGTTAGGATTAAGGTGTCTCAACCTTAGAGTCCAAACATGTTAGTTTTATTATTTATTTAATTTTCACCCACTTTGGAAATCCTAATGTTAAGGATCTAGTGTCATAAGTTATTATGTTGGAGCTATGATATATTTCTATAATGATTATGATAGTTACTAGTCCAGTGGAAGATTCGTGGAGAGTTAATGTTTAGCAATTGATATTTATGGTGGAGTTCATTATTGCAAAGTGATGTGAGGTAGGTGTTGCATATGGAATGATGACCATTATGGTTGAGTTATGCTTTATTTCATTGGAAGTTTCTATGTGCAACGAGTCATTGGTTCAACAAGTTGACACCACATACCTCTTTGGTATTAGAGATGGTTTTGGAAACCATGGGCTCTCTCCACTTATGTTGAGATCTATAAATGTGTAGCTACTTAGTGCATTTGATAATGTTAGGTTGGATATATTCTAAGGAGCGTTTATGTGTTGGATACTATGTAGAGTTCTATGTTGTTGTATTGCTCCCTGATGAGCACTGGCTCAAGGATTGTATTGTAACTATTGGTGTTGCTGATAATACAATTGAGTCTAGATTTTGAACTATGATTTTTTTACTGAAAGGGTTTTCCCACATATATATGATGTTCTAATTTTATTTCTTAAATATAATTTTCATTGTATTTATCTAGTTTGTAATAGTTTAAGGGTTTGTAAGAGATTTTTTTCATCATCTCTCCTATTAGATTTAGTATTTGGAAGCGTTATTCCACACTTGGATTCCTTTCAAATTATACTAGTAGGGATTAGCTTGAAAAGAAGATGGCAATGATCATGTGGGGAGGAGTCAATCTAAGGAATCAACTAGTGAAAAAAATCTTTGGATGCAAAATTTTTTATGATAATGTATAGAGAACCACAATTGAAATGGCTAAGAGTTCTTCATAATGAATACTTAGAAATAATAAACCAGGTGGAGTTTTCACAGCTCCAAATGTGCCCAAAGGATCCAAGATATGGACTTCCATGTTGAATAGTAGAAGAGTCATCATTGAGCATCTCTCTTAGGACATACTAAATGGAATAATTTATATATTTGGGTATGATTCATAACGAGGATACTCCACTATTGATAGTGTAATAAATAAAAACCAAACTAAAAATCATATCAAATAGTTATGGGGCACAAGAGTTAGGGATTAGGTTAGGATAGAAGATAGCCATCCATCTATTAGATGAAATTGAAAGAAATTTGAGAGCCTACCACTTCATGGAGAAGCCATATCCCAACTCAATTAGATTTTTAAAGGAAGAGTATTGGCCTTTTGATAGTGGTGGGACAAAGTAGTATAGCTTGACTAAACAACTGATGACTTTAATGCAAAATATGGATACAATGCTATAATCAAGAAAATGCAGTTTCAAAAAATAGAGATACTAGAACACACCTTTGTTGGAGAAAGCTAAGCATGCCCAAAGTAGGTGTGTTCACCTTTGTATCTCTTCAAAGGATATTCCTCACAAAATAATATCTTAGAAAAATAAAATTTTAAGGTCCTTCAAGATGTTCTTTGTGTAAAAAGGATCCTAAACATGTTGGATATGAATCTATGTCAAACTTGAGTGGATCATGGCCCTACCAAATGAAATCATGAGTTAATTCAAATGTTGGCCCTACATATACAAATTAGGATTTTTTAGGGGTGTGTGGGTTACTATCCCATCATTTATGTTGTGGGAATTATGGAAGGAACAAAAACAAAGGTTGCTCCAAGATAGGAGAATGGATAGTGAGAAACTCATAAACAAAATTGAAGAAACCATAGTATAAGTCATCAATAGTAAGACAAAAACACATATCATAGAAGTTATGCAATTCACCTATTGGGATAGTCAAATAAAAAAAAGGTTGTTTGGTTTGAAGATTCCCCCATTCTCTATTAATGTTGGAGGGGAGGACATAAATGCCCAATAGAAATGTTCATGGAAACCCCCACAACATGGAGCCATAAAACTTTTATGGAGCCTCCCATAGAAACTTCTAAATCACCCATTTTTGGGATGGTTTGGTGGTGGCCAGGATGGAAACTCCACTAGAAAAATACAAATAATATTGTTGAATTCAAAACACATACTGGAGGAATTTTATTATAAAAGGGTTTGGAAATTACCAAGTTAGAAATAGATGGGTATTCAACTAGTGTGGTAAACATGGTGAAAACTATTTGACCCCCAATTGGGGACTCAATGCATTACTTGGAAGGGCCATGGAATTATTGGATATTTTCTGAGGAGTTACTATCAACTATTTTTACATGGAAACCAACAAAGATGATGATAACAAGCCAAAATGGCTTAAAATTGAAATGAACATGGAACGGTATAATTGAAGCACCAAAATAATCAACAAGGGTGAGTATATTATTTCTTATGCTATGAATTTTTAACTACTCACATATCTAGGTAGCTTTGGAAAGTGGTTGACATCAAGTTCTTGTTCTTTGGGAAAGGAAACCCTAGGTAAATGCCACTTATCCTATTGATGATGTTGCAATGTGGTGAAAATATCTTGGCTTGATCAATATGATATCTTTAAAGAAATAATTATAGTGACATCTCCCAACATTGGGGAAAGGGCCCTATGGAATAATGATGAGAATTGGTTTTACACACTGCTTGAAGACTCAAGAAAACAACTTGGAGAGAAATTCCCAAAAATCATTATAAGGAAAGATGACATCATTCCCCACAAGATGGTAGTAGAATTGAAAGATATGGTAATGGTTCCATCATTTGCAACACTTATGGTAGATTCAACGGAGATTTGACATAAGGCTAGTATATAGTCATTTTGAAATCAACACAAATCTAAAGAAAATGAATGATGACTCATTTAATGGCTTTCCTTCATATACTAGCCCAACTCAAGTATAGTTTGGCTATAAATAGCATCCTAGATAGTCATACAATATACTTCTGCAAGCATGGATACTCCCATAAGGCTCAAGAGAACAAAGAGATAAATGTCCTTCCTAGGCTACATATTAAACCATAGGTTTGATGCTTTATGCCATGTGCCCACCATCCTCATTATGGATGCCATTAGGACGGTCCTAGCAAAGGAAATCTTGACCTATTCCAACCACCATAGGGTCAATGCCGATATCTCATCCTATTTCTTAGCCTCACTACTAGACATTAGGGAAGAGAAGTTGCAAGCACTATTGCTACTCCAACTAGTCTTCAAGGATGAAGTTTTGGTTGACAAAATCAACTTTCCAATGCTATCTAAGTTAGGGTGGGCTTTTCATGGCTGAATGACATCCCAAAAATCTTTGGCCTAGATACAAAGTTCACCCATCAACCCTTCATCTTTAAGTAGTATGAAAAAGGTTTGGAACATTATCATAGATGGATTTGAGTCTACAAAGAGTTTTTTCATAGATCGGGTGGCTTTAAGTAGGATGGGTCCTCCTAGTTGAAGAATTTTATGAATGTGGTAAGTTCTAAAGTATTCTATAAAGGCAATTAAAAAGTGTTCACGAAGCTCTGGTCCAGTTTTTTTTCAAAAAAAATTCCCTAGGTTGCTAGAATACTATGACAGGTCTCAGTTATGAGTTCACTTTGTTTTTTTGTTTTGGTATTCTAGTCTAAGTCACTAGTTCCATGTTGATTGTTCTTACTACTTCTTGGGTCTTTGTATGATGCATGGTGAGTCTACTGGTCAAATTCGGTAATGAATATACACAGAGTGTAACTAAATATAATGTAAGGGATAAGAGCCTCTCTCTCTCTCTCTCTCTCTCTATATATATATATATATATATATATATATATATATATATATATATATATCAGGATGGTTAATGGTTTTGATAATACTAGTTCTTTTTCTATAATGGTACATGGCCAATCAATTTTTTTTCGTTCAGGTTTGTTTAGCTCCTCGAGTGCTTTCATGTTGGCAACACATGGCCTTTATAATAAATGGGGGGCATTTTGGTATATGTGGGTAGGTTAAATTTTTGGTCTCATTGTAAATTTATTGGAACTAAATCTCTGCCAATCTTCAATGTAATGATCTATTTTAATATTAGTATAATTCTATAGCTTTGTTGCACCTTACCAATAAAAACTATTATATAGGGGAGATGGCCCAATAACCGTTAGGGGTCCAATAACCGTGACCTTTTTGTCATGTTTACCCCCCCCAAAAAAAATTAAAAATTAAAAATTAAAAATAAATAAATAAATAAATAAAATCATGTTGATGGACATTTCCTACAAAACAATAGTGCCAAATGAAATTACTCACATACCCAATTATCGTTCACCATGTCACTAATAAATAAACACTACAAGTGCACGACTATTGGAACATTTATATTTGTAATACACATCAACTTGTACCAAATAAGTAACATTGTTGTTTTAAAAAAAATTAATGTGTACAATTACAAACAAAATGGATTTCTCCAAGAATGTAAATATATTATATTAATATACTATACATTTTCTATTTATGTTCAAAATGCACAACTATTGGTGCATAATATTTTGAGTCACCTACAAACACACACAACTATTGGTGCATTAAATATTTCAATACACATAAATTTGAACTTGCAATGTTCTCATTTGCACATTCACCCACAAATGCCATGACATCCTCTAACATTTACTCCAACTGCATATTGTACCTGCATTGAAGGCTAATGGTGTAAGGCTCACCAATAGACCAAATAAACAATGCAAATTAAAAAAATTAAATTAAATTCATGAAGCCACCGTATGCATTACAAAATTAATGCCAAGCAAGCCAAGAAAGTGCAAGCACGACATGAAATGACCGATTCTTTCCCACCCAATTGTCAAATTCAAATATACCAACCATAAATTTTTTGATTAAATTCCTATAAGAAGCAAGTTCCTCTGTCAATTTCAATGAAAATTATTTTTTTGTGCACTAATTATTCTCTACAACCTACATTTACTTCATTATTCTCTGTAGAATCCACAACTCCTTTGGAAGGCTCTGCTCTTGTTTAGGTTGGTAGGTACCCTGAGCTACTATTTATTTCATTTTTTTTACATTTATGTCTACCCACTGTATGTTCATATCTATTTTTATTGTTTTCATTACTTAGATCCATGTTGGCATTCAAATTATGTGTTCTCACATAACACTTTTTGATTACTAAATTCATGTTTTCATATATGAAGCTAGTGTTCATTGTATGCATTAGTTAGAGGCATTCAAATTATACTGTTTGTAGTTAGAAATTTGTTCATAGTATGGATTACTTAGAGGCACTCAAAGTTTAGGTTCTCACATGACACTGTTTTCAGTTGGTTATTTCATGCTTTCAAAAATCAAGCTAGGGTTCAGTGTATGCATTACTTACATGCATTCAAATTTTACTATTTTTAGTTACTAAGGTGTTCAAATCAAGTTATTTAATGTTTTTATTGTATGTGCTACTTACATGCCTTTATATTATACTAGTTTTAGTTACTAAAGTGTTCACAATTTGTTTATTTAGATGCATTAAAAAAACCTATTTCATAATTTTCACTTAGTTATATCATGTCTTTCATAAATCAAGGTGCTACCGACTATATGCATTAGTTACATGCCTTCAAATTAGACTATTTTGTGATAGTAAGGTGTACACAATATGCATTATAAACATTTTAACATATAATTATAAGATTTTTGAAATATGGTCATGCTCACTAGGCGAATATACATGTTAGGGGTTGCATTTTAATATAAACACTTAGGCCCTTATGTTAACCAAGGGCCCATATTATAATACCCCACAAAGGACCCTTGTAAATAAACCGACACCCTATAACAAATCATGGTAACACATTCCTTAATTTATTCCACACAACCAACCAAATTGGGGCCATAACCTAACCACCGTCATGCCCAAAAATGGTGTATATTTGACATTCATTGCATTGCAATGAGGGTTCGGTCCACCACTCTCATTTGCTAAGATTACACTGACTGTTTGCATTCTTAAGTTGTCATTGAATTGTTTGTCACAAAGATTATACTCATTTACTAAGCTTACATTGATTGTATGCATTCTTAAGTGGACATTGACTGTAAGCATTTCTCTTATATTATATATGACATTATTGCATGGCATGTCAAAGAAATAGGGTACATTGTTGATAATATGATTAAATATACTAGTTTAATCATGAAATTAGCTTATTGGTTCGGTCCACCAATCTCATTTTCTATGCTTACACTAAATGTGTACATTCTTAAGTTTTCATTGAATTGTTTGTTACACAGATTCTACTTATTTGCTAAGCTTACATTGACTGTATGCATTCTTAAGTTGACATTCGCTGTAACAATTTGTGTTATATTATATTGTGACATTATTACATGGAATGTCAAAGAAATAGGGTACATTGTCGATAATATGGTTAAATTTGCTAGTTTAATCATGAAATTAGCTTATTGTATTCATCTACTAGTTTAATCATGAAATATTATTATATTCATTTTATTTTATAGTTTCTTGTTTGTTTCAACAATTTCTCTATATTGAATCAAGGGTTTGATTCATTCCATCATTTATTTAAATTATACTATCAAATTATTACATAAATTGTCTCTGCATTGATAAGTTTATAATTGACTTTATGAATTTCTCTTTACTCATTCACTCTATACATTTCTCTGTATCATCAAATGTATGCAATGACAAGCTTACATTGACTCTATGCATTCTTAAGATTGCATTGACTGAATGCATTGCTACTCATATTACTCCTACCTGTGATATGGTATTGAGTTGCAATGTTGAAAATATCAGAAATTATGTCCTTATATGTACAACATACATGAATGTACATACATGTGCACATACATTAATTTATTTGTGCACATACATACATAAATATATGACTATGTAATTACAACCACATATGCCTGCAAACACACACCAAGATCTGTGAATGATTTAACATGAACTCTAAATTTTTAACAAGTAAACCCACATATGTGATAATTGGTTTATGACTGATATGTACAAAGTGGTTGCATCTTAAGTCAAAACCATGGAAGGAAAATGAAAGTCAAAGATATTAAACACTGGGAAGAGAGCTATAATATTAACTCGTGGCATGCACTTCAAAGATACAAATGTGAATGCAGAAGAAGTTGTTGTTAATAGTTCTCCTGTCAATGAAAAAGGAGTTCCTGTTAATGCTCCTCCTTTCAATGCTCAAGAAGTGAACATACAAGAAGGAAATGGAGGGGAGTTGGCCTCAACTAACTAGGCCCCTCCAACCCTAATTAGACAGTGGACAGTTGCTGACATGGATGTTGTAGTTAACAATGTTAAAAAAGGCAATATATCACTAAGGCTGTAGCAAAGAAGTGGAACATACCCGCTTCCATCTTGAGGGTGTGGCTGATGGGAACAACCATCACTAAGAGGAGGGGAAAAAAATAGTTCTAACTATTGAAGAGGAGGAATAATTTTTGCAATGGTGCATGAACATGGAAGATATTGGGCATGGCCTACAAGTGAGTTAACTATAGACAATTGTTACCCAAATTACTGTAGGAAGGGTTAACCCATTCACTAATGGATTTCTAAAGAGATTATGGTGGATAGGTTTTAGACACCGCCACCCAGGCTTAACAATTAGAAAAATAGAGGGAGTGGACACAAATAGGGCTATATGGTTCATCCTTTAATTTTTATGAGTTTTTACAATAACCTGGAAAGTATATACAACCTTATCCACTACGACTCCATCACAATTTGGAATTATGATGAAACAGGTGTGCAAGCTGGAAGGAACTATGGTATGAGAGTAATTGCATGACTTGGAGCTAGAAAAATGCCACATCTCATCTCAAAAATAAATGAGTTGATCACTATCCTTGCATGTGTGAGCACAACTAGGTTGAGCATACCTGGGTTTACTTATTCAAAGAAAAGAGGCACATAAGAAATTGCATTTCCAATTGTGATCCAGGGGCGTGCATCTCCATACAAGAACACACATGGATGACAAAGGAGTTGTTTCTCAACTAGATGCAACACTTTTCTAGAAATGTCAACCCCATTGGGGTCTCACCCTCAAAAAGGGCCCTTCTAATATTTGACGGTCATGACAATTATGTGGCAATGAGGACAATTGAAGAAGAAAGACATCTAGGAATAGACCTATTAACACTTCCCATACATACTAGCCACAAGTTATAACCTTTTGATGTGAGCGTATTTTCTCCTTTTAAAACATACTTCAAAAAACATAAGAATGTGTGGTTGGAAAATAACCCTCAAATTAACTTTGGACATGAAGAGTTGGAAACTCTAGCCAACAAAGCATTTTCACAGGCATTTGCATCAATTAATGTAATGAGTGGGTTCTGCAAGACATGCATTTTTCCTTTCAACCAGATTGTCTTATTGGATGATATGAGGCCAAGTGAGGATTTTGTTGTTGAAGAAGATGACGATCATCTGAAATTAGTTGAGCCTCAACCAGAATCAGGTGGTGGTGCAAATGCAGTTCAAGGTGAAGGAGAAGTAATTGTAGTGGAGGTATTTATGTAAATTAATGGTTACAATGAAGATGCAATTGATAATTTTGTGAGAACGTACAATAATAGAAATCAAGAGATAATAGATGATGCATCTGAGGGTCTGATTTTTCTTCCACAACCATCCCAACCTAAAAAAAATGATAAAAAACCAACAAATAATAATGGAACGGGCAGTGTAGATGGCTTGAGTTTTCCAACTCAACCTTCTACACCTGATTGGTTGCAAGAGGCTACCAATAATCTTTTTTCAACCCATTAACTTTGCCAAGGAGGATGTATCCCTTTCAATTCCCTTACCACCACATGCCAACCTAGTAAAAGTGGTTCACTAATTTAAAGATGCCTCAAATTGGGATCAACCAGATAGTAAGGTGTGTGATGATGAGCTTGACAAAAGTGACCATGATGTTGACTTTGTGCCATGCACGCCATATGACAATAATCAACAAACTAGCAATAGAAGAAAATTCCTCATACTTCCCATGTAAAGAATGCAACAATCTACATGTGGAGCTCATTCAAGGGTGTTTCTTCTAAGAAGAAAGTCACAAATACTCACATTTGATGATTACATGCCACAAATTCACCAACAAGAAGAGATGATGAGGGAGAGGAAAGATGAAAAAGAGAAAAAATAGAAGTAGAAGAAGTAATGAGGGTACAAAGGAAAGAAAAAAGGTTGAGTGAAGCCGAGGAGAAAGAAAATGAGAAGAGGAGAGGGTGCTCCAAAATGAATATAGTAGGAAAGAAAGAGAAGTAAACTAAAACCAACCTAAAAGACATAGAAGTAAGAAGGGAAATATAGTCAGTACGTTCACCCAAAATACAGTCAGTACTCTCACTAAACCTCTATCCTCACATCACCCAACTCTTCTTGACATGTTCAATCTTCTTGCCCCAGCCTTAGGTGGAAACATTAATGCACAACAAGGTAACACCCTTAAATCCTCATCACAGATGGTAAGCAATCCTAATCAAAGCAACACATTGCTCGCTCAAGTAGTAAATCTCATTCAGAACAATCCTAGTCAAATGGAATCTACAAGTGGAGGAGAGAGTAATGGTAGTGGATACAAGGATCCTCCTCCATTCCTTGGATTTATGAATAAATGAGGTCAATTATGTTGGAATTAGGAGAGATAGGAACTGAGAGGGGAGGGGTGAATTAGTGCCTTAAAAACTTTAATTGAAAAAACCTTCCAGATCTATAACTGTGTACTGCGATAACCGATCAAAATAACTAGAATACAATTGTATAAATCAATCATCTAGTTAACTTGAGAAAGTAAAAAACTTGAAATCAATATGACAATCACATAACACAAGTATTTTGGTAACGCAGAAACCCCTCTAAGAAGGTAAAAACTGCGGTGGGGATGACACCCACAAATTCTTCACTACTACAGATAGAAAAGGTTTGCCTATTAAGGCTACAAGTTTTGATCACTTCTAGTGATCTTACCTTGTTAGGAGTAACATATTAGATCAGCTAGATCTACCTAGTTATAGGATTTAAACAACACAAATGAAGTGTGTACTCGGTTAAGAGATTTACATAAGACTGTTAAGTTTACTCTGTTAAGAGATTTATCAAAAACTCTATCATAATTGTCAGAAAGTAATAGGCAATTATCTGCTAGTTGACAACTCAATTGTCTGAAACAGATCTATACGTGCTCATCAAAATATCACCTTATCTGTGATGGTTCTCTACTCTATTCTGCTCGGTAGCCTTCTCTGATTCTGCTCAATCTGATATCCTTTGTACTTTGTTTTTCTCAATAAACTGATTGTCTTGAAGTTAGGCAATGTCTTCAAGTGCTCCATGATTCATATATATTAGTTCACCAACCTCATAAAATGGTGCGAACATACAAAATATATAGTGTTCTATTTTTTCCGCTTTAGCAAAAATTAGGTTACAAAAATAATCATAACCCTAAGATCTACGGTGCAAAATAACCTAGATCAACTATTACAATAAGATAAACATTACATTTAATGAGTATCTTTTACAATAAATGCTCCTCGATCTTGGTAAACCATTTTACGATCTGTTGTAACCGTTTGCATAGAAGAATGTGCCATTTCAGATTACTATGCCATTTTTTTTGATCATCGATAAACACTGTATAATCTGCTCGATGTATACTGTGATGCTTGGTGTTTACTGACCGTCGGTGTCAGTGTCGCTAGTGCTCAGTGAACTATGTGATGCTCGGTGTAAAGACTTTACCGAATGCTCTATCTTACTTCTGGTTACTGACCAACTCAATATAAGTAATTGACTGACCTATTTACTATCCTTTGATACTAATGACAACCTTAAATGCTCAATAGAGATTAACAAATTATTGTCATTGTAAAATTTTGAATTATGTGGCAACCTATTTTTGGTTCTATTGTACTTAATTGTAATCATCTATAGTGAAGTAGACCAACACTATGTTTTTGTTTATGGATAAATAAGGTGGTATTGTAGACATTGTAAAATTTTGAACAATGTAAGATAATTTTGAAATATGAAAAGAAATGATGCTAATGTCATACGATGTAAGATTTTTTCCATATGATATAAGTAAACAATGTAATGTTGATTCAATTTTTGTAATCCTTTTCTATTTTTATATTCTTATTTCTTTGTGTTCCATGTTTAACCATAGTTATGAGATGCATATAATCAATGTTATAGAGAAATGCATATGTCAATGGTATATAGAAATGCATACTGTCAATGTTTAAAGACAAAGGTATACCATCAATGACAACTTAACAATGCATGTAGTCAATGTCACAATGTTATTATACTCAATAAAAAATTAAGAATTCATATAGCCAATGTTTAAATACAAATGCATACAATCATTGACAACTTAACAATGCATATAGTCAAATGGCACAGTGTTCTTATACTTTAATCTTGAAACAATGACCTTACTATCACAAAAAAATATAATTTGAAGGCATGTAACTAATTGGTGTAGAGCACCTCCCATTTTGCTAAGTTAGTGAGTGTTGAGGGTTGTGTTAGGTGTTTGGTGTGAGCTGGACTAAGATCCATTAGGTTGGATCCATGGTTGTGTTTGTAAGAGCCAAATGAGCTCATGAAGGGTTAGTGGTCCATTTGGCCTAAATGGCCTATAAAGTCTCAAAGAGATCATTTTGGGTAGAAATGGTCTAGGAAAGGTCTTAGAACCTTAAATTTCCTAATTGAGGACTTAGGAGTCACTCTTAATCATTGAGTTGGTCTAAAAGGCCAAATGGCACTCTTTGTCAAAAAGTTGCTAGCAACTTTGCAAAGTTGTTCGCAACTTTGCAAAGTTGTTCAAGCAACTTTTGCAACTTTTTGAAAAGTTGCTCAAATGGAGGTTAAGGTGGTTGTAACCACTCATGCTTAGTATATGAGCATGAGATCAATGGATTTGAATGGTTAATGAAGTTTTAGTTTGAATTCCATAATTAAGAATCTTCTGTACAGATGTTATGATATAGTTCTCACTGTTTGCAGGGTTTCCTTGTGCCTTGTACGGCCTGTACGAATTGAACATGGTGATCAGGACCCATGATAGTATAGAGTAGTGATTTATCTCCATTCTTCATTGAATATTTTGTTTCTAGGTTAGGGTAATAAAGTTTGAAAGAGATTTCAAGGCACTGGCCTATAAAATCCATTTGTAGAACCTCAGTGTTTGAAATGGCTCTAACCTGAGCATCCACCAGTGGAAATGGCTGAAACCATAGGGGATGGAAGGTTAGAGTCTATATATATTCTCTATTCATTTATTTTTGTTGTGGCACTAATATTTCTAGGCCAGGATGGAAGCCCTATGGCTAACTGTTGAGAACAGGTGAGCTAGGACAAGGTAAAGAAGGCACTGGTTCAAGCACCCATGATCTTGGAGAAGGAACTTAGTGGCATGTGTAGAAGCCCTAATGTGTTCTCTTGAAGAATCAAAAGGTTAGATAAGGTGTATAGAATCTTGAAGACCAATTTGGTAGCAATTGGTCTAGATTGGTCCAGAGGCCTAAATAATAGGCTAAAAACTAGGGCCTACTAGTAAATTGGGTTGTGGGTGTAACCAAAAGCCTAAAATTTGGATTTGGAAAGTGTTAGTGGATACCTTGAAGATTTTAAAGGTCTTATATGGGGATTTTTGGGGATTTTGGGAGCATTAAGCCAAAATCAGTAAAAATAGACGTACTAGGAATTGAGCCAATTAGGCCTCCTAGTGAATTTGACACCAAAAGACTTGGTAGAGTATCTAGAAATGTGGGAAAGGGTTCCAAATGAATTTTGAAGGGTCAATAACTTAATTAAGAGTGGAAGTGATGTGTGGGAAGATCCTAAGCTATGGTTTGGGATTCTAGAGGGGAGATCTAGTAAAGAAGCCTAGAGAATTGAAGGGCTAATTAAACTTGGGAACTTGTGAATCTTCTATAAATCAGCTATACCTTGGAGGAGAAGTTGATTGAGGGGATCTTGGAGGTCCACATTAGAGAAGAAGTCACAAGGAGTAACCATTGGATGGTTAGAAGAGGTTAGAAGTGTTGGAGGAAACACTAGAGTCCTAAACCCTCTACATTAGAGTGGTATCAGAGCGGGAATTTCTTGAAGTTTGTGTATGTCTGAAGGGGAGAAAGAGGTTGATAGCATGCCACCAAAGGCAAGGAGTAGGGGTGCCATAGTGGACTTGGTCCAATAACTATTGGCAAAGGCTAGTCTGTCAGAACCAAAACGTAAGAGAATCACTGAATGGGGTGATGAGAGTGATGATGAAAATGAAAGCCATACAGGAGATACATCTAGCAAATGAAAAGAGGTGGAAGATAAAGACAAGGTGTTCTTTGATTCTTTCAATTCCAACAACAAGGATAGTATGGAACACATTCCTTACTATAGTGGCAGTTTGAATGGAGAATAATTGTTGGATTGGCTAGAGGCCATAGATAATCAATTTGATTACAAAGGAGCGGCCGAGGAGAAGAGTGTCAGCTATGCCAAGGCTAGGCTCAAGGGATCTGCATTGGTGTGGTGGAACATGATGCAAGAGGATAGAATAACTAATGGGAAAAAGAAGATAGTTTTATGGGAAAGGATGAAAATCAGGTTGAGGGCACAATTCTTACCCACTGATTATGAGATACAAATGTATCAAAAGTTGTAGAGCATGAGGAAAATAGAGTTGTCAGTCAACACCTATACTAAGGAGTTTAATAAGTTGATTCTAATGGAAAGAAGGTAGGAAGAAGAGGTAGAGAAGGTAGCAAGGTACCTCAATGGATTGAGGTGAGGAATCCAAGATGAAATCAACATGATAGCTCCTAATAATATGCACAAATGCTTTTAGTTAGCCTTGAGAGAAAAAGAGAAGGCTAGGAGGAAGAATGGAAATGATTTCTAACAAAGAGGTAGGGGTAATAGCAATAACAAAGGATTTAGAGGTAGGGGTACCTTCGGTAGAGGACAAAGCCCAAATAGGATGGAAGAGACACCATCTACTGACAACAATGGGGGAAATCAATATATGAGTTCATTTCAGAGAGGATGAAATAGAGGAAGAGGACTGCCAAGAGGTAGGTTTCAATCCCAAGGAAGAACTAATTCAGTCTTCACTGGTAGATGCTATAATTACAATCAAGTGGGGCATATAATGGGTAGGTGTCCTAAAAGGGGTTCTTCATCATCAATGGGTGAAAGGAGGAATCAAATAGTGCAAGAAGAGGAAACCCAAAGTGTCACTTCACCTATCTCCAAGGTAGGGCTAGTATTGGATGGAGAGAACCTTATGTTGAGAAGGAATTTGTTGAAAGTTCCCAACACCATAGAGCCACCTCAAAGGAAGATCTTATTCAAAACTACTTGTAGGTCTCATGGAAAGATATGCAATGTGATAGTGGACTTTGGATCCACTGAAAACATAGTATCCACAGAGATGGTGGACAAACTAAAGCTTAGGAGGATGCCTCATACCACTCCCTACAAGGTATCATGGCTCAATAAGGGATAGCAAATAGTAGTTGATGAAAAAACTATGGTTGAGTTTGAAATAAGAGAATACAAGGACAAGGTCCTATGTGACATATTGCCCATGGATGCATGTCACCTTCTTCTAGGACGCCCATGACAATATGATGTGAAGGCCATACATGATGGTGAAAGGAATAGCTATGTCATCACCAAGCTGGGAAAGAAGTTTCAGATGGATCCATTACAAGAACCTAATAAAGAGAAGCATGTGGGGGCCAGTGTGATGCTTTTGAGTGGTAAGGAGTTCCTAAAGGTCATAAAGAAGGAGAAAGGGGTCTGTTGTGTAGTGGTAATGAAGCCACATGAGGAGGCTAAGGAGAAAGTCAGCATACCACCAGAGGTACAAACATTATTGGGAAAGTATCATGAGATAGTGGATAATGGTTTTCCAAGTGCATTTCCACCTATGAGGGAAACAAGCCATCAAATAGACCTCATTCCTAGAGAAAATTTGCCGAACAAGGCAGCATATAATGTGACACCAAGCCAAAATATAGAGAGAAAAATAGATCCAAGATTTGTTGGATAAGGGATTGATAAGAAAGAGTTTGAGCCCTTGTGTTGTATCCAATGTTCTTGCACCAAAGAAGGAAGGTACATCGATGATGTGCACTAATTCTAGGGCCATCAACAAGATTACAATTAGGTACAGATTTCCAATGCCAAGAATTGAGGACTTGTTAGACAATTTGGGAGGCTCTTGTTATTTCTCCAAGGTGGATTTGAAGTCAAGCTATCATCAAATAAGAGTTAAGCCTAGTGATGAATGGAAGACAACCTTCAAGACAAATGAATGGTTGTATGAGTGGCTTGTGATGCCCTTTGGCCTAACCAATGCCCCTAGCACATTCATGAGGCTCATGAATGAAGTGTTGGTAGACTTTATAGGTAAGTTTGTAATAGTTTATTTTGATGACATTCTGATTTTTAGAAGGTCTAAGGAGGAGCACATGGAGAATTTGGAGTAGGTCTTGAGGAGACTACATAAAGAGAAGTTGATGATCAATCAGGACAAGTGTGAATTCTTGAAAACTAAACTAGTTTACCTTGGTTTTGTGGTTGCTAATGGCTACATGAAGATGGATCCTGATAAAGTCAAGTAAATCTTGGATTTGCCTACACCTAAGTCAATAGGGGATGTTAGGATTTTTCATGGTTTGGCATCCTACTATAGGAAATTTGTGAGGAATTTTAGTCATGTGTGTGCACCTATCCTCAACACCATTAAAGGTGGAATCAAATGTCAATTCAAATGGATAGAGGTAGCTGATAAAGGGTTTGAGATGTTGAAGAAGAGGATTGCAAAACTACATACTTTGAGGTTTCCTAATTTCAATTAGTTGTTTGTGGTGGAATGTGATGCTAGCAAGCTAGCCATTGGAGCAGTATTAAGCCAAGAGGGACACCCTATGGCATTCTTTTCAGAGAAGTTGAATGAGGCTAAACAAAATTACTCCACCTATGATTTGGAGTTATATGCCATGGTGCAAGCCCTTAAAAAGTGGAGACATTATTTCCTACCAAGGGAATTTGTGGTCTACACAGACAATCATGCCCTTAGTTTCTTGAATGGGAAAGAGAAATTGAATCAAAGACATCTTAAGTGGGTTGAGTCTTTGCAAGCCTACACATTTGTTATCAAGCATAAGAAGGGAGTTAGCAATAAGGTTGTTGATGCTCTTAGTAGAAGAGTACTATCTATACAGGAAATTCAATTGCAAAGTGTGAGTATGGAAGACTTGAAAGATCTCTACAAAGAAGACAGAGACTTCAAGGATGCCTATGAGGCATGTGAAAAGTTTAGACAGGGATTCAAAGTGGAATTCACCGAGTACATATTGTAGGAAGGAATTTTTTTCAAGGGACATCTAATGTGTATACCTCAGTGCTCAATGAGGGAAAACATAGTGAAGGAGAAACACCAAGGAAGCTTGGGAGGCCACTTTGGAGTGGATAAGACACTTGAGCAAGTGAATAGGCATTACTATTAGCCTAAGTTACAATCAGATGTTAGGAAGTTTTTGGGGAAATGTCAGATCTGTCAAAGGGCTAAAGGACAAAGTAGTAACAGTGGATTGTACCAACCACTATCCATACCTCAAAGGCCTTGGGAGTGCTTGAGTATGGACTTTATTTTTGGGTTACCAAAGACACCGAGGTGATATGATAGTGTATTTGTTGTGTTGGACCATTTTAGCAAGATGGCACACTTCATACCATGTAAGAAAACAAATGATGCTTCACATATTGCAAGTCTATTCTTCAGAGATGTTGTTAGGATCCATGGATTTCCACTGAACATAGTAAGTGACAGAGACAACAAGTTTGTGGGCCACTTTTGGAGGACCCTATGGAAGATTCTTACCATCCAAAATTAGATGGAAAAATGGAGGTAGTGAATAGGTCACTAGGGAACTTTCTAAGATGTTTAACTAAGCAACATGGATAGTCATGGGATCACATCATAGGGTAGGAAGAATTTTCCTATAATGACTCCATTAATAGGAGTACTGGTAAAAGCCCCTTTGAGATAGTCTATGGGACTCATCCTATAGGGATCCTAGAGTTGAGAGATCTTAGTTTGCAAGATAAAAGGAGTGCTCAAGGGGAGATATTTGTAGAGTAGATGCAAGAGCTGCATGAACAGGTCAAAAGGACCTTACAAAAAATAGGGAGAGAAGTATAAAGCCAAGGTAGACCAGTCAAGGAAGGATCTGCAATTCAAGGTAGGGGATTAGTCCTTGCTTACCTTAGGAAGGAGAGACTACCCAAGGGCCAACCTACTAAGTTTCTTATGAAGAAGATAGGACCCTTAAAGATCTTGCACAAATATCGAAAGAATGCTTATGAAGTGGAATTGGGGTTGGCGAATATCTTGAAGCATGGAGCCACCATTGAAGACCTCCTCACTCAAGGGACTTGAGTTCTTTGTCCCAGGGGAGTATGGTGTAGAGCATCTCCCATTTTGCTAAGTTAGTGAGTGTTGAGGGTTGTGTTAAGTTTTTGGTGTGAGTTGGACTAAGATATATTAGGTTGGATCCATGGTTGTGTTTGTAAGAGCCAAATGAGCTCATGAAGGGTTAGTGGTCCATTTGGCCTAAATGGCCTATAAAGTCTCAAAGAGATCATTTTGGGTAGAAATGGTCTAGGAAAGGTCTTAGAACCTTAAATGTCCTAATTGAGGACTTAGGAGTCACTCTTAATCATTGAGTTGGTCTAAAAGGCCAAATGGCACTATTTGTCAAAAAGTTGCTCGAGCAACTTTTGCAAATTTTTCAAAAGTTGCTCAAATGGAGGTTAAGGTAGTTGTAAGAACTCATACTCAGTATATGAGCATGAGATTGATTTATTTTAATGGTTAATGAAGTTTTAGTTTGAATTCCATAGTTAAGAATCTTATGTATGGATGTTACGATATAGTTCTCACTGTTTGCAGGGTTTCCTTGTGCCTTGTACAGCCTGTACGGATTGAACAAGGTGATAAGGACCCATGATAGTATAGAGTAGTGAGTTATCTCCATTTTGCATTGATTATTTTGTTTCTAGGTTAGGGTAATAAAGTTTGAAATACATTTCAAGGCACTGGCCTATAAAATCCATTTACAAAGCCTCAATGTTTGAAATGGCTCTAACCTGAGCATCCACTGGTGGAAATGGCTGAAACCATAGGGGATGGAAGGTTAGATTCTATAAATAGTCTCTATGCATTAATTTTTTTTGTGGAACTAATATTTCTAGGCAATAATTTTTTTTGTGGCACTATTGAGAACAGGTGAGCCAGGACACAGTAAAGAAGGCACTGGTTCAAGCACCCATGATCTTGGAGAAGGAGCTCAGTAGCATGTGTAGAAGCCATACTATGTTCCCTTGAATAATCATAAGGTGAGAGAATTTTTAGAGAAGATTTAAGACCAATTTGGTAGCAATTGGTCTAGACTAGTCCAGAGGCCTAAATAATAGGCTAAAAACTAGGGCCTGCTAGTAAACTGGGTTGTGGGTGTAACCAGAAGCCTCAAATTTGGATTTGGAAAGTGTTAGTGGATAACTTGAATATTTTCAAGGTCTTTTGTGGGGTTTTTTGGGTATTTTTGGATCATTAAGCCAAAATTAGTAAAAATAGACCTACTAGGAATTGAGCCAATTAGGCCTCCTAGTGAATTTGACACCAAAAGACTTGGTAGAGTATCCAGAAGTATGGGAAAGGGTTACAAATGAATTTTGAAGGGTCAAGAACTTAGTTAAGAGTGGAAGTGATGTGTTGAAAGATCATCAGCTAGGTTTTAGGATTTTAGAGGGGAGATCTAGTGAAGAAGCCTAGAGAATTGAAGGGCTAATTGAACTTGGGAAGTTGTGAATCTTCTATAAATTAGCTATACCTTGGAGGAGAAGTTGATTGAGGGGATCTTGGAGATCCAAATTGGAGAACAAGTCACAAGTAGTAACCATTGGATGGTTAGAAGAGGTAAGAAGTGTTGGAGGAAACACTAGAGTCCTAAACCCTCTGCATCACTAATGCATACAATGTTCTTATCACTACTTCAAGAGTGTGCTTCAAATAATATCACAATTTTCTTATACAGTCAATGATAACTTAACAATGGATAGAGTTAAATTGGAGTAGAAAATTTATCAAGAAAAATCAAATAAGTTACATACTAGTTCAACCATAAATAAAATAAACAACAAAAAATTGGAATACATAATTGAACTGATTAAGCCATGAGATTTCATAATTTTGCAAATTTCCTCATGAGGATGGTGCTAATAGGACAAATAAGGGAGCACACAACATGATTAGAGAAAATTTTCTTTGTGATGGTCACCAAATAGGATATGGATGATACAACCATAATCTACATTATTAGAAATTGGTAAACTATGATCAGCAATGCATTAAATTTCAAGATGCAAGTACAAAACTTGCCCAAGAATGTAATGTTCTATTATCACCCATAAGAAACTGATGAAGAAGTTAAAACTTATTTTCTCAACATGTATGGAGCAAATAGACAACCTTTACTCAAAGCATCTCTCTCATAGGAATGGGGTGTACCTATCCAAGGAACCATTGGTATCCTAAATCAAGAGGAATGGTTGAATAATCATGCCGTATAAATTAAATGTTTCTTTGAGGGACCATTTCCAATTGAATATTATGAATTTCCTATTGATTTTAATTTTTATTCATTTTTATTTAAAGTGACAATTTTTTCCACTCAAAGTAATCTAATAAATTGATGGTTTGTGAGATAGTTTAGTCCATGTAAACCAAATCATATTTTTGATCTTGAATGGTTCAATGTTTGGACAAGGAAGTGTTAGGCAGTATGGATCTTTACAAGGTTTCAAGAAACTGTAGGAGGACAACTTTCACCTAACTCACCTTGTCAACTAATGCTACATGTTTGACAAGCTCTTTATTGGAAAGAAGAGCCACCTCAACCATCATTCGATGCTCTATTTGCACATTTAGATATTGGACAAGGAAACAACACATCTAACATAGAGGAAGGAGAATATGATCCTGAGTGTGAATCTCCTGATGGAAGCTATTGATGATACAAGTGAGATAATGGAAGTGGTTGTTATAATTGGAACGTTATTTTTAGTTTTTGTCTATCCATGTCTCTTTTTATAGAGACTTCGATCCACACTGTGACTCTCGTAATGGATACCACCTAATCTTCATATGAATTATAATGGTGATAATGAAAGTGGTTGTTATATTTGGAACCTGAGTTTTAGTTGTTGTGTATCCTTTTCTATTTTTTGGAGACTTTGATGCACAATGTTAATCTCATAATGAAACCTACCTATTGATGTTAGGATTTAAAATGATGAAAATGGATTACATTCCTAATAGTATATACAACTATACAAAGTGAATTGAAAATGTGTATTAGAAGCCTACAAGGGCATCAGAATTTATCCTGTAATTAAGGATGTTGTAGAATGTCTATAAAATATAAAGAATTGTAAGTCACTACTTCCATTTCTTAAATTTTGTTCATGTCAACACCACTTCTAAGTTTTTATCTCAATTAGTATCACCTAAGGAAATCCAAAATTGAAACAACTATTTAAATTATTCTTTCTATAAAAATTTGTTCCTTACACACCATTCTACTCTAAAGATATATTATGACATCCCAAAGTAAAGGGCGCTTTCAACACCTTTAATGAGATTGACCAAACACAAGTTAAAAACAATAGTGTAGTATTTTAACCATTACAGATATAAATAAGATTAAGAATGAAACAAATACTAAATTTAATTGACAAATAAAATGAATATAAAAAATATGATAAAATAAAATGAATCAATCAATTTCACAAATGTTTCATTATCTTCAATTTGATAAATATGATTAACAATGGAGAAAATAGTAAGTTAAGTTGACCAATATAATGAACTACACAAATATTAGCAATAGATAAAATGGTTTTGACAACAATAACTAACAATGTTAAAGAGATCATAATATTTTCAAACATTTGTAATCAACATTCAAAAAACAAGAAAAAATGTCCATCAGTACATAGCCTTAGTAAAGTCGAGAAGAATTTACTTGTATGTAGCTATGTCTTCTATGGTGTAGTTGTCATGTGTTATTGCTTTACCTTCCAAATAGAAAGTCATGGTAACAATCATAAAGAAATATACACATGGATTATGATGTAAATGAACTAATGTCATGCTACAAGATTAAGATTTCCCAATTCATATTGGAGTACTGTTGATAAACATAGTTATAGGACTTGATGTCATCCACACACCCAGTTGAAGCTTCAATGCCTCCCATACCTGCAAAATAAGATCTAACTATCATGAAATAAATTAAGATACATGTATATTATGACATAAAACAAAATAATATCACATTGTCAGGTGAATATTTCCAAATTGAAATTGGAGTGTTGAAAAACATAGTTAAAGGACTTGATATCATACACACATCGAGATGAACCTTCAACACCTCCCATTTCTACAAAAGAGGTTATAACTACTGGTGCAAGTAATGAATAATTTTCTATGCTCAAGGATATATCAAATAAATGTGCATTGTGTCTACCAGAACACATTCCACCCACATTGGCAACATAATTCATAAATAACAACCCACATGGACAAATGATGTGCAAGGGAAATGCATGTGCACAAATTGCCTCATAAAATCTATCATCTATTTGGGCCTTAACACACCATTTGTTCATATGAGTGGTTAGCCATAAAATATGGCCAATATGGGTCTAATTGGCATGTGGTGCACACAACACCTTTTCATTTGATGTATGTTTAATACTACAAATAAAAAATAATTTAAATAGGAGTTATCAAAAATACAATTACATGGACCTGATATCATCCAAACACCCGACTCCCTTCTCAAATCTTCATTGCCTCGCATACCTGCAAAATTTTGCAACAACTAGTGGAAGTAAAAGTCCCACATAAACTTAACATTCAAATTATGCATGTACAACATTCTAACATAAACAGAAACATAAAATCTAAGGAAAAATAGAATTTTATACTCAAGGATAAAATAAATAATAGTAAATAATGAATACCGTGAAAACCTTACTAACTCAAAATAGTACAATTTGAAGGCATGCAAGTAATGCATACATTGACCAATGAGAAGGAGAAATAACTAGATCAAATATATATTGCAGTCCTAGACACATATTCTACAATTCAGCAATGTCATAAAGCAGTAGAATACAAAGTGTATTACTTAGTATCAAACATGCATTCACTCGTAAAAGTGTATACAACTATACATAGTGTATTGCAATCTAAAATCAAAAGTGCATTGCAGTTCTACAAAGGCATCAAAAGACATTCGATAATTAAGGATGTTGTAGAATATTTAGGAAATAGAAAGGATTGTAAGTCAGTACTTCCATATCTTTAATTATGTTCATGTCAACTTTATTTGTGTTGATTATTCTTGATTAGTATCACCTAAGGAGCTTCAAAAGAAAAACAACTATTTATAATCTTCTTTCTATAGCAAGTTTTGGCTTACAACCTTTCTATTCCTAAAATATTTTACAGCATCCCTATTTATAGGGTGCTTTCGATGCCTTATATGAAAATGACCAAAGAGAAATGAAAAACATAAGCAAATTATTTTAATCATAAAAGAAAATGAATACAATAACATTTCATGATTAAACCAATAGTTTTAATCATATTGGAATATGATTAAACTAGCAAATTTTAAAATGTTACTCATTCAAGATGGAATAGGATTTAAACAAGAAACTGAAAAAGCAAATGAATACAGTAACATTCATTAATAAAGTAGAAAATTTAATCATATTATCGACAATGCAAACTTAAAAATACATTCAGTCAATGTAAATTTACAATGCATACAGTCAATGTAAGATTAAGAATCAATCATTTCATGGTAGACTTGCACTTGCTTGGCATTAATTGTGTAATTAATATGATGGCTTCATGAATTCAAATATACATGATTATAGGGCACGATGGTGGTTAGGTTATGGCCCCAGTTTGGTTGGTTATGTGGCATAAAATGAGCAAGAAATGTGTTACCGTGATGTGTAGACACCTAAACTCATCCAACTTACATTAATTTAATTTAATTTAATTAATGACTCTAAAATAACATTATGGTTAATTTTTAATTAATTATATTTATTAAATTCATCTATTTATTTAATTAAATTTATTTAATTAAATAAATTCATTAACTATAGTATTTAAATTAAATTTAAATACTACCCCTCATAATGTGTTTAATTTAATTTAATACATGTTCCTCCATATTCTCTTTTTAAATAAATTTTTAATTTATTCCCTCACATGCTTTATTTCTACTAAACCATGATTAAATTAAATTTCATTTAATTTAATCCTATATCTAACCTAGATACCATCCTACTCACATCACTTTCTATCTAATAGGTCTACTTACTAATTAAATAAGGTTAATTAGGCTTATTTTTTTATTCCTACACCCATTAGTCATAATTATTTGCTCACACATGTGTGAGCAAATTTCTAAAAATTGTCTTTTCAAAAATTGCTGAAAATTGCCAAAACAAGGCTTCTTACAATTTTGATGACACTTCTTCCACTTACCCAAAACATGAAAATATACTTTTTTCTTACACATCTCTTACACACACTTACACATGTACTTGGAGTACACACTGACCTCTCACATCCCAAGTTGTTCATACATGTGTGAGCAAATCTTGGACTTTGCATGGCTTATGTATCTCCTTGGTGGAGCCTATGTGGATACTACATAGATTCCACCTCACCCCAGCCCAACAAAATCCTATAAATAGGACCCTTGCCTCAAGAAAATCATCTATCATTTGCATGTAGAATTATAATGCTAGTTTTCTTTTGCATTTAGAGTTTTTCACTAACAATTTGGTAGTTGTTAAATTTTCATAGTAGATTTAGTTTACTTCATGTTTTAGATTCATCTTACTTGGTACTTGCATGCCATTAAGCTTGAGGATTGCTTCCATAGCTCCTTTTTGTGCTTCTTTGGCTTCTTGCATTGGATACTTGAGGGTTTCTCTCATAGCTCCTCCTTGAGTAGTTCAATCTTCATTTTACCTTGAATTCATAGTGGGGTTCATATTTGTGTTGGGAGAGCACACCCACAAAACTCTCTAAGAGCTTAAATAAAGCAAGTCTTGGGTGCACTTTCTTCATGCTCATTGAAGGTTGTGGTGGAAGCCTTAGTTTTGATTTTATAAGCTCATATTAAATGTTAGATTAAAGTTGAATATCTTGTTTATTCTTAACATTTGTGTGTTTGATCTTGCTCTTAACAGGTAGGTTTTCATCATATACAGGGATATATGGTGGGAAATAAATAAGCATATTTTTAGGAATGTCTCTTCTCCTCCGAGCTCAGTATTGACATCTATTGAATCATCCATTGTTGAGGTTGCCTTAGCACATGTTCGGAATAGAATAGAGAACATTGTGATCTCTTCGTGGGACATTTTGATTGCTAAAAGATGGTTGTCCCTTCCTTCTCCAATAAATTTTGTGACCAATAATATAAGAAAAGTAGTAAAAAATATAAAAGATCTTAAGTGGACCTCCCCCTATTTTGAATTTTGTTAAGCTAAATTTTGATGGTTGCTCTCATGGAAATCCCAGTGCCTTAGGAATTGGGGCTTTCCTTCAAGATCAGTTAGGTAACATGATTGCATACATGGTGCAATAAATTCCTCTTGGCAAAAATAATGTTGTGGAAGCTCAAGCTTTGTTGTAGGGTTTAATATTAGCCAAAAAGATGAAGATAGATAAATTGCATATTGAAGGTGATTCAATGGTGGTCATTAAATCATGTATTAAAAGGTCTTTGGGAAGTTAGAAAAATGCTTACATTCTTCAACGTGCTTGGTGCTTACTGGACACATTTTCAGAATATTCACTAAGTCATACTCTTCATGAAGGGAATTTCATTGCTGATATTCTTGCCAACCTTGGCTATGATAAAATCATATTAGACTCCTCAAGGGTGAGTGCTGACTTGGAAAAGTTTCCACATCTACTATTGGCTATAGACCTCGAAAAAAGGAAGATAAACACATGAGTTGGCATTCAGAGGAAATTAACTTAGGACTTTATGAAATTTTTTCATTAAAAATAGAAGCATGAGGTCATTCTCAAGATTTTTCAGTCGGTATGCTTATCGTTGTCATTGTTATTATTTTTATTGCATCCTTATGAGCTCATATGTGTGTGGAGGAGATGTAATAGATTTTGTTTGGTTGTTTTGACACTTATTTGAGGTGATAAGATGGAAATATAAATTTTTAAATGTGTCATCTAAATATATTTAGTTCTTGGGATGTTGTTTCCATTATTATCATGGTACTTTGTTCAATTCTTTTTAATGATGATTTTAGGTGCAATGAACATGTGGACTCCTTTAAAGTAGAGAGAAATGCTTTGGCACTCTATATTATGATTTGTGCCCTATTTTTTATTTTTCTCTTCGTCTTTGTCTCTTTTTATGTTCATCTATACTTTTTGACCCATTTACTTTCTCTTTTTTAGGTTGATAACTCATTTAAGATAAGGATTACTACCTGTAAAACTATAGGGTTTGTCTTCCTTTCTTGGACTCAGAGTGCCTATTGGAGGATGCCATATCAGATTTTTAGCTTGAATTAGTCTTTAACTCCACATGTCCCCATTGTTTAAGGTAAATCAAGAGGATTTTTGGGGATGAGGTAATTTTTCCCTCATAGAAATGCTTTAATTTTCCTTCCCAACTGGCTTCCATTTTCCTGTAAAATGTTATGGACTTTGAAAAATGTTGGATTATGTTGGAAGAGATTATTGGGAAAACACTAATAGTTGAGATGCAAAACAATGTTAATCTATTGAAGGTTGTGAAGAACTATGACTTGTGGAAGGGGGGTGCATTTGTAGCTGGCATTTTTCCTTGGGAACCACTAAAATCCAAGTGGGAATACAAGTTGATTCTAGACAACATGAAAAGGGTCGTGCACACATAGGACATTGGTCCTTTCCAAAATGCAACTTGGATAATTGGTCTTGATTTGGTTCATGAGGCTCGAAGAAAGATATATTCTAAGCTACATGCCATGCTTTCCATTCTAGGGAAAGCTCACCTTTCTTAGTCTATGTCTTGGACTGGGTCTCAAAATAATATAAATTTATATGCATTCTCTGCCTTGGCTACATGTTTTGTACTTCCATCTATGGGTCCCTTACATGAATATGATTTGGGTGGTTCTTCTCAGGTTTTTCCCCCGATTAATATTTCAGCGCAGGATGATGTTGACATGCTTATTCAGAATGTTGGAAATTTTTATATTTCTAGGTTGGATGATGATGAGGAATGTTCACCAATGGAAGAATAATTTTCTTGGTCAAATAACATTTTTGAAATATTTTTGAAGAGTCACAAAAACACACAGTCTAAATGCATATTTTGGAAACTACATATACTCTATGAAATGATTTTGGCTTGATTCCTTGATATACTCATGTTGGTGATCATTTTGAAATCCCGAGCTTGGCTACTAGTATATGTTTGTTGGTTTTGAAAATGGTTGTTGCAGTTCTCTATGCATGTTCACATGACAATCTACATAAAAGGAGATCTCATGGGTTATTCACAAAATTTTCCCTCATAATCTGTTAACAGCTCAGGTCTTTCTTGTTTGATTGTTTGAGTAGTGGTTTCTTGGCACATCATTCTACAGTTCATGCAAGATTCAATATGGGTGGTTTGGTATAGTGGTTTTGTACCATATGCTGCTCAACTTGGTTTTTTTATTAGGTTCAAGCATGGTTTAACATGTATATAGTTTTAATTTTGTCTGTATTTTGTGGTTTGTAATATGGGGGTTTTAAATTTGTATAGATTTGTTATCCCATAATCAATATGATGGTTGTATAGTGCACGCCATAGATTAGGATATCTATACTTGGTTTGAATTGGGATCTTGAGTCTCACTTGTATGTTGCACATTTTATAAGTGCATATTCATGGATCTTGTTGGATTTTTTTGCTCTTTGGTTGATGAAGTCCTGCTCATTTGTAACCCATTGTATAAGGGTATCTTTCAGACTCATATCCTAAAGTATTATTCTTTTTTGTATATGGTAATTAGTGGATTCTTTATTTATTGGTTCTTTCCTCCATGAGCCTTTGAACATGTTTATATTTATAATAATAAAATATTTGTGGCTTGCCACTTTTTCCTTAAAAATAAAAATAAAAACTTAAAAATCCAATACAATAAAGTGTTAGTTTCCAGCACCAATTGCAATTTGTTTTCATTTTCATTTTGTTTTCAATAAATTTTCCCTTGCAGAAAGAAAAACATTTATGCAATACAATTATGAGACATATAACTCTGTGCTCATCCAATCATGCACCAATAGACAAATCAACCCAATCGAGTCAAAAATCAAATTAATCGAACTTTTCATCATCATTAATCCTTTGTTTGATCATTTTTAATCTTTGTCCAATTATTATGTGTCTTATGCAGGATGAGTCCTTCCTTAAACCAGACATCATGATCATGATTTTGAACACAAACAACTTTGGAAATAAGATCAAAATCATTGTTGGATTTCTTGGTTGAAGGATTCTTATCTTTTATTGATTTCATTTTTGGCCATGTTCCTATGCTACTCAAGGATATCAATGAATGATGAGAGTGGTCGAGATGGTTAATGGTATTTTGTTTTTACTTTGTCTTTTTTTTGTGGGATGTTTCATGAAGTTCTAAGGCATGTATATTTATTGTGTCTATGTTAGAACGTTCACTTGTTGATTATTGCAGATACCTTAACCCTTTATGTACATATGCTTCAGGTTGGATTGAGACATTACTTTTCTATACCATGTCTATATTTATGCAAAAAGGATCACAATATTTCTTTTACTTCATATATGTCATGATGAAATGCATCTAATTTTCTATAGTGACAAGCTCTATAAAAGAAAAACAATGCATTAATTTAAAGAAAATAAAGGATTATTATGTTTTCTTCTTTTTATTTGATTTGTGTCCTTTTGAGATGGCTTTGTTTTCCTTTTGGTTCATCTTGTTTCCTTTTGGCCATTCTTGTGTTTTTTTTGGTCTTGTGTTTTTGGCATCATTTTTGACAAATTGACCTCTTCTTTCAAAAAAATTCCCTTAGGGGGTGCCCTTTTTAGTCATGGTAAATTCCTGTAGCTCCCCTTTTTAGTCATTGTTTGCACCACTTGTCGATGTTGGTTGATTTTGAGTCATTTTGAGTCATTTTGATGTATCCTTTATCTTTTCATCTTGTTGTTTATTTATGGTCATTTCGTTGCATTTTGTCTTGTGGTGTATGTCTAATTAAATAAATTTGATAATTATTTAATTAATGTCTTTAGTTTTTTTACTAGGAGATTAATCATTTAATTAATTCCCCTATGTCCTACCATTTCCCCTTTAAGCATAAATAAATCTTATTTATTTATGTTCTTTGTCTTTTTGTCTTGCATTTAAATTGTTGGGATTATGGAAAGGTGAGTTACTGAGAGGGGAGGAGAAAATCGATAACCCTAAAAACTTTTAACTCTGAATCCTTGCAACAATGTAATTCATTAACAAACTGTAGTATTTACTATCTCCATTCATTTAATAACATAACTAAAATGTAAATGCTTCTAATCTAATCAAATATGCATACATGAGACTTCATACACATAACACTTGTATTTTGGTATCATAGAAACCCCTGTTAGAAGGTAAAAACTACAGTGGGGATGGAACCCACAAAGCGTCACTATTGTAATAAATAAATTTGTCAGTTAAGGCTACAAAGATTGATCATTTCTGGTGATTTTACCCTATTAGGAGTAACAAAAAGATCAACTAGATCTACTTGGTTATAGAGTTTTAGCAACACTCTTCAAGTGTACACTCGGTTAAGAGATTTCACATAAGACTGTTAAGTCTACTCTGTCAAGAGATGTAAATCTGCTACAATTGCTAGAGAGTAACAGTGAAGTTTGATCTAGTTGAAGCAACTTACTTTGTTGATATCAAATACTTTAAGTACATTTAATAAATCACCTTGTAGTGATGAATGTGTCCTTCTATACTGCTCAATAGCCTTTGAACTTTTTTCTAATAAACCAAATACTTTATTTGTCCTTGTGCTTTATAACCCTGTCTGATCTTTAGATGTCTCCCAATGATGACTACTTCATGCTTGATACATGTCAAAATGACATCTTGACAATTCTTATAATAAAATAATTTGACCTAATTAGGGTTGTGAAAATATTAAGATCAATGGTCCAAGTGAATAACCTAAAACATCATTCATAGAGATCTTCAATAATTAAATGATTGCATCCATATTTAATTTTCACCTCAATCTTGGTAAACCATTTTCTATCTCGGTAAAATTTGTTCTCCTTGATTTATGTGTCATTCCAAAATTTTATGTCAACTCTAGATTACTCGGTAAATGTTATGTCTCTGCGTTGGTATAATACTAGCGCTCGATAATCTTGTGTGATCGGTGACTATTGTACTCGATAATCTCTGTGCTTAGTGACTATGCTTGTAGTTATTACCAACTGAACTATTTTCTCTATTTACCGATTGTATGAATGATATTAATGAAAACTCTTAATGCAATTAGGAGTAACAATGTCCCCCTTTGGCATTTGTATCAAAAACATATATGTGTATGCTGACCTCCTCCTTTGAACATGCTCTCGGTGTAAAGTACATACAATAAATATATATTCCCCCCTTTTTTGAAAGTAATACCAAAAATGTACTTACAACTTATCAAAAATATTCGGGTGGGTTTTCTTGAGGTTGGCCATGAGGTTTTCCCATTCCTCCTTTAGATTTTCTAGAGAAATCTTCTTGAGGCCTACTTGTGCATGCATATCAAAAATGTTTTTTGCTACTGATATCTTGGGGGTGGCAATCAATTTCTTTTCCTTTGTCATGTGTTTCTACATCACCTCTAAGTGCGGTAGTAACTCGGCCTATAGTTTGGTTACCTATTCTCTGATTCGATCATCTTCCTTCCTCAACTCTAGTCTCAACCACTGAATGTGTTTTAATTTTGAATAATGCACTTGAAATGCATGATGCTTAGTTGTTAGACTATTTGCACTTTGATTTATCTCTTCATCTAGTTTCTTTATCTTTTCACTAATCTTGGTAGTGAAAGAGTCCATAGTGCATAATTGTTGCAAAATTGTAATAACCTTTTGTATAATACTTTCTAATTCGATTACTATCCCTGAAATATTTACCTTATTAACTGCCACTACTTGGCTGATCTTCTCGGTTAGTTTATATTGAATATTTTGTTCCTCTCTCTCTTCATTCATATGCTAGACATCAATAGTTGGTACATTGATTATCTCAGTGAGCAGTGCAAGTTGGTCAATGATGGGTGCAGTTTCATCTACATTGATGTCAGGTGCAACTTGTATTAAGATCTCCTTGACATCCTCTAGCACCTTGGTATTCTTGTGTTCTTGCTTTAGCTTCTCTTGAGATTCTTTTCGGGTGCATAACTCTCCATATTGTCTTAGAGCTTCAGGGTCAAGTGTCCTCGGGTCACATGCTGGAATTTTAATTACCTCATTAAGTGTGATTGGACCCTTACGACCTCATTTTATCTTCTTCTTATCTTTCCTACTAGATGTGGGAGATTGTTCAATTCAAACTTGAGCCTTATGTTCCAAATTTGGCTTGGGTGGCTTGGTGGATTTCTCTTCTTCCTTATTCTGCCCTATTGTAGAATCTATAATTTGTGGTGTTGGGGCTTGTGTCCTTGTATTTGTGGTAGGATTTTCTATTGTGTTCTCTATTTGTGTGCCTTGGCCAATTTCTTTTTCATTAGTGGTCTCAGTGTGCTCTTCACCTTGTGTAGCTTCTCCAATATGCTTGGTTTTGTTACCTATTTCCTCACCCTTGTCTTTAGTTGTATCTTTTTCTTGCTCAGGTGGAGCTTTGTCAATTTGTTTCTCAGTAGCTATGTCAATAGCTTGTACCATAATAGGAAAGTTATGTGGTACCATTTATCATGCTACCTTAGTTTCTTCTTCTTCTTTGAGGTTTTTGGTAGCAGAAATTATCACTTCATCTTCTTTTGCTTCGTCATCAGGGTCTCCTTTTGTTATATCTTCAATCCAAATTTCTTCTTCCCCTAATGTTTTCATCATCTCTGGAATACCTTCCATGACATTCTCAATGGTACTAATGAATTATTCTGCGTATGTTTCCTCCTCAGGCTGCTCAGTGTCAAAGATGTGAATTGGTTCATTTTCTACACTTATTGGTCATCCTGCTTGTATGCTCGGTAGAGATGGATTGTTATCAAATGCAGGTGCATCTACCTCAGTTTTCTCAAATGGGCTTAGGGTCTTAGTCTAGATCTTTCTACTCTCATCATCTACCTCTTGTATTTTTCCCTAGAAAATTTTAAATGCCCTTGCCTTCATTAAAAATTTACTTGTATGTTGTTGTAAGGTAGCATCAATCTTGGGAACACTGAAATCTGGGTTGGCCAGAATTAGTGACCTTTCTCTCATTATTTTCTATGTTTCAAGAGCATATGTCCATCTTGCATACACTTTTTCATACAGTTCTTTTGGTATGCTTCTCGCAAACTCAATTAGAACTCATTTAAAATTAATCATCATACCTATAATAGTTTCCTCCAGCTTATCTTGATCTTTGGTGCACAAGTTGGAATACCTATTAAGCATAGGAGTAGCGAGTCTTCCAGTTTTCTTTATTCTTCTACAACTTCATCAATTGTTTGAGGTACTTTATTCACCACAACTCAGAATTGATCATTGTCCTCATCTTCAAAATCGGTATCATCTTTTCCTCTTATTAGTTTTTGTCTCCTCTTTGGTTTAGGGAGCTTGGTGGTAGCTTTTATTCTCCTTGTTTTCTGATAAGTATGTGTCGGTGTTGGCCTTGTTATTTTTGCAACACCTTTCTTTTGAGGTGGTGCATTGCCTATTTCTAACCTTGTCCTAGCTTGGGTTGAAGTATCAACCTTCTTACCTTTAGCTTGTGAGGCCTTTGATGGCTCTTCTTGATCAGGTTTGTCACACTCAGTGGCCTCTTCATCATCATCCTCACTGACTTGTACCCATTCCTCGATCTCCTCTTTAACCAATTTCTCATCCTCTTCATCAGTAACACCGAATTGTTTCTTTAGAGTGTTTACCATTTTATCCTTTTTCCTTCCCATTTTCTCTACTACCAGTTCCATTTTTATTCTGGACTTGGCTTCTTCATATATTTTGAACCATGTAGCATCTTTATCCTTAAGCTCAACAACTAAAGCCTTTATTGATTTTGTGGCATGATGAATGTCAATTTCATACTGCATGGAAGGTAGCCAAGCAGTCCTCGATTCAACTACTTTAATCAAAGTGGTGTCAGTGTCCACCAAAAAGAAAATATCATCCTTGTATTTTTCAACTACTTGGGTAGGTATCCTAGTCCTTTTCTGCATTCTCTCTTTGAATTTGCTAAAGTAATCTTCCATAACTGCCTCAAAATTATGTACTATATTCTTAACGAATTCACTGATTTGCAATATAACAGGTCGGTTTACATCTCATTCAACATTAGCGACTGAGGGAAAATAGTTTTGTAGATATAAAAAATGTACATGCCAATAGTAAACCAAATTTTTAGGTATTTGATCTTGAAACTCTAATAGTTTTCATGTTCTCTTCCAGTTGTTAGTATCAACTCAGCTAAGTTGAGTTGCAGACCCTTCTTTACAATTTTGTGAGCGATGTTGACTGCTCCACATGCAACATTGTTTGGTCTACTTGATTGGAATATTTTTTAGGCAATGACATAAGCGTCAAATCTCTTCTCAGGGTCACTTATGGTGTTAATTCTCATACCTCTGTCATCCCATTATGTTCATGTTAACTTCTCAATCTTATTTTTCACTAGGTGTCTTAAGGCTTTCACCTTGTCACTCATTGGATACCTTGTGACCATATGTATAACATCTTTTGTTATCTTCACCGGCTCATCCAACCATAAATTTCCTTCATGTACTTGGTTTAGTATGATTTGTATCCATTCTATTTTAAACTCTTTTAGGAAATATAGGGCATTGGTTAACCCTTTGATCTCTAGGTGTTTGTGCTCATCCTTGAGCTTTCCATCAGTGCAGAGTTTTTGGTAAGTGGCTTGGAGCTCAAAGTCACCAATCTCTATGATTTTGCAATGAATGTAAGACCTAATGTCTTTCACCAGTAGAACCCTAGGTGGTATCAAGGAAAATGTTCCCTTGTCATCGGCTTGTGCTGCAACTTCTAGATGAAGTTTGTAGTCGAGTTCTTGATCAATGTTACCATCTTTCCTTTTTCCTCCTTGGATTGAATGGATCACAAAGATGATGCCATCGTGACTGTAAATTTAGGGCTTTTGAAAAACTTTGTGCTAGCTGCTCGGTTAATTTCTAGATTTCCTAAATCACTTCTAACTGCTCTATGAAACAATTGAATCTTTTGAAAACTTGGAAATAAAGTTGCTCAATCATCGCTCTAATTTTCTCTAGTTCTCTCTTGAATGCAATGTGATGAAATGAGATCATCTCCCATGTATTTATAATCAAAAACATTAATTAGCTTACATGTTGTGCAATAAATGCTATGCCATCTACTACTCGGCCAACAATAAAATCACTTGGTTAAATTTATGGATATTTCTTCTTAATGAACACTATCAATGCTCAGTTTATTGTGCAACACAATTAACCTTATCACTTTCACCAACTAGAAAACTTCCACTCGGTCATGTCTTTACCGACTATACACATTTGTAGCTCAAAGCATAAAAAATCCTAGTGCATCTTATTTCATGCTTATTTGGTATACATGCAATAGATATAAGGAACTGTTGTAAGATATAACTAATTGAAATTTAGTTCTCATACTTACTTGTTTTTGCTTAGGTGGAGGTGATGAGATCACCCAATCCAAAGGATGAGGTGTCACCGACTGTTGTGTTTGTTCCTACATAATAATTTGTTTCTTTTCTCCACATTTGGTTCCTTATCCTCATGATTCCTTCAATGGTGTTCTCATTTGTATCAATACTTGGTTTTGGTGCTCGGTCTCTACAGTCTCTACTTAGATGACCGACCTTATGACAGTGCAGACATGCCATTCCAGAATTTGTCTAGTTTCAAGATCTTCCTCTCCAGTGCATTCTCATGCAATTAGTTGCAATGTGATCATATATAATACATATTGTACAACTATCCCAAGTGTTGTAATCCCAAGTGTAAGCATTACCTTTCCTTCTTGGTTGATATGTCTTATTTTGTCCTTTCGGTTTCCAGACTTATTTCATCTTTGTCCTGCATTCCTGTGATATATGACCATGTATGTTGCAAGTATGATAGTGCTTTTCCATTAGTGTCTCTTAGGTGACTCATTCAGCTTCGATCTACACTCATGTGCTTGATGTCCATACTTGTAATTGTAACAATAACCATCAAATTTAGGAGTAGATTTAGGAATACCTTTTGCTTTGCTTCTGCAAACATTTGATGTGTGACCTAGTTTTCCACAATGATAGCATGAAATATTATTTGGCCTTGGATTTTCATAGGCATACTTTTGTTCAGCTTGTTTTGATGACTCTCCCTGCTTAGGAAAACCTAAACCACTAGTGCTATCAAGTCTTCTTTGACTAATTAGGAATTCATCCATCCTTTTGGTACTTTCTTCATTTTTCTTTATCATCTCATTATGTTGTTGTTTCATTTTCAATTCATTCTTCATTCTTCATTCTTTCATTCTCTTCCCTTAATTCACCAATATCTTCTAATTTCTTTGCAAGTTTAAAGTGTTTACTCTGTTGACTTCCTGACTCATGACAACCATTTGATTGGATATTTCAAAATGATGCTCGGTAAGCCTTAGTATTTTAGATTCCTTTTCTTCTAACTTTTTAGGCATTTATCTTCTATTTTCAATAACCAAATTTCTTTCTTATTCATCTTTCCTTGCATTGTTCATGACATCAATCTTTCTTACCATTTGAGTTTCTTGTCCAATTTGCAGTTCTTTTACTTGTTCAGTAAGGTGTTGATTATTTTCACACAAATCTAATATAGTTCCTTCAGATGCATCAAATATACTTCTAGATCTAGATCCTTCAAATAATTATTCTATTTGCTCTTCCTAATAATCAGTCTCATTGAGCCGAAATGCTAATTCCTTCCTTTTGACCAATGAATCTCTCAGTTTTTCTTTGGCTTCCTTAAATTGTTTCATGATAATCTGCATCTCCAATTTTTTATTTTCAATAGTCTTATCAAGCTTATACCTTTCCATCCTTAAGACATGTTCTCTTCAGTGGTTAAACTTCCTCAACAAGAGAACTAGCTCTGATGCCAATTTTTGGTATTATCGAAAGGTGAGTTACTGAGAGGAGAGGAGTGAATGAGTAACCCTAAAAACTTTTAACTCTAAATCCTTGCAACAATGTAATTCATTAACTGACTATAGTATTTACTATCTCCATTCATTCAATAACATAATTGAAATATAATAATCTAATCAAATATGCATACATGAGACTTCATACACATAACACTTGTATTTTGGTATCACAGAAACCCTTGTTAGAAGGTAAAAAGTGTGGTGAGGATGGAACCCACAAAGCTTCACTATTGCAGTAAATAAATTTGTCGATTAAGGCTACAAAGATTGATCACTTCTGGTGATCTTACCCTGTTAGGAGTAAAAAAAGATCAACTAAATCTACCTGGTTATAGGAATTTAGCAACACTCTTCAAATGTGCACTCAGTTAAGTAATTTAACATAAGACTGTTAAGTCTACTCTGTTAAGAGATTTAAATCTGCTACAATTGCTAGAGAGTAATAGTGAAGTTTGATCTGGTTGAAACAACTTACTTTGTTGATATTAGATCCTTTAAGTACATTTAATAAATCACCTTGTAGTGATGAATGTGTCCTTCTATATTGCTTGGTAGCCATTGAACTATTTCTGATAAACATAATACTTTGTCTTTTGTTGTGCTTTACAACCCTGTCTAATCTTCAGATGTCTCCCAATTGCGGCTACTTCATGCGTGATACATGTCAAAATTACATCTTGATAATTCTTATAATAAAATGATTTGACCTAATTAGGGTTGTGAAAATATTAAGATCAACGGTCCAAGTGAATAACCTAAAACATCATTACATAGAGATCTTCAATCATTAAATGATTACATCCATATTTAATTTTCACCTTGATCTTGGTAAACCATTTTCTACCTCGGTAAAAAAATTTCGCCTTGATTTATGTGTCATTTCAAACTTTTATGTCAACTCTATATTACTCAGTAAATATTGTGTCTCTTCCTCAGTATAATACTAGCACTCGATAATCATGTGTGCTTAGTGACTATTGTACTCGGTAATCTCCGTGCTCAGTGACTATGCTTGTAGTTATTATCGATTGAACTTTTTTCTTTGTTTACCGACTGTATGAATGATACTAATGATAACTCTTAATGCAATTAGGAGTAACAATTTAAATATGATAAAATTTAGATGTCTTTTGGGCTTTTTAGAGGGAGTTGTTAATTGGGTTTCATTATTTGTTTTTTAATATTGACCTTTGGTCCTTCTTTTTCCAGTTGTCTTTTCATTTCCTTTCCTTGGTCCTTTTATGTGATCATATTTGTCCATTGGCTTTGATCGTGTCCAAGTTTTGAAATTGGGAGTCTATAAATTGGACCCTTTTCCCCATTTTATCAATGATAATTTCTATTATCCTTGTCGTAAAACTGTTAAAATTAATCCTTGTCTTTTGGCTATTATTTGTGCAATTTTCATACAAAGAGAAACAAGTACGACATCATATCAATAGAGGAAGAAAAATTAGTGAGGTTTCATTGAAAGAATGTTTGTATTTGATTTAAGTAATTTTTTTATGCATTTCATTTCAATAGCCTTATTGGTTGTGATTAGGATTTTGCTCACATGATTTTTATGGATTTCATGGTTGGCTTGATTTTGTTTTGAGCACTAATTCATTGATTTTCCTAGTCTACAGTACTTGTTCATCCACTCACTTTTTTACTTCACCCATGAATTATTTCTCTCGCTTAGAAATTTGTTGAAGACAACCTTAATCCATATGTGTCTTCTTTCATCTAATTAATTGTTTTCACATACTGTATAAGATTAACCATATCAATGCCTTCCATAGGAACAACCCTAGTTTCTAATAGTAATTCTCATAAGGGGTTGAAACTTATATTCTTGACTTATTCATAATTATGTGTTTTTGAATTCTCTCTATTTTCTTCCACTTTGCCTCAAACACACTTCTAGCTGGGTGACCCCACAATAGTGGGTTACACTTTTCTAGACATACTGATTTTTGCTGAAATAACACATTTTTAATAAAATATGATTATTTAAGTCTTGAGATGTTCTATTTGAAGGAATTAATTATAAATGGTTAGCTCAAATCCTCTTACATAAAAAAAACATTGATATAACATCTATACTCCTCATTCATACCTATAATGGAGTCTCCTTCGCACCTATTAAAATGCTAACAAAAAATCACTTCGACTTTATCTTTTGGTAGATCAAATGAACCCATTTGAAAAACCTATCTATGTAGTAAGGTACTATGAAGAAAAATCTTTCCAATGATTATAATGTTAATATATATTAAGTTTATTATGACTTTGTATTTTTAGTTTTACTAAACATAGATATTTCATCGTATGTCTACATCTATGTTTGGTGCTTATGGAAAAATAGTAAATAAGAGGAAAAAAATTCTTAAAAATATCTATGCCCTAGGTATTGAAGTTCTCTTTCTATCAAAAAAAATAAAAATGAAATTGGACAAATACACAACAAGTTATAAGCTATGTAGTCAAGGTATGTCAAAATTACGGTTTAGTCAACTTAAAACATTAATAAAATATGAAATAATCATGATAATGTCATCAAAAAAATTTCATGCCCTCCATATGGATGTTAAAAAACTAAATTCGAAAGAATCACATTGATATCTATTTTAGAAAAAAAGTTATGCTCTATGAAAACAATGTAACTCTTTGAAAATGACATTTTCAGCAACATACCAATTTTTGTGGGAGAAAGAAAAAAACAATCAAATCAATTCAAAAATAAAAATAAAAAATATATTTAGAATATAGACATAAAATTCTAAAATACTCTAATTTACTTCATCTTGCGATTACAAACGGTTTAACGAGAATATGCATTCAAATCTGAAAGCTTTTTACAAAATGTAGAGTTCAGTGTCTGTTCAAGCAAAAAAGTGTAACCCACTATTGTGGGTTCACCCAAGTTCTCAAAGCTCACAAGCATAAAGGACTATCAAAATTATCAATAGTCCAAAAAAGTCTAAATAGTTTTCTAATCCCATATCTCTATCTTTACATTTGTTTTGGAGGCCATATAAAGCTTCTGAACCCCTCAAAGTTATTTTTTTCCTACAAGCCTTCCTACTAATAGTGTGGTTGAAGTCAATTCCAAAATACTTGCATTAATTTATCTCTTGGAAAAAAATTCCTTCAAAATAGCACATATGTTAAGGGAAGAGTTCCAATAGCCAAGCATATTCCAATAGTCATGTACTACATTTCACAAATTAAAAGACCAATATAATATCATCTATGAGCCAATAGCTACCCATTTTTAGAAAAAAAAAATAGCAATTAGATCAATTGTGCAAGTTTAATTGTACCAATGGTGTACAATTATTAGGGCATTTGTGTAAAAGTATTGAATTAATTATGCAAACTTTTTGGTTGTCTAAGTAAACGAGTAATGGTACAAAAGGGGCCAAGTATTGGACAACATTTTGAAATGGACATTTTTTGACCCTTTAACACTTAGTGAATTCTACAAAGAGCATTGTTACTACTCAAAAACCCAAAAATATTTTTTGGGCTATGAAGTCGCATAAGAACACAACCCAAAAAGATGCCAAACTCTGATGTATAGTTTAGAATTTGTGGGTGCGCTAAGTTAGTAAAAAGATAACAACTAGTGGTACGCTTCCTAGAACTTTTTCTTTTACTAGTGAAAATTAGTAAAAGTAGCCCCACTCAATGTTAGTATTCATGCAACACTAGGGAGAGGAGCTAGAGCATGCTCATCCTAATATTTTGGGTCCATGTGGCATGCCATATTGACCCAAATTTTTTATTTATTTTAAATGTGTCATTTTTTTTCCATTTTAGTGTGCTAATATCAACTTTCCCCTAGCCCACCACATCAATTCGTGTGGCATCTCATCCCAATTGGATAGGGTGGACATGTGGCATTTTATCACATGAACACCCAATCCACCACCTTCTTTCCATTTATTTCCAATTGACACCTTATACTATCCCTTATAGTCACATAAACTATGCATCCCTTCTCCTTCCACCTAAATGTTTGCAATTATCAAGAAAAAATAAATTCATGTATACACACACATATACATATACATATCTATGTATACGTACACACACACATATATATTATATGTATACATGTATACATATGTGTCTGTGTGTGTCTACACACACACACACACACACACACACACACACACACACACACACACACACACACACACACACACACACACACACACACACACATATATATATATATATATACACACTATAATGCCCCGCCAGGGAACCTATGAGAGATTAACCTAGAACATGTTACTAAGTTTATAGAATAATTTTTTTCTTAAGAGTTTACAAACAATAATGAATAACAAATCGGAAGCAATATAACATAAGCCAATACATACTCATAAATGTAACTCATTTATGGATTACAAATCCCAAGGGTTCCATGATGCAGAATTACTTAAGTGTTAATTAATTACTAAGAACAGTTACAAGTACTAAACATCACATGTGCAAATAATAATATATACATGATCTTGAAAATAAATGCAATCATAAATACAGCTGATATCATAAGGTATAGACAATAACCCCACATCTAATGCACAAGTCGTAGGGTATGTAATAACAATCAAGAACAAAGTGCGTACAATAAATGAAAGATAACAACACATCTCCAAGAAAATTCAAGAGAGAACTCTTCAAAATCTGATCGAATAATCTCTCCAAATAGTCTCATAGCTCTCTTATATAGAAAACCCAGATACCAAAGTTGAAAGAATGCAACTCCAAAAAAAAGATGAACTTAACTTTAAAAATAATAAAAGAATTACTTAACTCAAAATCTCAGAAATAAGAACTCAACACTAACATTGTTTTTATCATCTTTAATTTATTAAAAGAAATATTTATTTAATTTTCCTCAACTTTAAGTCACTTCAACTAAACTTGATTTTAAAAGGTTAAGTTCTACTTTAATTAAGTGTTTTTTAAATTGCATTATTTTAATTTTAATTAATTTAAAATGTGTAACTCAACTAATAACCACTTAACTCAAATTGCACATTTAAATTTAATTTTTATTTAATAATTTTTAAATTTCTCAAATAATTAATTTTGAATTTACAATTAAATTATTTATTAAATATAGGTAAATAATTAATTCTCATTAATTAATTAAACTTGTATTTAATATTTTAATGTATCATAAGGTGTAAATGTTTAATTTCATTTAATAAATCTTGTTAGGATTAAGTAATATTGAGAGGGGGGGTGAATCAGTATTACAACACTTCAAATTAAATTTAAACCAATTGCATATAAACCATATGAATGCTAAAATGAAAAGAACATAAACACACAACAGATAACTCATAACACCATTATTTGTTTTCGAGGAGACCATGACCAAGGGAAAACCCCGGTGGGGATGGTACCCACAACTATGTACTAAAATATAGAATCCATGTTAGGAGATCTATCCCTGTTAGGAGCTGAGTATTACATAGTAAATTTCCTTGTTAGAGGAATGGAAACCCTGTTAGGGGTATACAAAAACCCTATTAGAGGTATAGTGAGCTTACAACTCTTACAATCAAAATTTTGTTTATAAAAGTGTTCTTCAAGTGTGAACGATACAAGCATCTGCTATGCTTTGATAGTTCTAGTTATGATTCACAATAGCCTCTGCCAATCATTGATCTCGCATATGCTATCAACTCTCTCTAATATCCCAAATTCACATCTATCATATCAATATATCTGTCACACTTATTGCTTCCATAAAACACTCTATACTTATATCAATTATGTCATCCAGTCGACTCTCTAATATAATATAAAACATAAAAATTACTTATACAATTATCTGACTTATCATGTTACCATTCCATCTAGCCTTCCCTTAATCATCGTAATTGTTCATATCATGACCTGTTTCACTGTTCCTTTGTCTTCACATACCTTCATATCACTGTCTCTTACTGATATAAACACCAAAACACATGTGACCTTAACTGAAGCTTATATATATCCCAAAATGTCTTTCTCTAAGTTCACAAGCCATAATATATCATATATCACCTTCGCTGATGATGCAGCAGTGGCAAGCGGAAGCCTTCAAATAGTGAGCAATGGTAAGTTTGCAATCCCTCAACACCCAAGGTAAGGAGGGTCAAGTGCTAAATACCTATCATAGGTATAGTGAAGAGACTTAGAGAGGGTTATCACAACCCTCCAATACAAGGTAACCTAATCACTAGGCTTACCAAGGTCCTAAGCACTCAAGCACACAAGTTCACCAAGAGATCTCTTTGAACCAAAGAGTGATCAAACCCCATGAAATGGATTTCAAGACCAAAGGTAGCCTACAAACACTACTCTAGCCTATTTAGGTCTTATTCTTATAGTTCCAATGGTTCTTTCATTTAAAAACAACCTATAACACTAGGATGCTTCACAACCTAAGGATTTGGCTTGTAGCCTTTCCTAGAGTGAATTTTGAACATAAGTCAGAATGTTCCCAAATGAGATGGTGATTTGGTTAGGGATCCTAATACCCTTTTGGGGTTTACAAAACATGTCTTAACACAAAGGAGTGGAAGTGAATGGAAGTCACTGCTGTTGCAATATTAGACCGGGCTAATAGGCCTAATCAGGGCTTCAAATACACTACAAGTGCTCTTTCTCTTATGCCAAAACACAAAATAAGCATGGAGGCATGTGTGGACATGTAAAAAAACTTAGAATCCAAGGTTTTAGGCTTTGATGAATCCCCAACCAAAATCTAGGATGATTGTCCTAGTTACTTGATTGGCACACACATAGAGATGTACACCTAGGGTCTTGTGGCAAACACACCTCCCTGCAAATCCACACTCCTAACCTAAAAAATATTAAATTAAATTGGAAAATATTTTATTCCACCAAGGGGCATCAATTTACCATGCTGGAATGGGACCAAACAATTAGGCCCTATTAGAAACCCTATTTTTAAGCCTCAATTCTAGGCACTCTTACTAAAAACCAGATATCTTCCAACCTGGGTCAGATCAATACATGAGACCAAATGAAAATGAAATAAGACTCAAGGATTCAACCTTTGGAATCACTATCTCATGCCCTAACATTTGTACCTATCCGTACAATGGTCTGAATCATGAAATCTGCAGAGAAAGTTTATGATTTTATTGATTTTAATTGCCAAAATACATTGTGTTGTCCTACCACCCACCTGAAAGGGCTTATGTAGGCACTCCAAATGGTTATACAACTTTTTTTAACCAAATAGCCATTTGGGAGCTGTGTTTACAATGTTGGACAACTATTAAGAAAGTTGCTCGAAAGTTGCATGACACTTTTAGAGCAACTTTTGCCTAATTTGCAAAAATGCAAATCTAATGACCTAACCTTGATTTGATGATCCCTAATGGATCCAAACATATAAAATAATGAAAATACCTAATACTAGGGTTTTGGATCATAAATGACCACTAGTTAGACCAAGGGCTCATAAAATGCCAATCTTGGAACTAGGGTCTTACAAAGAGATCCAATGTCTAACCCTTATCCTAAGCATGACTAGAGGCCTCTAAGGACCTTAGTGTGAAATCCTAGGTTCCATAGGAATGTTTTTTGAATCTAGAGTAGGTTCTCCTACACCATACTCCCCTTGAATTTTAAAACTCAAGTCCCTACTTGAGGATAACTGCTCGACCGAGGTGCCATGTTGCTTGATTTGATCTTTGGTCAGCCATGTAGCATCTATGTTGGGGAGGCCCTTCTATTTGAATAAGTACTGCATGTACTTCTTATTCCTAATCTACCTTAGTATCTTTGTGTCCAAGATTTCTTCTAACTCCACTGGTTTGCTTTGTGGATGATTGGTAACATAGTCTTCATCTTTGGTGTCCTCACCTTGCTCATTTGATGAACCTGCTGCAGCTTTGTATGGTGTGAGGTCTACCACATTGAATATAGGGGAGATCTGCAAAGTTCAAGGAAGGGAGATTTCATAGGCATTGTCACCTATTTTGTTAAGTATGTTGCAGGGACCTACTTTCTTCATTTGTAATTTGGAGTATCTACCCTTAGGTAGTCTCTCCTTTCTTAGGAAGGCCCAAACCTTGTCCCCCACTTTGAAGTGGACCTCTCTCCTTCTCTTGTCAGCATTTTCTTTGTACTTCAAACTAGACCTTTACAAAGTTTCTTTCACTTGTTGCTATACCTTTTTGATGAGCTCTGCTAGTTCTTGGCCTTGAGCACTGATTTTGAAATCAGAGGGGAGTTCCATCAGATCCAATGGTCCCTTGGGATGCAAACCATACACTTCTTGGAATGGATTTGTACCGGTTGACCTATTTATAGAGTTATTGAAGGCAAACTATGCTTGGGGCAAGATTGTATCCCAACTTTGTCAGTACTGCTTGGTTAGGCATCTGAGGAGATTGCCTAGGGACCTATTTACTACCTCAGTCTGCCCATCTATTTGTGGGTGATAGGTAGAACTATAAGTGAGATTTGTACCCAACTTCTTGAAGAGTGTCCTCCAAAAGTGCCCTTGGAACTTTACATCCCTGTCTGATACAATTGTCTGAGGTAAGCCATGAATTCTAACTACTTCTTTGAAGAAGAGATTGGCTATATGAGATGCATCATTTGTGCTCTTGCATGGCACAAAGTGGGCCATTTTGTTGAATCTATCCACTATGACAAACACACTATCCAATCCTTGCTTGGTTTTAGGTAGTCCCATGACAAAATCCACTAAAATGGATTCCCAAGGCCTTGAAGGGATTGGTAAGGGTTGGTAGAGCCCTTGATTTGTTGTCATCCCTTTAGCTTGTTGGAAAATAGTACAAGCCTCAATAAAATTCTTAACTTCATTGTTCAACTTGGGCCAAAAATAGCTCCTCTTCACCATGTCTGTTGTCTTGTCAATGCCAAAGTGTCCTCCTAGGCCACCACAATGTTTTTCCCTAATTATATTTGCTCTTATTGAACATTTTGGTATGCATAATTGTGCTCCCTTGAATAGAAGCCCATTCTAAATTAGATATTCAAAAAAATCAGTATCATATCTGCCCTCCATTTTTGTACAAATCTGATATATCTCTGAAAAATCAAGGTCATCTGGGTACAAGTGTTTGAGGGACTCAATTCCCACACTTTTTAGTTGAACTTCTTCAACCATACCAATCCTCCTACTAAGGGCATCAACAAATTTGTTTGATACACCCTTTTTATGGTTAATGTTGAAGGTATAAGCCTCACTAGTACATTTGAGGCCAATTTGTGATAGCTATGTGTCGCAAATGCGACGGCTATGTGTCGCAATAGTGACACCCATTGACGTCATAGTTTTTTAGTCACAAATTGCCACGTCTATGGGTAGCCGTCGCAATTGCGACACCTAGCCATCGCAAAGTCGCCCCTTCACTCATTTTGGCCCTCCGTCGTATTGTGACTCCAGGGCGTCGCAATTGCGATGGCCCTCCGAAGCAATTACGACGGGCATGGTCATCGCCAATACGGCCCTTATCCATTTTGGGCCTCCGCCGCATTGCTTGGGAGCCCGCCGCAATTGCGACGACCCTCCGAAGCAATTGCAATGGGCTCCCGTCGCATTGCTTCGGAGGGCCGTTGCAATTGCGGCGGGCTCCCAAGCAATTGCGACGGGAGCCCGTCGCAATTGTGATGGCCCTGGGTAAATTAAAAAAATAAAATGATTGTATACATTGCTAATGAACCACATTAATGCTTATTTCTTTCAACAAATGAGGACAGTCACTGTAAAGACAACATGATGATGCACACTCACTGTAAGGACAGTCACAAATGAGGACATCTCACAGTGACTGTCCCTTGTGTGATTGCCACTTGAATGTACTGCTATTCAGCCACATTAATGCTTTTCTTCTTCAACAAATGAGGATAGTCACTGTAAAGACAACATGAGTAAAGTGTACATTATCATGTTGTCTTTACAGTGACTATCCTCATTTGTTGAAGAAGAAAAGCATTAATGTGGCTGAATAGCAGTACATTCAAGTGGCAATCACACAAGGGACAGTCACTGTGAGATGTCCTCATTTGTGACTGTCCTTATAGTGAGTGTGCATCATCATGTTGTCTTTATAGTGATTGTCCTCATTATCATGTTGTCTTTACAGTGAGTGTACATTATCATGTTGTCTTTACAGTAAGTGTACATTATCATGTTGTCTTTACAGTGACTATCCTCATTTGTTGAAGAAGAAAAACATTAATGTGGCTGAATAGAAATACATTCAAGTGGCAATCACACAAGGGACAGTCACTGTGAGATGTCCTCATTTGTGACTATCCTTACAGTGAGTGTACATCATCATGTTGTCTTTACAGTGACTGTCCTCATTATCATGTTGTCTTTATAGTGAGTGTACATTATCATGTTGTCTTTATAGTAAGTGTACATTATCATGTTGTCTTTACAGTGACTATCCTCATTTGTTGAAGAAGAAAAGCATTAATGTGGCTGAATAGCAATACATTCAAGTGGCAATCACACAAGGGACAGTCACTGTGAGATGTCCTCATTTGTGACTGTCCTTACAGTGAGTGTACATTATCATGTTGTCTTTACAGTGAGTGTACATTATCATGTTGTCTCAATCTATACATGAACGATAATACAAATATTGAATGCATTATATTCTATCATTCTATACATGTACGATGATTCAAATATCGAGTGCATTATATTATCTCAGTTTATACATGAGTGATAAATTTCATTTGCAACTTGTATAGGAGGATCAGATGACACAGAAGATAAAGAATCTCAGGATGAGGTATGGGAGAAGGCTATATCAGAGGAAAAGCTAGGGCTTTGTTAGTGTCCCTTGTGACAGTAACAAAATTTGATGAAAATAATTTTTGTTTCACTCAACTTTGACATTCACAACTTCCTCTTTTATTATAATAAGAAAAAATACAGTGACTTTAGAGAAAATAATGAAACTAATACAATTGCAATACGGTGGTATTTAGAACAAACAGAGCTTCACAACCATCAAAGAAGAAAAAAACACATGCATATATCGAGTACTCCTCAATCAGAGAGATAGAGAAGAATTCAAAACATACCCAGACTGAACATGGCCATACCAAGACCAGCATCAGACAATATTCTTATTGACTGCTCTAGGATAGCTGGCATTTCAACTTTCCATCTGCAAAATAGATTATAAAAACATGAAAATATATCAGAGATGTTTGATATTGATACAAAACAACACAGATTCATTTCTTCGTACACCTGTATATCATAAAAATCCTTGCACACTTTGAAAAATTGTATTGCCTTTTACTTACTCAAAAGTAATTTGCATAAAGCAGTCATTTGATTAACATGGATCCTAATATTCACAAGTACATGGTCATGTGCTCCATCGTAGCATCTTATAGATTTAGATCTGTTCTCTGAAATAATTCAATGTTTTGTTTACAATCCACAAAAGAAATATTTTCCCTCATTTACTTAATCCTAAACAAAAGGCCATATAGCAATATAGATAGAACTATATAACAGAAACCATAAACAATGGTAACCTTAGCAGCAGCAAGAAATTGTTGCAAAAACTTTACCTTATCATACCCAGATTGTTGCTTTGCCTGGCAGAGGGAAATTTGATCAATAAAATTGACACAGAGTATGCTGTCTCCATTGTCATGCTGGATAACAAAACACCAACTTTAATGGGCATGTATGTACTGTCCCTTGTGTAATTGCCACTTGAATGCATTGCTATTGAACCACATTAATGCTTTTTTCCTTCAACAAATGAGGACAGTCACTGTAAAGACAACATGATAATGTACACTCACTATAAGGATAGTCACAAATGAGGAAATCTCAGAGTGATTATCCCTTGTGTAATTGCCGCTTGAATACATTGCTATTGAACCACATTAATGCTTTTTTCCTTCAACAAATGAGGACAGTCACTGTAAAGACAACATGATAATGTACACTCACTGTAAGGATAGTCACAAATGAGGACATCTCACAGTGACTGTCCCTTGTGTAATTGCCACTTGAATGTATTGCTATTCAGCCACATTAATGCTTTTCTTCTTCAACAAATGAGGATAGTCAATGTACACGGGCTGTAAGTGTACATTATCATGTTGTCTTTACAGTGACTGTCCTCCTTCAAGTGGCAATTACACAAGGGACAGTCACTGTAAAGACAACATGATAATGTAGAGAAACGTTGTCATTTGTATTTTCAACAGCGCCGAGAGAGATTCCCTCCGTGAAATCACAGCTACAATTTCTGAGTACGTTGGGTTTATTTTTCTTTTGTCATTATTATGTAATCTGGTATTCAGCTGTTACAGAGCTAAAATACCCAGAAATGAGGACATATCTGTGTTGAATTTATTGTTAGCGGCTTTGGTTATTTAGAAGTTTAATTTTATTTGTTCATCTTTCAAGCACAAATGTTTTGTGGACCGTAACGTCTTCATTGTTTCAGGTATGCAATGAAACAACCCTAACTTATGACTACCTTCACGGTACTTGTGTACATTATCATGTTGTATTTACTGTCACTGTCCTCATTCAAGTGGCAATTACACAAGGGATAGTCACTGTGAGATGTCCTCATTTGTGACAAGGATAGTCACACATGACGACATCTCATAGTGACTGTCCCTTGTGTAATTGCCACTTGAATGTATTGCTATTCAACCACATTTATGGGCCCGTTTGGACCACGGCACACAGTAGCATCTACAGAGAAGAATATCCCAGGTGTAACAAGTTGTAAGAATATACCAACAGTTCTAAGAAGTTCCCTAGCACATAGTAGCATCTACACAGAAGAATATACAACATGAGGGCAGCCACTGTAAAGACAACATGATAATGTACACTCATTGTATGTGTACATTATCATGTTGTCTTTACAGTGACTGTCCTCATTCAAGTGGCAATTACACAAGGGACAGTCATTGTGAGATGTCCTCATTTGTGACAAGGACAGTCACACATGACGACATCTCACAGTGACTGTGATGCAGGGGCATCCCTCATGCAAACCAAAAACCATGTGATTGAAGAAAGACACCATGAAGCCAAGAAGTCATCCCATCCTATTGAAACAAGCACCTACTTTCCTAAGGTTACATCATATCACCATGGAGCCTTGTGTTGAAGGATTGATAGACTAAATGTTTTAAGATGTTTTCAATGGTTTAGTATTTAAGTTTTCTTGTTTGTAATAATGGTTACAGGATTGATTAACATCTCCTTGTAACCCATCCACATGTTTGGACTATGACCCCTTGGTATTGTTATAAGCCTTGGGTATCAATTAGTCTTTGGATGTAATTTGATTGCTAGGTGTCTGTTAGGTGTTTTAGGAGTTTTGGAAGATTAATAAAGGTCTAAAACTATTCAAAACACATTTTAGCCTTTCTCGGCAAGAATGTTTGCAAAATTGTTAACAATATGTAATGCAACTTTTAAAAGTTGCTTCAAAAGTTGTTATTTATTGTATTGAATAGACATAACCATCTAGATGGTTAAGAAACTGTCCACAGAGCCTTTTTAGGCTTCCAATGGTCGAAGGAATGGCAGAGGAGACTTGGAGAACCATTTTGCTTTCAAAATTTAATAAATAACCCTATTTTAGAGCATTTCCTGTGCAAAAACTAACTCTGTACGGATGTACGGATGATGGTTGTATGATCAAACTGGCTTGGAAATTGTATTAGAGATATTAGATACTCTGAGAGTTGGTTTGGAGGATTTAACTTGTTTTAAATCAAAGTTATTGTATTTTCTCTGAACCTTGTCTGCAAACCCTTGTTTTCAGGGTATTGACTGCTCTTATGGCCATAACCTGAGTTTTAACCGTTGAAAATTCTTTATTCTCAGCAAGATGAAGGTTAGACATGTATATTTTCATATTCCAAAGGCTTTAGAACAGGATGTTAAGTCTATGCATGGTGAAGGCGAGCCCTAGTTCAAAGACTCTATTGTTTTTGACTAGGATTTGATGAAAAATAAAGGATCAGAGTCTAGAAGTGTGTGAAGGACCCTTGATCTTGGTTTTTGTGAATGTCTAAGGTATGAAAAACAATCTAAAACTCTGATTCTAATTCCAGGAGCCCATTCTTCAACACTTGTCTTGAGACCCAAGCCTGATTGCATGCATTAGGTCTGCGGACTTGACAAGAGAAGAGGAGTGCAGGAGTGGAGTTGGGGTCTGAGGTTTGGAGGTCTGAAAGAACATAAAAAAGGGTGTCTAGAAATCACATAATGTCATTTAGTCTTTTGGCAATCTGCAGAGTTAATGGGGCAGAGCAGGTTTCATAGACCTAGCTACTAGAGCCACTAGGTCATTTTGCTATTCTGATGCCTTGGGCTGTTAGGACCAAAACTAATACATGTTTCTGGTTATTTAAGTGATATCTAAGTGGTTACTAAGTTTTTTTGAAGGGGGTAAGGTCTGGAACCTTAAGAACACCATTTGATCAAATTCAGAGCACTTGTCCCTAAAGAGAAAACTGAACTTGATTGGGTTTGAGTACATAAGTTGTTGTGTGATCTTTGAAACCTTTAAATTCATTACCTTGCAGAGTTCAAACATTCACCTATAAGAATCAGAGTCTAATTGTTTGGATTGATTCATTTTTGGTGTCTTGAAGTGGGTTGGGTAATGATCCATGTTTCTTTGCTGACCACTCTGCATCAGACTGTCCCTTGTGTAATTGCCACTTGAATGTATTGCTATTCAACCACATTTATGGGCCCGTTTGGACCACGGCACACAGTAGCATCTACAGAGAAGAATATCCCAGGTGTAACCTGGTTGTAAGAATATACCAACAGTTCTAAGAAGTTCCCTAGCACATAGTAGCATCTACAGAGAAGAATATGGGTCAACGAGGTTGACTTCAAAGCCATGCAATCTAATGGTAATAGTAATATCATAATTTGACATACTATCAGAAATACTTCCTAAATAGACTATTCAATCTTATAAGAGATGGATTCATGAGAACTATTATTTATGAAATATGAGTCAATGACTTTAATTAAAAAAATTACACAATCTAATTCTTGTAAAAATATCAAAATTTGACACATTGAAAATACCTTCCAAAAGTATCCTTAATTGATTAATATGAATCACTACTCATGAAATATAATTTTATAAACCTAATCTAAAAACTACACAATAAAAATCTTAATAGCAATATTGTAAGAAACTATTCCCAAAAGCAAGCCTAACAAAATTTGATGAAAATAATTTTTGTTTCACTCAACTTTGACATTCACAACTTCCTCTTTTATTATAATAAGAAAAAAAATGTCTTTTTAGATATACCTCATGAACCATACTCGAATAATCTATCATTTTTCTTCTCAAAAACATATTTGCAGAGCCTGCTTCTTTTACTTGTTTGTACTTTTATCTCTCTGATGGAAAGGGTTCCTTCAGGACACATTTTTCCAAGTTCACTGCTTGAGATATTTGAGGAGGGTTCCCCTGCTTGAGTATCCATCCAACCCATATTCGAGTAGTTCTACAATTGCACAGTCTAAATTAATAATACTGACAATTGAATGACGAATGATGATATATAGAATTGATATAAACTAATCCTAAAAACACTAAAATGTTATTAATATATTTATATTTCATAAATAAAATTGATATAAAAGATCTAGAAAGATACATTAAAAAATAGAAAAATAGTAATTTATAATAGAAGGAAACTTAAATTGCTATTTAAAAAAAAAACAAGAGTCTTAAATCTTATCATTTTGTTTCATTATCATCCATAAGTACACACCTCTAGCATAATAATTATATTTTACCACCCATAAAATGAAAAAAAGATTTTCACAAGAGAAATTGAAGCTAGATTATAAAAATGAACCATCTTATTGGAAACTGGAACTGTTATCATACCCAAAAGGACTACAAAATTTCACCTTATCATACCTAGATTGTTGCTTTGCCTGGCAGGGGGTTGCATCTGCATTTGTTGAGAGCGAGCCCTAGATCAAAAACTACCATGTTTTTGGCTGGGAAGATGGTAATCAGATTAAAATCAGGAGCTTGCATCATATTGAGGACTTGAAAATTTGTGCATTCTTGTTTATCTGGATCAGGAGAACACTCCAAAACTCTGATCTTGGTTTCATACACCCATTTTCAATGCTTTGTTTTGGAACCCACACCTAAAAGCATGCATTAGGTCTGCGGACTCAATGAAGACATTGATATGCTGGAGTGGAGTCAGGGTCTGGGAGTTGGTGGTCTATTAGAAATCCTAAAAAGGTACTCAGAAAACATATAACTTCTTAGAGTCCTTTGGCAAGTTGCAGAGTTATGGCTGCAGAGCAGGTTTGGGAGACCTACCAGGGTCACTAGGTCAGTTTGTTATTTTGATGTCTTGGGTTGTTTAGATCACAACCAATGCATGATTCTTGTTATTTAGATGATATCTAAGGGGTTTCTAAGTTTTGCTGCAGGAAGTAAGATCTAGAACCTTAAAAGTCTCTTTTGATAGAAAATCAGGGAACTTGTCCCTAAAAGGAAATTTGTTATTGAATGGGATTGAGTCCATAAGTTGTTGTGTGATCCTTGAAACCTTCAAATTCATTACTTTGCAGAGTTTAAACATTAACCTATAGAAATCAGAGCCTAATTGATTGGTTGAGTCATTTTGGTGTCTTGAAGTGGGTTGGGACATAGATCCAAGTTTCTTGCTGACTACTCTGCATCACTATTGAACCACATTAATGCTTTTTTCCTTCAACAAATGAGGACAGTCACTGTAAAGAAAACATGATAATGTACACTCACTGTAAGGATAGTCACAAATGAGGAAATCTCAGAGTGATTATCCCTTGTGTAATTGCCGCTTGAATACATTGCTATTGAACCACATTAATGCTTTTTTCCTTCAAGTGGCAATTACACAAGGGACAGTCACTGTGAGATGTCCTCATTTGTGACAAGGATAGTCACACATGAGGACATCTCACAGTGACTGTCCCTTGTGTAATTGCCACTTGAATGTATTGCTATTCAACCACATTTATGGGCCTGTTTGGACCACGGCACACAGTAGCATCTACAGAGAAGAATATCCCAGGTGTAACAAGTTGTAAGAATATACCAACAGTTCTAAGAAGTTCCCTAGCACATAGTAGCATCTACAGAGAAAAATATACAACATGAGGGCAGCCACTGTAAAGACAACATGATAATGTACACTCATTGTATGTGTACATTATCATGTTGTCTTTACAGTGACTGTCCTCATTCAAGTGGCAATTACAGAAGGGACAGTCATTGTGAGATGTCCTCATTTGTGACAAGGACAGTCACACATGAGGACATCTCACAGTGATTGTCCCTTGTGTAATTTCCACTTGAATGTATTGCTATTGAACCACATTAATGCTTTTCTTCTTCAACAAATGAGGACAGTCACTCTAAAGACAACATGATAATGTACACTCACTGTAAGGACAGTCACAAATGAGGACATCTCACAGTGACTATCCCTTGTGTGATTGCCACTTGAATGTATTGCTATTGAACCACATTAATGCTTTTCTTCTTCAACAAATGAGGATAGTCACTCTAAAGACAACATGATAATGTACACTCACTGTAAGTGTACATTATCATGTTGTCTTTACAGTGACTGTCCTCCTTCAAGTGGCAATTACACAAGGGATTTGTGTTTTCATTTGTGTTTTCAACAGCGTCGTAACCCTCCGCGAAATCACATTGGGATATAAGGGCAAAAAAAACAAGAACGTTGTCATTTGTATTTTCAACAGCGGCTTTGGTTATTTAGAAGTTTAATTTTATTTGTTCATCTTTCAAGCACAAAAATTTTGTGGACCGTAACGTCTTCATTGTTTTGGGTATGCAATGAAACAGCCCTAACTTGCGACTACCTTCAGAGTACTGCAAAACCGAAGAGGGAAAAGCAAGTTAGGATGGAAATAAACAAACTTAAAACTCAGACTTAAGAAAGCTGAAGGCAATGCTTCAAAAGGCCGATGCCCTAAACATGGGAAAACACAATACCACCATTAAACGATGCCCTAGTCACCGTATCAATGCTTCCAGCTCCGTACCAGTATGCTGACTGCTCACTTTCATCCTGTGATAAAGGTAACTTCATTAATCATACTTGAAATGGCAGCATACGAACTAAAGCTGATGAACATTTATAAACTAAAAGTTTAAAACTATAGATTACAAATGTAGTAGTTTCATACAAAAAGAACTTGATGTCTGAAATTTGCCATTAGAAGTATCCAAAGGAATACCACAGTACCGTTGAACTTGGAGAATCGGAGATGATCTACACAGCAAGGTTCAAGAGCTGTAAGGACTGTTACACCATCTTTAGCATTTGAATACATTTTCTCCTTGGCTTCTGGTGGATCCTCAAAGACCCCCAATGATGTTTTCCCTACAATTATCAATTGTCTGTTAGTATGAGATATTAATAAATAAGCATTAATCACAATATTAGGCAAACAATGTTCTTAATGTCTGAATCTAAATCACATAAAGCTCTAATAAAGTAGTTCTCAGTTTCACATTAAACCAAGTTTCAATTTCAAATGGTTATAATAATTTTTGCAAGTTATAAGTAGCTGGTTACAGTATATGACATAAAAAGAAAAAAAATCATTTCTATTCTTTTCTTCTTTTTCTCTTTCAACGAAGCTTTTGCACCACACAAATGCATACCAAGAATTTCTCAGGAGGTTTCAAGACCATTGCATACCAAACTTCTTCTCTGTAGATGCTACTGTGTGTCGTGGTCCAAACGGGCCCATAAATGTGGTTGAATAACAATACATTCAAGTGGAAATTACACAAGGGACAGTCACTGTGAGATGTCCTCATGTGTGATTGTCCTTGTCACAAATGAGGACATCTCATAGTGACTGTCCCTTGTGTAATTGCCACTTGAATGAGGACAGTCACTGTAAAGACAACATGATAATGTACACATACCCTGAAACTAAGGGTTTTGCAGAGCAGAGACAAATAGTATTAACCAACTCCTCAATGCAAAGACTTGAAAGGACCAAATAAAGTTCAAAACATGCAACAAGGTCTCCTGCAACTTCTGGACCAAATTGACTCCCTTCAAACCATCCGTACGCCGTACTGTTGCATTTAAAGCACAGAAAATAGCACAGAAATAGGTGTTCTTTATTGATTTTTTGAAATCAAAGATTACAATAGGATCTCTCGGATTTCCTCTGATATCAATAAGCCTAAATAGGCTTTGTAATTGCATTGGCTTAACCATTTAGTTGGTTATAGCCGTTTACCAGTCTTAAAACTGAAATTGCTAAGCAACTTAAAAGTTGCATTACATTTTTGTAAACAATCCTCTTGCCGAGAAAGACTAGAAGATTGTGTTGAATGTTTTAAAGACCTTTATGAACCTTTAGACTCCTAAACACACACCTAAGACACCAAACAAATACCTAACATGTAGATTTCATCCTAGGACCAAATGATGCCCTCAGTTTATAAAGCACTAAGGGGTCTTGCACACATATTGTGATTGAATCTGAAATAGCGGTTGATATCTTAAGTAACCTCCATTACTTAGTTTAATTGTAAGTATCTGATAGAGTAAGTCTGAGAAGTGGCAATTACACAAGGGACAATCACTATGAGATGTCCTCATGTGTGACTGTCCTTGTCACAAATGAGGACATCTCACAATGACTGTCCCTTGTGTAATTCAAGCGGCAATTACACAAGGGACAGTCACTGTGAGATGTCCTCATTTGTGACTGTCCTTACAGTGAGTGTATATTATCATGTTGTCTTCAGACTGACTATCCTCATTTGTTGAAGAAGAAAAGCATTAATGTGGTTCAATAGCAATACATTCAAGTTGCAATTACACAAGGGACAATCACTGTGAGATGTCCTCATGTGTGACTGTCCTTGTCACAAATGAGGACATCTCACAATGACTGTCCCTTGTGTAATTCAAGTGGAAATTACACAAGGGACAGTCACTGTGAGATGTCCTCATTTGTGACTGTCCTTACAGTGAGTGTACATTATCATGTTGTCTTCAGAGTGACTGTCCTCATTTGTTGAAGAAGAAAAGCATTAATGTGGTTCAATAGCAATACATTCAAGTGGCAATTACACAAGGGACAATCACTGTGAGATGTCCTCATGTGTGACTGTCCTTGTCACAAATGGGGACATCTCACAATCAATGTCCCTTGTGTAACTCAAGCGGCAATTACACAAGGGACACTCACTGTGAGATGTCCCCATTTGTGATTGTCCTTACAGTGAGTGTACATTATCATGTTGTCTTTAGAGTGATCAAGTGGCAATTACACAAGGGAGAATCACTGTGAGATGTCCTCATGTGTGACTGTCCTTGTCACAAATGAGGACATCTCACAGTGACTGTCCCTTGTGTAATTGCCACTTGAATGCATTGCTATTGAACCACATTAATGCTTTTTTCCTTCAATAAATGAGGACAGTCACTCTAATAAACCTTGGGTATCGATTGGTCCCTTGGATGAAATTTTGTTATCTAGGTGTCTTTAGGTGTTTTAAGAGTGTTTGAAAGTCTAAAACATCAAATAAGGTCTTTTAGTCTTCCAAAACAGACTTTTTGTCTTACCCGGCAAAAGTTGTTTTAAAGTTGTAATGCAACTTTTAAAGTTGCTAAGCAATTTTGAGTTTGAATTGGTTAAATGGCTACAACCATAAAAATGGTTAAGCCAATAGTGGGGAGAGCCTATTTAGGCTTCCAAATGACTGAGGAAATCGAAGAGATCCTCATTGTATTGAAATTGCTTTCAAATCAATAAAACTACCTGTTTCAGAGCAATTTTCTATGCAAATCACGGTGACAGTACGGTGTACGGATGTGAAGGGGTGATCAAAACCTGTCTGAAAGTTGGAGCATCTCCATTTTATGCTTTTAGAATTGGTTTGATAACTTTGAGTCATTTTATATCAGAGTTATTCAATTTTCTTGTCCGCTGGTCTAAGAAACCCTTGTTTTCAGGGTTTAGCCATTCAAATGGCCCTAACTTGAATTTTGACCGTTGGAAATTCTTCTTCCTGGGTACAATGCAAGTTAGGGAGGTCCTTTTTCATATTCCAAAAGCTTTGAACCAGGAGGTTGAGGTTACACCATTTGGGAGCAAGCCCTAGGTCAAAAGCTTCTATGTTTTTGACTAGGAAAATGATATATAGTGAAAAATCAGAAGGTTGTGGTGTGTGAAGGACCTCAAAACTTGGTTTTTGTGTGGGTAGAAAATGAGGGAAAGGGGGAAAAATAACAACTAGTTTTTAGGCCCAGATACTCTACCATTGATCATCACATTATTTTGTAGGGACTTGATTGAAAAAATCTTGGACAGTCAAGGTGCATAAGATGCTTATTGTTTTGTGGACTTAAAGAAAGCATTCAACGTGGTACCTAGAGATAAACTATGGAATAGAATAAAATAATCAATCATCTAAGATTTATATAGAGAAGTTGTGCATGTATTTTATGATAAGGTTAGAGCTAAAATGATAACAAGAAAGAATATGTCTAAGTATTTTGGTGGTGACATTAGATTCAAATAGTTATTCCCCCTATATCATATACATTTATAAGTTAGAGGCATGATTAATGAAGATAGATGGGGAAGTTATTCAATTGGAAAACTATGGGGTGAAGGTTCTTTTATATGTTGTTGATCTTATCTTTTTTTTTTTTTAAAAGACCATGCATTGAGAGAGCACTTGAAGGCCTTGGAACACTTTTTGTCAGAAGGTTAGAATGCAAGTCCATATAACCAAGACTAAAATAATGGTTGTATTATTAAATAGAAAAGATAAAAATATTACCATTCTTTTTTAAGGTAGCTTGCTAGAAATAATGAAAGAATACAAATGTATTAGGATTATTTTCATTGTAAGCTTAGTTAGAAGAGAAAGACAATAAAGGGAATGCATTAAGGTTAAACGACCTCACACCTTCTTCAAAATGGGTGTATGTATTAGGATTATTTTCATTGTAAGCTCAGTTAGAAGAGAAAGACAATAAAGGGAATGCATTAAGGTTAAACGACCTCACACCTTCTTCAAAATGGGTGTAGGAGAGCCAAACTTTGGGATTAAAAAATGAGAAAAACCATATTGGTCTACTACCCATGTTGGTTGTCCTTTATGGTTGTCAAGTGTTGGGAAAAAATATGAGAAATTGAACAATTGGAGATAACTAGAAAGAATAAAAAAAAATGTAGTAAAAAGAAATCTTATAATCAAATTTATAGTTTCTCATGAAATTCTTTTAGCTACAGTAGACACTTTTCCTTTACAAACATTAGTGATAACCCAAATGTAAGCTATTAAAAAAGGTTGAAACCATTAATGACAATCATTGGCTCAATTTGGTTTTTAAGTATTCTATAAACCATAGGAAGAAAATCTAGATGAAGCGTAATGAAAAATGTAAGAATGGGTGGGGCATCAAATTACAAGAATGGCATAACAACTATAAATAAATTAAAAATTATGTGATTGAAAAATTCAAAATTGTCATGCAAGCACAAAAGATTAGGTAGATAAATTATACATCAAACAGTTCAATTCAGCTATAGAACATGGTGAAAAAATATATAGAAGATTTTTTCCATTGGTAATATATGATTTTATATTAATAAACAAAGATAAAATACATTTCAAGTTTGTTTTTAGTAAAAAAAGATAGAAAGAAAACTAATAAAAAATCCTACCACCAAAATTTATTTTAACTTGGTAAATTGTCACGTGGGTACTAATTACACTCAAGCTTACTTAGGGATCACATAGGAGTAGTTCAAAATTTTTCACTTTATGTGGTGTTATCATGTTATCACATTCCACTTTATGTCTTGACTCCACCTTTGTCGCACATACTTTATTACACATTGGAGGATCATTAACCTTTGGTGGACATGTGATTCCATCTTAGTTGGGTGATAAGTTATCTATTGATTATCTATTGTCATTGTCTCATTCACTCCTTTGTACTAACCTTGGCTATATAACTAAGGGGTCTCCTATGTAATGACTATTCATTCTAATTCAAGTTGGTTCCAATTAAATCAATCTGTTATATTTGCATTATTGATAGGCATATACACCTAGGGTGAGGAGAACAACCTAAAACTCAGTGTTTGATCCCAGGTACCCATTCCTCATACTTTGTTTGGAAACCCAATCCTAAACCGCATGCATTAGGCCTGTGGACCTAACAAAGGAAGTGGACTATTGGAGTGGAGTCAGAAACTAAGATTTGGAGGTTTCATGGTGGAACTGGGGTTTGCTTGGCCTAATTTAACTTCTTGACAATTTGAGTATTGTTTTATGGCTCGATCGGAGTTTGAATAATGAGACTGAATGCTAGGATCAACTCTATGTTCTATATGTTGTTTCTCTTCGTATCGATGTAAAATGTGGCTTCGGATTTTGGTGTATATTGTAGCATCTTGTTAGGGGTGGTTGTAGATTATGGTGTTGTAGTGACATTGTAAATAATTACACCCTAGTTGAAACGGTTTGGGCTGTAAATTGGTTTTGTTTGCAATGAAGGGTGAAGACAAGCATTTGTGTCAGCTTGGCATAAATTTTTTGGAGAGAGCTCAAATGAAATGAAAACAAGGAAATAAATATGGTTTCCTATCCTCAGGAAGGAGATTATCTAAGTGGGTACGGAAGAATAGGATTAACTGTGGCAAGAAAGACAGAAGCATGAAATGTAGTTGTCTGTATAAGTGCTGTTCGGGCAAGGCAACATTGCATAACTATGAGAATTTTCGTAAGAGTTCAGTTCCCACGAGGGTGATGTATTTTTGGAATGGCTCATGGAATGATTTTTTTGTCCAAGTTTTGGATTCACTTAGAGATGAGTTTTTGGCTGGCATGCCCACTGTAGAGTTGGCAATAGATGGCTCTCCATATCTTGTTGATTTTTTGTGAATGCTACAAATAGATTTGAGGGCCGGCTGTCAAAGGTCCATTGCTTGGATTGATGAGAATGGTTCATGCTTTTTCCCCAAAGTTATCATTGAGGCTAATGCCGATGAAGAAGTTGCCTCTAAAGTTGAGGTCGAGATTGAAATTCGAATAAGTCCAACCGAGGCCTCAAATGCTGAGAATTGTGATAGAGTTGCTGCTAGTATGGAGGTTTCCAAAACTGAGCAAGTTTGTATTCCTAGTAATTTGAAGCCTGTGGCTGATGTGGTATCCATGAATGTTCCTAAATTAGATGAATTGATCAAGAAATATTCAACTGAGGGCCCCACTGGCGCAAATGAATTGTATAGAGATTTAAGAGATTCAAACTTGTTTAAGGATACAAAGCCACAGCCTGTAACTGAGTTACCTATAAAGACTTTCCAAGCAAAGCAGTTGCTTCATAAAACGTCAGCTAAGGTTTGAATAGGTACAGATGCAACTCAGTTGGAGAATGGTCAGATATTGCATGATGAGGTTAGGGATGGTGTCATTAATCACAATTTGCTTTCTGAATCCCAACAATGTTCTAGTTTTGTGGCTCGTGAATTTGAACAGCTGGGGGACAAATTGATCAAATTAGTGGATTGCGATACAGAGTATGTAGTTGTGAAAAATTGTTTCCTTACTGGCCTAAATAAAATTGGACTTGCAATCAATGTTACTGGTATTTATCGAAATTCACAAACAGATAGGTTGGGACAGGCTCGGCTGCAGGTTTTCAACAAACAGGTTGAGATAACAAGAAATTCTCATGGTAATGCAAATGTTAAATATGCATGGCATGGAGCATCCGATACAAGCATATCATCAATTATACTACATGGTTTTAGCAATAATAGATTAATGAATGGTGGTCCGGCATATGGTGTTGGTGTTTATCTTGCTCCAGAAGATTGCTCGTACCTGAGGTAGGAAAGATTATATTCAAAGATAATCTACAAATAGATTTGAGGGCCGGTTGTCAAAGGTCCCATTATGATATTGTACACAAGTACCGTGAAGGTAGTCGCAAGTTAGGGCTGTTTCATTGCATACCCGAAACAATGAAGACGTTATGGTCCACAAAACGTTTGTGCTTGAAAGACGAACAAATAAAATTAAACTTCTAAATAACCAAAGCCGCTAACAATAAATTCAACACAGATATGTCCTCATTTCTGGGTATTTTAGCTCTCTAATAGCTAAATACCAGATTACATAATAATGATAAAACAAAAATAAACCCAACGTACTCACAAATTGTAGATGTGATTTCGCAGAGGGTTACGGCGCTGTTGAAAACACAAATGACAACGTTCTTGTTTTTTTTGTCCTTATATCCCGATGTGATTTCGCGGAGGGTTACGAACAAATAAAATTAAACTTCTAAATAACCAAAGCCGTAACCCTCCACGAAATCATAGCTACAAATAAAATGAAAACACAAATGACAACGTTGCAAGTTAGGGCTGTTTCATTGCATACCCGAAACAATGAAGACATTATGGTCCACAAAACATTTGTGCTTGAAAGACGAACAAATAAAATTAAACTTCTAAATAACCAAAGCCGCTAACAATAAATTCAACACAGATATGTCCTCATTTCTGGGTATTTTAGCTCTCTAACAGCTGAATACCAGATTACATAATAATGACAAAAGAAAAATAAACCCAACGTACTCAGAAATTGTAGCTGTGATTTCGCGGAGGGAATCTCTCTCGGCGCTGTTGAAAACACAAATGACAACCTTCTTGTTTTTTTTGCCCTTATATCCCGATGTGATTTCGCGGAGGGTTATGGCGCTGTTGAAAACACAAATGGCAACGTTGCAAGTTAGGGCTGTTTCACTGCATACTCGAAACAATGAAGACGTTACGGTCCACAAAATGTTTGTGCTTGAAAGATGAAGAAATAAAATTAAACTTCTAAATAACCAAAGCCGCTAACAATAAATTCAACACAGATATGTCCTCATTTCTGGGTATTTTAGCTCTCTAACAGCTGAATACCAGATTACATAATAATGATAAAACAAAAATAAACCCAACGTACTCACAAATTGTAGCTGTGATTTCGCATGCAGAGGGTTACGGCGCTGTTGAAAACACAAATGACAACGTTCTTGTTTTTTTTGTCCTTATATCTGGATGTGATTTTGCGTAGGGTTACGGCGCTGTTGAAAACACAAATGACAACGTGCCCTTATATCCCGATGTGATTTCGCGGAGGGTTACGGCGCTATTGACAACACAAATGATGACAAGGCTCTTGTTTTTTTTGCGTTTATATCCTGACAACATCGCAATTGCGACAATTCCAAATGTATTGCCATCGCAATTGCGACGGTGTCGGGCTATATTTGAAAAAAAAAAGCCAAAACCTAATGACATTTGCCTGCCGTCGCAAATTGTCGTCGCAATTTCACCCCAAATGTATTAGTGCCTGCAATTGCTCTACCCATTTGAGATGCTTGACTGAGAGTTTTTCTTGTGAATTGAGGAAGCTTAATGCATGATTATCAGTGTAGACTAAAAATTCTTTTGGGATCAAATAGTGCCTCCATTTCTTAAGGGCTTGGACCATGGCATAGAGCTCTAGGTCATAAGTAGAGTACTTCCTTTTGGCCTCATTCAATGTCTCTGAGAAGAAAGCAACTACCTTGCCTTCTTGGCTTAGGAAAACACCTATAGCCAAATTACTTGCATCTGTTTCCATAGTGAAGACTTTGTTAAAATCAGGGAGGACCAAGATAGGGTATTGGGAGACTCTATTCTTCAATTATTGGAATGCATCATTGGCTTCCTTTGTCCATGCAAACTTAGTCTTCTTTCCACCTTTGATTGTTTCAAGCATTGGTGCACACACATGACTAAATTTTTTTATGAACTTCCTATAGAATGTTGCAAGGCCATGGAAGCTCCTTACATCACCTTGATTCTTTGGTGGAGGCCAATTAATGATTGCATCTACCTTCTCAGGATCCATCTTGAGGGTACCTTGTGAGATCACAAAACCTAGGAACACAAGTTCCTTCCTCATAATTAAACATGCATTTTTCCAAGTTGATTACCAACTTGTGTTGATGGAGTCTTCTTAGTACCTATTCCACATGATCAAGATGGTCTTCCTTGCTATGATTGAATATTAGTATGTCATCAAGGTAAACAAAAACAAATTTGCCAATAAAATCTATGAATATCTCATTCATAAGCCTCATAAAAGTGCTAGGGGCATTGCTTAAACCATAGGGCATTACTAACCATTCAAAAAAATCTTCAGTAGTCTTGAATGCTATTTTCCATTCATCTCCTGGCTTGATTCTGATTTGATGGTAACCAGACTTCAAGTCTATCTTGGTGAAGTAGCAAGCACCTCCTAGTTGATCCAATAGGTCCTCAATTCTTGGCATGGGAAATCTATACCTTATTGTGATTTTTCTTAGGGCCCTGCTATCAGTGCATAACCTCCATTTTCCATCCTTTTTAGGGGCCAAGACTGAAGGTATAGCAAAAGGACAGAGACTCTTTTGGATGAGTCCTCTTTCCAACAATTCAGTGACCTATTTTGCAATCTCTGTGTGCTACAATGGTGTCATTTTGTATGGTACCTTATTGGGTAGGGATGAGCTTGGTATGAGGTCTATTTGATGACTAATGTCTCTAATGGGAGGGAGGCTAATGGGCAGGTCACTAACAGTGACATCTTTGTACTTTTGCAACAGTTTTGTGGCTTCATTTGGTATGGGCTCTTTTTTATCAGACCTGATGTTATCTTTGGGCTTTGAGATTAAGACAACTGGTTCGACATCAGATTCTTTCAAGATTTTCAACATCTCCTTTTCCCCCATGATGATCACAGTGGGTTCTTTTTCAGTTTTACTATTCAGTAGGGGCTTCATAGTGAAGGTTTTCCCATCTTTGGTGATGGAGTAGGTGTTTTTCCTACAATGGTGTATGACATCAACATCAAATTTCCAGGGCCTACCTAGAAGGATGTGTGAGGCATCCATCTCAACAACATCACAAAGGACCTTGTCCTTGAAGTCGGCAATAGAAAACTCTATCCAAGCTTGTTCTGTGACTAGAGTTTGTTGGCCTTTGATTAACCATGAGACATGATAGGGGCAAGGGTGTGGCTTCTTAGGGAGGTTTAACTTCTGAACCATTTCAAAAGATACAAGATTTTCAGTTGAACCAGAATCTATAAGAAGATTGCATACCTTTCCATGACATTTGATCTTTGTCATGAAGAGATTCTTCCTTTATGGAGGTTCTTGGGTTTGTGGTACTTGAAGGAAGACCTACCTCATCATCAAGCATACTCCTTCTTCTGGTTCCAAGTCTCTAGCATCAACATTGTCTTCTTGCTTATCTTCTTGGACAAGTTGTGCTCTCCTCTCACCTTGGTTATTGTTGTTCCTCTTCTCAAGGCATCTTCATGCATGGTGTCCCATTTGGTTGCAATACAAACATTTCAATGGTCCATTACCTCTTCCTAAATTTTTCCTTCCTCTATTGAAAGGCCTTCTCCCTCCATAGTTTCCTCTTGAATTAGAGTCACTATTTTCTTTGTCTCCTTGGTCAGGGGTCTTGTTCCTGCTACCACTACTTTGTCCCTTGTTCCAAGAGTTTCTCTTGCCTCTAAAATTCTTCCCACTATCATTACTCTTCCCTTTGCTAAAGTCTTGTTTCCTCTTCCATTTTTCCTCTACCTTGAGTGCCATTTGATAGCACTTATTGACTGTGGTAGGGAAGTGTAGGCTTAGTTCCTCTTGAATGGATACCTTCAAGCTATTCATGTACCTTTCCAATTTCTCTTCCTCATCTTCTGCCATATTGGTCTTCATACATAGTTTTAGGAACTCTTCAGTATAAGAGCCTACATCCATGTCCTTTTGTTTTAAACTTTGTTTCCTCCTATGGAGTTGTACCCCATAGTCCTCAGGTGCATATGTCTCTTTGATCAATGCTATCATCCTATTCCATGAATTGATCATATTATTCCCATTCTTCACCCTCTCTGTTTGGATGAAGTTCCACCAAGTTAGGGCTGCTCCCTTTAACTTGGATCTTGCCACCTTTACCCTCTTATTTTTAGGGATATCCTTACTGTAACGCCCCGCCAGGGAACCCAAGAGAAGTTAACCTATAACTTGCTACTAAGTTTGGTGAACATTTTTTTTTCTAAAGTTAACATTCAAGATACACCACAGTGCGGAAGCAATTACCATTTATTCACATTGAAAAACATCCAACATAGATTACAAATCTCGAGGGTCCCATGACGTAGAATTACTTAAGAACAAATAAAATAACTAAAGAAGATAACAAAAGATTCCATAACATAAATGATACAATTACAGCTTACATCAATATTACAAATCTCATGGACAACCATGATTACTAATACACTGACATCCACTGCACATGCCGCAGGGTATGTAATAATAAAACTAACATAAAAGTACAATGTCCATATTAGGTATCACATGCGATACTCTAATATAGGACTACATAAATGAAGGAATGATAAGAAACCAATAATGAGGAATCAATGAAGAACCAAGAAGGCATCCAACTGTCGAAGAACCAACAGCACCGGCACCAGGACATCGGATCTCAAATGGTAAAGAATCACTACCACCCGACCTCGTGAACCTAAACGGTCCACTCCCACCGTGCTGAGGAGATAACCACAAACCCCAATCGGATGACCAAAACCAAACAAGGATAAAGCCACTGAGCAAGGAATCCTGAAAGCTCTCTACTCAAGGTACACAATAATAAAGTGAAAGGTGGTACACACTAATCCAGAGGCATAAACAGAAAACTCAGAAGATGACTTAAGCTACATGCTATGGGAGTGTCATCACATGTCTAACTACTTGAGTTACCCTGGACTGGTCACTCTGGACCCCGGACCCTCAAGCATTGAGTTACCCTGGACTGGCCACTCTGGGCCCCGGACCCTCAATACGAACCATGTGGGATTAGAATACTCTCTCTCTCAGATATGAGGAGTTCTAATCATAACCATACTCTAACTTATCTTTTTAATGAACTCTCAAAATTTTAATTACTAAATTATCACTTAATTACATAACCTACAATAGGTTACCCACGTACTGACCACTTTGGGTCCCGGCCCCTATTGTAAGCCACTCCCCTAAGATGCACTTAATCAATCTCCCCTAGGCTCATAATCACATAAACATAAAATAGGTATACTACCAGGTAATCCTAGATGCAGTTTCCCACATAGAAACTCAAATGATTACATAGATACCATAAACATATACTAGCCAATAAGAGCCCATAAGATCGATACATAGATGACATCAGAATAAACACACACTTCATACATAATGCTGAAAACAATTCCAACTAACAAAGATCCCTGCCTCTGTTTCCCCTAGGTCATTCTAATGCCCGATGCCACACAATGTAATGGAAATTACTACAGGAATGATAATTACAACACACGCTAAGAAGAAACAAAACATATTCTTTCATAAAACAATAATTGTAAGAATATTTTTCATAATCGTTAAACGAATTCAATAGAGTGAAAAACACCCAATTTTGGTAAAAATATAACACTTAACGAATGATATCTCTCAATAATTTAATCATTCAATACATAAACAAATTTCAATAAAATAATTTCTAATCTATTCTATTTAATATACATAAAAAAAGAAAAATGTAAATACATAAGAATGTAAAGAATAACCATACTATTTCAATTAAACTAATAATTGAAAATAGATTAACTTTACAATTTAACCAACTAAAAATCCAATTACAACTAAACAAACTTAGTTTAATCAATCTATAATTAATTAAACTAAATAATACAAAAATTAATTTTAATTAAAATCATATTCTAACATCATACATTAAATAAACCACAATTTAAAATAACTAAATTTTATTAAATTAAAATAAACTAATTAAAAATATATATATATATAAATTAACATAACATAATCTAATTATAAATTAACATAAAAAAAATTTAACATAAATTAAAATATATATTAATAAATGCTGATAATTTAATAAAATTATATTAATGAATATTAGTTAACAAAATTAACATATAACAATTTTTTTTTAAAAAGTAAACATTAAAAAATACACATTGGGGGGGGTACCCTGCGGGTCCTGCACCCCCTTCCCCCTGCTGACCGCATGGTACACAGTACCGTCTGCAGGCTCTGTCGCGCGGTACCTGCTGGTACCGCCGGCCAGGGTACTTGCAGCGTGTGGGGTGGGGTCAAATCTCGTGGCCCCACCACGATTTTTTTTAATAAAATTTCTTTTATAAAAAAACAAACAATGCAAATTCAAGATTTTCAAAATAATTATTTTTTTAAAAAACAAATTACATTGCAATACAATTTATAATCTAATATATATATATTTTTAATAATTATTAAACTTATTTAGTAATTTTATAATATAAACCACTACAACCAGGTTAATATTTTTTTAGCAATTCAGTGCATAAACAGAATTTATAAAGAAAAGTATTTTTCTTTTACAATCCCAATAGATTCCTAAAACTTGGAATCTATTCTTTCCTTACACATATTTTAAATATTTTCACACAATATATATATGGAAAACATGTAAATCTTGCACAGTATCTATTTTTACAAAGAATATTATTTTTTTATACCAGAATTGGGTTTTCTACTCAAATTGATTTTCTTTCTCAATAGAATTAAATTTTCTACAACCTCTATAATTCAATTATACAACAGAATTAATTTATCAATTTATAGTCAAACCATGAGCAATTGGTTAACAAAATTTTGCCAGAGTAACACTACAATGCCAAGTAATAATAAAATATAAAAATTAACTACATAAGGGTTTTCTAAATACCCAGATCTATCAAATACACAGATCTACCAAATAGAAAACTATAAAAGTATTGAAAGACAAATAGATGTGAGAATAGAGATAACAGACAAAATACAATGCCTACCTTAGATCCAATGCCAGAAACGGATTTAAAATAGAAACCCCTGTAGATATGAGAACCAAATTCTCTCCAAATTCAAACACAACCTGTAGATCTGAAAACTAATTTACAACCAGGTGTCCCATCCAGAAGCATGGAGAGATTCAATTCAACAAGCAGCCACAACATTCCACAATTCTTCAAAATGCCAAAAACACAAGCCTTCTCCAAAATTCCTCTTCAAAATCTGTCTCCTCAAAAATGAAAGCAAAATTCCCCTAATAGGAATTCAATTCCAACATCCAAGCAATCACAGAAGACAACTCAACAGATAACTCTGAGTTCAACTCCAATCAGAAAAATGACTCATAAGACAACTCCTAATTCAACTCAAACTCCAAAATTTAAAGAAATTACAATTAATTAATTAAAAAATATTTTAAAATGCACAACTCCACTTTGACTTTATAAAACTAGTTGTTATCTTTTTGAGAACGATTCCCTTTTCTAATTTGCACATGTTTTAATTTAAATTCAATTATTAAATAAATTAAATAATCAATGCATCACAAATTCATGTAATTAATTATTTAATTACTTAATAATATAAACAAGCATAATTCTAAATATATTCTATTTGAGCACATGTTAATAATTAAAACCTAGATTAAATAAATTAAATATTTAATACATCCTAAAGCATGCATTAAAATATTCAATTATTAAATTATACATTCAAACATAATTAAATCCAACTTCAATTAAATAATCAATTAATTCCATTTAATCAAATAATTGACTTTGGACAATATTCTAAATTAAACATAGGAAAATAATTAAATCATTAATTTCAACTATAATCCTATCATTAATAATCATATAAAATCACCTGAATAATTCACAAATCAACTGAATCGAACGAAATAAAATCAAGCAAACTGAAACCACATGCACAGACTCAAGAATGGGATCTACGAATTCATACCAACTAGGTGAATTCGGGTAAGGTAGTCATACTGGTATTTGTCCAATTCTAGGACAATTGGCTAGGGTTAGGGTTTGGGTCTGTGAATTATCTCCCCTCTTTACCATTGAGATGGATGTTTGTGGGCACGCTCACTCCTGCCAATTCAGGGAAGACGATGCCATGTACCTGCAAACCTGTCATCAGAAGATAAAGCATGTACATATAATATATAACAAACAATGATAGGGTACGGTCGGACGTGTGGATCTTGACTATGCGAGTAACTACGCCTCCATCCTCTACCACACAAGCATGTCAAACAGTTACAGACACATAATCACCATACACATGCAAGTATGGGGTAAGTACATCGTATTCAATATAAAACATGTAATCTAACATCATGAAGCATCATCATCTAATCTACGCATACACTTGATAAACATATAATAATAATCCTCAATCATCATTAATGAAACAATAATCGATCACATGGAAAGTGACCTAAAAGAATTCGGTCATACATCTAAAACATAAAGCAAACTAAAAAGCAATCCATAGGCGGGTACTACACTTACATTCAAAGAATGTTCTCAAAGCCTCTATCCAATCCAAGGCTAGATCAACATTCATCTTGCCATTGAAGACCAACAAATCTATCTTCTCCTCCATGGTTCTCCTTCCCATGGATTTCAAGGCATCTATGAAAGGCCTTTGGTTTGCAGGGATTTTTTGATCAACATCATCCTCTTCTTCTTCACTACCTGCTTCATTTTCAAACCCATCTTCTTTGTCTTTGTCATCCAACTTCTTCTCAAGCTCTTGAAGCCTCTTGGTTAAGGCTTTATTTGTAGTCTTTTTCTCTCTCACCATCTTTTCCAACTCACTATTTGTGACCCTTTTAGGGATCTCCTCATTCTCAGGATCAGATATAGCTCTTATACCACTTGATGCAACAGTGGCAAGCGAGAGCCTTCAAATAGTGAGTAATGGTATGTTTTCAATCCCTCAACACCCAAGGTAAGGAGGGTCAAGTGCTAAATACCTATCATAGGTATAGTAAAGAGGCTTAGAGAAGGTTATCACAACTCTACAATACAAGTTAACCTAATCACTAGGCTTACCAAGGTCCTAAGCACTCAAGCACACAAGTTCACCAAGAGATCTCTTCGAACCAAAGAGTGATCAAACCCCATGAAATGGATATCAAGACCAAGGGTGGCCTAGAAACACTGCTCTAGCCTATTTAGGTCTTATTCTTATAGTTCCAATGGTTCTTTCATTTAAAAACAACCCATAACACTAAGATGCTTCACAACCTAAGGATTTGGCTTGTAGCCCTTCCTAGAGTGAATTTTGAACATAAGTCAGAATGTTCCCAATTGAGATGGTGATTTGGTTAGGGATCTTGATACCCTTTTGGGGTTTACAAAACATGTCTTAACACAAAGGAGTGGAAGTGAATGGAAGTCACTGCTGCTGCAATATTAGACAGGGCTAATAGGCCTAATCAGGGCTCCAAATACACTACAAGTGCTCTTTCTCCTATGCCAAAACACAAACTAATCATGGAGGCATGTGTGGACATGTAAAAAAACTCAAAATCCAAGGTTTTAGGCTTTGATGAATCCCCAACCAAAATCTAGGATGACTGTCGTAGTTACTTGACTAGTGCACACATAGAGATATACACCTAGGGTCTTGTGGCAAACACACCTCCCTGCAAATCCACACTCCTAACCTAAAAAAGATGAAAGTAAATTGGAAAATATTGTATTCCATTGAGGGGCATCAATTTCCCATGGTGGAATGGGACCAAACAATCAAGCCCTATTAGAAACCCTATTTTTAAGCCTCAATTCTAGGCACTCTTACTAAAAACCAGATATCTTCCAACTTGGGTCAGATCAATACATGAGACCAACTGAAAATGAAAGAAGGCTCAAGGCTTTAACCTTTGGAATCACTGTCTCATGCCCTCATGTTCGTACCTATCCGTACAGTGGTTTGAATCATGAAATCTGCAGAGAAAGTTTATGATTTTATTGATTTTAATTGCCAAAATACATTGTGTTGTCCTACCACCCACCTGAAAGGGCTTATGTAGGCACTCCCACTGGTTATACAACTTGTTTGAACCAACTAGCCATTTGGGAGTTGTGTTTACAATGTTGGACAACTATTAAGAAAGTTGCTCAAAAGTTGCATGACAACTTTTATAGCAACTTTTGCCTAATTTGCAAAAATGCAAATCTAATGACCAAACTTGGTCCTAACCTTGATTTGATGATCCCTAATGGATCCAAACATAGAAAAGCATGAAAATACCTAAGACTAGGGTGTTGGATCATAAATGACCACTAGTTAGACCAAGGGCTCATAAAATGCCAATCTTGGAACTAGGGTCTTACAAAGAGATCCAATATCTAACCCTTATCCTAAGCATGACTAGAGGCATCTAAGGACCTTAGTGTGAAATCCTAGGTTCCATATGAATTTTTTTTGAATCTAGAGTAGGTGCTCCTACACCAGCTGACCAAAATAGTACTGCAGTACATAGTAAATCTGATTCTGTACTTAGTAAGATTTTCATGACTATGTCTCCAACACTTGCACTCACCTCATCCGATCACTATAACATAAGTGTTTTCATAAATGACAACCCTTAAGTGATCCATAGTTCTCTCAAAACATCAATTGCCAACAATCTCTCTCTTTGGCATTGATGGCAACACTTAGCAAAAAAAGATTAAGTGTCAAAACACTATCTTCCTTCTACTGTCTATATATATACATATTAATTTTCTTTTATTTTTATTTTTTTGAACTTCTCTTCTCCTCATTTTTCTCTTCTGTTCTTCTCCCCCTTTGACATCAATGGAAAAGGTACTTATAAAACTTCAAAATTTTAATCATACAAGACTTAGTGCTTACTCACTAGATTTAGAATGTCTTGGAAGGAGTCTTCCAAGGTCTTCATTTCATCATTCCATGGCTTGATCATCGGCTCACTGGCATGAATCAATCCATTCAGTGCATAAGATTAAGTCTCTGCTGCCTTCAGCTCAGTGGGTATAGAGTTTGGCATGGATCCCTCAATCTTCTCCATCTTTGTGAGATGAGCTTCAAGAATTGATAGCTTGGGAGTGATTAAAATCTTTAGCAAACCAAATCTTGCCACTACTCTCACTTTCTCTGTATTTAAGACATTTACTTTGTCCAAAATCTTGGATTTCTACTTATCCATTTCCAACATAGTTTGTGAAGAAGTTTCACAACTGTCCATTATGTTGTCTAATGTAGCCCTGTCCTTGGCTATATAATATCATCAATATTCTTAACATGTCTGATAGGATTTATGTATTATCTATATACCTTTCTTCCTTGTGCCACACAACTTTTGGCTTTGATTATAGTTGCTTTCAAAATGCCTAAATCCCATGAGATAGACTGGTAGACTTCCTTCAACTTCTTTTCAAGGTATCTTTTCTCAGTGTTATCCTCTGTGATCTTTAACAATGACTCAAAATGGTTGTCAAGGTTGTCCAGTGCCATGTTTAAGTTCTCTGCATCATCCTTTCCTTGAAATGTGAGAGGTGTAGGGAGTATTTTATTCGTAGTCTCTACTACCCTAGCAATCACCTTGACCTTCTTATCCCCCTTTTTGTTTTGACCTTTCCTTTGCCTTAGAAAATACCATGAAGGATAACCTCATGAGTTCATCCTCATCCATACTTTCTAAATCAGTGCTTACTGGTTTTTCCATACTTTCCAACAATAGGGTGGAGGAGGTGTTTGGGTCTTGTTTGTGCTTAACTTTTACCTCTTCTTCTTTTTTTTCTCCTATCTCTTCTTCCTGCCTTTCCTCTTGTTGTTTCTCCTTCTCTTGTTCTTCCTCTTCCTATTTTTCCTCTGTTTGTTCTTCCTCTTTTTGTCCTTCTTCTTTTACTATCATCACACTATCCAGATTTCCTTGAAATGGATCATTTATATCAAGTGAGGTGTCAAGGGTTACATGCACACCAGAAACAAAGAAGTCTGGTTGCATGTCAACTTCACTTGCTTTATTATCCTCAATAGTTTTAGAGCTTTCTCCCATATCCAAGGATGTAGGCTTGGTGGTTTTGGGAGGTGAAGACTTTTTAGGCATGTTGCTCAAAAGAATTTAATCCAGTGCCTTTTGTGTGTCATCTATTACCTCATCATACTTCCTTTCCATTATCTTTACGATTCTGGCCTTTGTTCTCAATAGAGGTTTCAACTCTTTAATGATTCTCTCCCTTTCTTGTATGGAGACTACATGCAACATGTCTTCAATAGCCTTATTTCTTATAGTCTCATCCTTTGAATGTTCTAACTATTTTCTTATTTCCAACTTGCTATACAAGTCCTCAGGAATACTACCTTCTATTTCTAGCAAATTATTCTTGTAGACTAACAAGTGCTCATTACTATATCTTCAATGATAGATTTATTATCTAAATCATACCTCTCATAATATCTATTCAGTGTCTACAAATTTCCATCTCTGGTTATTCTCTTCTTCAATATCTTAATATCTAGTTTCCACAAATTCTCTGTCTTCTTCCATTCTACTTTTTCTTCTTTCTTCTCTATTATCTTATCTTCTTTCTTCTTTGCTTCTACTTCTACCTTTTGTTTCTTAGGGCTTCTTGGTTTGTTAGATCTTGTAGATCTCCTATGTGTGCTCACAAGTGCATCTACTTGTGCAATATTCTCAAGAGTGACTAATAAATCTATCACACTAGGGGTAGAAATTACTATCTTTTCCTCTTCAGAAGGAGGAGGTGCTTTAAATCTCCATCTTGGAAGATCCTTATGTCATTTTTGTCCTTACTTTCTTTAGTTTCTCCTTAGTAATTCATGCCTTCGCATCTATGTCATCAACCATTTTCTCTATTTTTCTCCTCCTTTTTCCCTTGTCCTGTTCTTCTCACACCTTTGCTGACTTTTCTTCATAGGTTCCCCATCTTTCTTCAGATGTATCTATCTCGGATGCCAATACATGCTCAATCTACATTCTAAGAACTTCTGAACTAACCTCATAGCCCATAGGGTAACACCATTTCACTCTTGGTTCTACTGCTTCAAAGCACACATAGTCGGTTTCAACCATGAAATAGATTGTGTCCTTGTATCTTTCCACTAGCTCCTGAGGAATCCTATATCTTTCCTTCATTGTCCTTTAAAGGATCTTAATCATTGCAAACAACTCTCCATCTACCCAATCTTTTTTTTGTCTCCTAAAGCTCTTTGATATCTGTATGCCATTAGGTATACTGTCCTTCCATGCTCTAGGGTGCATTCTGAGGAATTTGTGTTTAATTTGAATGTACATGTGTACCAGGAATGAACCAAATTTGAAAGCTTTTGACTTATCTTTCTTGATAATCCTCACATTCTCCAAGATCTGATGTGCTAGGATCTCTCATAGATTGTATCTTATGTTTTCCTTAACCATTCTGTAGGTCATCATAATTACCCCTACTGATACATAATTAGGTCACTTGTTGTAGTACAACTTATATCCTAGTAGCATTGCTACTAGTCTCACATCTTGCTAAAAGATCAATGTCACGAATAGTCATCACACACTTATCCCATTTGGAGTGAGTTAAGTTCTCAACCTATTTCTTGATGTTTTTCTCTGCAACTGAGAGGGCTCTAGTGTTGTCTAGTCCAGTAATCTCATGAATTGGTTGGCTGTATATCTTTATAGGCTGCTCTCCTATCTAGATGAACTAATCATGAATTCTACTTAGAATGATCTTGAACCATTCATTTTCATTGAACTCAGTTAGGAGGGTTAGCTTAATAATGGATTGGTCTTATAGGTGTTTGAACTCTTCTATCATATTTCCATCTGATTCTATCATCCCATCTATTTCTGTATAGATATCAACATCCCCTATGGTCTCATACTTATAGTGAATGTAAGCCCTAATGTCTTCAACGTGTAACATGCCATATGGGGTTTGTGAAAATGCTCCTTCTAGATCATCCTCACAGGACTTAAAAGGGTGTCTCTTGAATTTTTACATTGGTCTATCAAAAACATCATAGATAATAGGTGCACATCCATAGCTTTTGATAAAGTAGATGATCTAAATACCTTTGAATATGTTGAATTCTAGAACTTCTGCTCAAATCGATCATGCAATGTGATTGCTAGGTGGCTGAAATGCTTCTTCACACTGCTCTCCTTGGTTGTTGATTATTAAATGGTGAGGAAATGATATTATTCAAGGTCTTTTACCATCGCTGGTTGAGTAAGTGCATTAATAACAGTTAGCTCGACTTTGCACACTGTCCAGTCAAAGATAAATCTCGCAACCATAGGATATGAATCCCCAAGTATTGCGATCACAAACATAAACTCCATAGTGTCTGTATACACCATATCTAGGCTCGCATGAGCTCATTCCACATATTTAGGGCTAGATATAATCTGATATATGCATCCATTGCTCCCCTTAAGGCCATGCTCAGCCTTTTAGGTTGATGTATCAATGTAATCGTCATGTGAAGACACAGTAGAATCTGCTGTCTCTCCCTGAACCAATTACTTGTTGAAATATTTTACCTTCCATACCTTACCATCATCTTCATTTGTTGGTTTCCTAAAATGATTCTTGAATTCATCCATGTATTCACCAAGACTCTTACCACTGCCACCAATATTCTTCTTTATAACCATAGGTGGTGGTCCTCTTCTATTGTCCATTCTATTATATTTGTAAAACTTCGCTATATGTCCTAAGTTGTTGTATTTGTAACATGTAGGTGGTCTTATTCTATCTTGATTAACTTGCAATTTACAATACCTCGCAGTATACCCAAGGTTATTGCTTTTGAAGCATGTGATCTTGGACGTTGTTGATTCTTCTCTGATGTAGTCTTGTCTATTCCTTGACTAATTCGGTTTCCTACATTCTTCTCTCTTGTGTTCATATGCATAAAAATTATAACAATAACCAATAAAGGGTTTGAAAGGGCCTTTACCTTTGCAATCTCTCTTCATGTGTCCAACTTTGTTTCATCCAAAGCATCTACTTCTGAAAGGTCTAGTCTGGACTTTAGGTTCTTCAAGAGTAGGTCTTTTTTTAGTCTTTTCTTTATGTGATTCTTCATGAGTCTTAAAACATTCACCTTCATTGTATCTGATTCCAGTCATGTCTCCTTTAGGTTTCTATCTCTCTCTTTGTTCACCAATTTTATCACTGCCCATGTGTAACTTCTCAATGTGTAATTTGGCTTGAGCGAGTTCACCTTTAATAATCTGATTATACTTCTCCAATTCCAGACATTTATCCTTGTAGAGATCAAGTTCAGTCTTCATTTGTCCAATCTGTAGATTTGCTTCTTTAAGAGTCTCTTCAACTTTGTATCTTGTACCTTTTTTCATATTGAATCTCTTTAGCCATCAGAAGATTGATTTGTTCTTTTTCCTTCTCTAGCTTCTTTACTTGGTTTGATGTATCATTGTCTGAATCCTCTTTGATCTTATCCATAAGGTCTTGTCTCCGACTTCTTGAAAGTTCAAGATGATCTTTTAGTTTTCTGATAAAACCTTCTGCTCTTCTTAATTTGAATTTCAAATCACCATTCTCAACTTTTTCTTTATCCATGTCTTCAAGTGTTGCTTCAAAGTTCTTTTGCAAACTTTCTGAATCCATTTTGATCTCCCTTAAGCTGTCAGGCTTTCTCTCCAAGGGCCAATAGCTTTGATACTATTTGTTAGGATTAAGTAATACTGAGAGGGGGGTGAATCAGTAATACAATACTTCAAATTAAACTTAAACCAATTGCATATAAACCATATGAATGTTGAAATAAAAATAACATCAAAACACAACACATAAATCATAACACCGTTATTTGTTTTCAAGGAAACCGTGGCCAAGGGAAAACCCTAGTGGGGATGGTACCCACAATTATGCACTAAAATATATAATCCCTGTTAGGAGATCTAGCCCTGTTAGGAGCTGAGTATTGCATAGTACATTTCCTTGTTAGAGGAATGGAAGCCCTATTAGGGGTATATAAAAACCCTGTTAGAGGTATAGTGAGCTTACAACTATTACAATCAAAATTTTGTTTACAAAAGTGTTCTTCAGGAGTGAACAATACAAGCATTTGCTATGCTTTGATAGTTCTATTTATGATTCACAATAGCCTATGTCAATCACTGATCTCACATCTGTTATCATCTCTCTCTAGTATCCCAAATTCACATCTATCACATCAACATATCTATCACACTTATCACTTCCACAAAACACTCTATACTTATATCAATTCTGTCATCCAGTCGACTCTTTAATACAATATAAAACATAACAATTACTTATACAAATGATAAATGTAGAGTCGATGATCTTGTATTACCAAAGTGTCATCAATACACATATTTTATTTGACTTAGCACATTACCATTCCATCTAACCTTCCCTTAATCATCACAACTGTTCATATGCCTTGTTTCACTGTTCCTCTATCTTCGCATACCTTCATATCACTGTATCTTACTGATATCAATACCAAAACATATGCGACCTTAACTGAAGCATATATATATCCCAAAATATCTTCTTCTAAGTTCACAAGCCATAATATATCATATATCACCTTTGCTGACCAAAACAACATTGTAGTACACAGTAAATCTGATTATGTACTGAGTCATTTTCATGACTATGTCTCCAACACTTGCACTCACCTCATGCGATCACTATAAAATAAGTGTTGCCATAAATGACAACCCTTAAGTGATCCACATTTCTCTCAAAACATCACTTGCCAACAAATCTTAATTAATTCCTCAATTCATTTCAACACCAAAATTGCATCAAATTACACGACATGCAACCATGAAGCAAAATTGACTAAACCAAATTGCAACAATCAAGCCTAAAGGAAGGGCTCATGAATTTACATCACATTGACCAATCCATATAGGTAGAAAATCAGATACTACAATCCACTATTTCAGGATAATTAATGGCTTAGGTTGGGATTGAACTCTTATATTATTTCGCATGTCTTACCATTGAGATATTGTGATAGGGAACACTCATCCTAAAAATTAAGGGAAGTTGATGTCTGATACCTGAAATCTTGCATAAAAGATAAGCATGTACATACATGTATTAATATATAACAAACAATGGTGGTGATCATTCGATCATGTGGATCTCACAAGAAAGTAACTACAACTTTGTCCCTCAACCATATCAAGCACATCAAATAGAAATATAAAATATACACACCAACCATACACGTGTAAGTATGGGGTCGGTAAAATCATAAACATAAATAACATCAAATCTATCTAAGGATCTAATACACACATGAAAAGTGGCCTAAAAGAGTCTGGCCAATTAAATTAAAAAGAAAACTATGGGAGGGGTATTACATCCACCTCCCCTAGAATTAGGCTTACTCCTGGAAACCTCCAAAAAAATAAGGATATGTATCCCTCGATCACGAAGCATCCTACTAAGAAAAAAGATAAAATGATATCTAAAAAAAAGCTAGAAAATAAGGACATGATATATAGTCATCAAGAGCAATATAATTATGGTAAATAAGCATAAACTAAAAATCACATTGATCAATCATTCATTATTTAAAAATTTAAACAGATGTAGATGTTTATTCATTCATCATTATAGAAAACATCTAGTAATCAATTGTATAAAGAAAATATTTGTATCTACATCAAATAATAAGTTGAGAAGTTCATGCAAACCTAGTTAATGCAACATTCATATAAAATTAAATCAGAACATACAAGTCTAATATCATACCTCTAGGGTCATAAACAATAGTCCAAAATACAAAAGAGTTATATGTCAAAGTTTTGTTTCAAGTTTTCAACTACTAGACATCTAATAGGCATACAAATTCCCAGAGTTCCTAGTGTAGAAACTCAAGCTCTCATACCAAGTGTAATGCCCTGCTAGGGAACCCAAGAGAAATTAACCTAGAGCATGTTTCTACATTTATAGATTTATTTTTCTTAAGAGTTTACAAACAATAGTGAATACAAAGTGGAAGAAATATAACATAAACCAATACATATTAATAAATGTAACTTCTTTACATATTACAATTCCTAAGGGTTCCATGATGCAAAATTACTTAAGTGTTAATTAATTACTAAGATAACTATAAGTACTATATCTCACATATGTAAATAACACTAAGTACATGATCAAATAAATGTGAACATAAATACAACTGATACAATAAGGTATACACAATAACCTCACATCCAATTCACAAGTCGTAAGGTATGTAATAACAACTAAGAATAAAGTACGTAAAATAAATGAAAGATAAGAGCATATCTCTAAAAAATTGCCAAGAGAGAATTCTTCAAAACTTGATTGAATAATCTCTCCAAATGGTCTCCTAGCTCTCTTATATAGAAAACTTAGATACAAGAGTTGAAAGAATGCAACTCAAAAAAATAAAATGAACTCAACTTTAAAAATAATAAAAGAATTGCTTAACTCGAAATCTTAGAAATAAGAACTCAACTCTATCATTGTTTTTATCAACTTTAATTTATTAAAAGAATTATTTATTTAATTTTCCTCAACTTTAAGTCACTTTGGCTCAACTTGATTTTAAAAGGTTAAGCTCTACTTTTATAATTAAATTCTTTTTAAGTCACATTATTTTAATTTTAATTAATTTAAAATATGCAACTCAACTAATAACCACTTAACTTAAATGGTAAATTTAAATTTAAATTTTATTTAATAATTATTAATTTTTTCAATTAATTACTTTGTAATTAAATTTTTATCAAACATAGGTAATTAATTAATTCTTATTAAATAATTAACCTTATATTTAATATTTTAATGTATCATAAGGTGTAATTATGTAATCTTATTTAATTAATCTTAATTAATTCTTCAATCCATTTTAACACCAAAACCACATGACATGCAACCATGAAGCAAAATCGACTAAACCAAATTGCAACAATCAAACCTAAATGAAGGGCTTACTAATTTATGTCACCTTGACGAATCTGTATAAGTAGAAGATCAAATACTTGTCCACTATTTCAAGATAATTTATGGCTTAGGTTGGGATTGGACTTGTATGTTATCTCCCCTCTCTTACTATTGAGATATTGTGATAGGGCACATTCATATATCCTAGAAATTTAGGGAAGTCAATGCCCAGTACTTGAAATTTTGCATTAAAAGATGAGCATGTACATACATGTATAAATATATAACAAATAATGGCAGGGATTGGCATATCATGTAGATCTTGCAAGCAAGTTACTACAACTCTATCCCTCAACCATATTAGGCACATCAAATATAAATAGAAAACATACACGTCAACCATACACGTGCAAGTATGGGGTCAGTAAAACTATAAACATAAATAATATTAAATCTATCTAAGGATCTAATACACATATGGAAAGTGGCCTAAAAGAGTCTGACCAATTAAATTGAAAAACAAACTATGGGAGGGGTATAACATACACATGCATCCATGCATGCATGCATACATACATACATACACACATATACATATACATATGTGTTTGTTTGTATGTATATATATGTATTTATCTATTTGTGTGTATACACACACATATGCATGTACACATGCATATATATGTGTGTGTGTAGCATGGGAATGAGGCAGTTCAAAAGAACAAGGGTAAGACTAAGGATCAGTGTGACCACAAATGCCACTCAAACTCGATTCAAAGGATCTTTCTTCTCTACAGGTCATTTTGTTGACACAAAGTTTGGGTTCCATTCTTGCTAAGGTTTCTACCAGTGACATGCCACTTCCCACTCCCCCTCCTATGATGGCCCGCTTTGTTGCAGGATACAAAAATCAAGGCAAACCCTACCATGTGTGCAGTGAATTATGCAAATCTCACTTTAGTGTGGCATGTGTGTTTCCATCATACGCTTCCCATTCTCTTGTCATTGTTCTTGATTCAATTGTGAAGGGCTTGGAAATCTGCAATCTTGGAGAAACTATGATTTTTTTGGAGGAGACCCCTATTGATTTTCATGTTTCAAATTCAAGTATTCATGATGCTATTGTGGAGGTAGAAATGTGGTATCTGATTTTAAGGTGCATGAACAAAAGACCATCACTTGAATGGTTTGTTGTTTGGATGAAGCCGACGTAGATAGTGTATCCACCCCAAAAATAGATATTTTGGCCTTTGTCATTTTCCTTTTTCACTTTCATTTTGTGGACAATTGCTCTTTTGTGTTGTAGAATAGCCCCTCATTTTTTGGCTAGTCAATTATTTTCATTTTATCTTGGTTTCCTTTATTTGATCCTGCAGATACAAAAATTACTTTTATTCCCTTATGGATCAAGTTGTATAATCTTCCCCTTATCATGCGAGATCCAAAGCTTGTAAGCAAGTTAATTGATCAAATTGGTATATTCGTTAATTTGGATATGGACTGTAGGAATACCTATCACATATACACTAGGAGGTGCGCTCTCATTGACATATCTTAATTGGTGCATCATTCTTTTGTGATTCATTCTTCCCATAGAACTTGGACACAATTTTTAAACTTTGAAGGACTTCCCTTCAAGTGCTTTTGGTGCAATAGGAATGGTAAAAAAATTGCTAGGTGCTCTTCCAAGAAATCTGCCCCAGGAAAAATCAGTTTGAAAAAATGGGTTAGGAAGATGGGTTCCCCATATGAGGACTTTGGTGTAATCGACCCGAATTCTTTGCACATGACCCTGGTGCCCATCCTGTTGTTGTTTCTCCTCTAGTGTCTCCCTCTTCTCAACCCTCTATCGTTGCTTCCCCTTTGGTGTCTCCTCATTATCAGCCCTACGATGACAACATTATGGCTTTGGATCATATTTCCTCCCAACACAATGATGTTGCTCTTGTGGATGAGGCCATTGGAGACTATTTTGATCCTGAGGGTTGATACCCTTTTATGGAGGACCCCTATGTGGACTTTGTTGATCTCATAGATAATTTTGTTGTTCCAATAAAAAATTATTCCATCTCCCATACTACGAGCACCATCACAAAACCAAATTTACCCAAAAAGAGGTGTTAGCACACTAATTTTTGCAAAATGTGTAATTGCCCGTGACATGAAAATCCATACTTATATGTATACCCTTGCAAAATTTTATCAAATGGCCCAATTTGAAGTTGAATAACTTAATATCCTGTAACTGTTGTATAAAACCACTTGGAGAGTGTGCTTATCTACTATAAATGAGTCCACAAGTCCATTTTCATCCCTTCATAATTAAATTTGATGTGTTTTCAAGATGCCAAGTTTCGGTACCTTGTGTAGGTTTGCAGTTTACATATTCCTTAATATGTTAAAGTGGTCAGTTTTAGAGGTCAGTATTTCGCTATTGGGTGATTGTCATGTTGAAACAATTGATTCTCTCAATTTTCCTCATCTCAGTATGCTCACATGTCTATTTTCAAAGCTTCATCAATCCATTTGGTATTTTTCCAAAACCAAATTTGTTTGCAAGTTATTCACATTGTTGCCTACAAACCATGAAATCTATCAAAGTGGCCTTATGTATGAATTAATATCTTCCACCTGGTTCACCTCGACACCAAACCAATTACTCCATGTGATTTTCTATATCACAACAAACTCCTGTGCAAGTTATTACAGTGCCAGTCATTCATTTGATATCTTTCCTAGATCAAAACCAAACACAATTTATTAAGATATTCTTTGTGCACAATATCAAGCCTGTAATAGAGTTAACTTTGATAAACGATATTTTTAGGCAAGATGATTTTCAGGCGAAGGAAAGTGATGGATACATCTTTTTCGAGGTTCACAATAATGCATTGGTCATTTGGAGCATTCTAAGTTTTAATTCGATATTTTTTGAGAGGCTAAAACCAGATGGAGTTTATAACAGTTCGTTCGAGGAGGTTGCAAAAAGACCAATTTTAGACTTTAATATTTCTCACATAAATTAAAATTATGCAAAATCCGTTGGCACATCTTCTTATCATATCTTAATGAAGAAGTCCTATATCCAATGGCATGAGCTTCTCAGAGTTGGGTTTGCTATTTTTTCTAAGGCAGTTTCAGAAGCTCTTCAGTGAATTTGGGGTTTGAGAGGATAATCGGACAAAGAAGAATATATCTCAATGATAAAATAAGAAGAGAAGCTCATCGATGAAGCTAATCTTTCCGTTGTCGGCAAAACCCTACCTTCTATGAGAAATTTGAAAATCCTCCCTAACGGTTGTCTCTCTCCAATGGAGTTCAGGGGAATTGCAAATCTCTCCTAATAAGTAGCAGTGCAACCCCAATTTATTGGATGGATTATCACAAGTCGACTCCAGTGGCTGATGGAATTTTGCAGAGATTTGAAACTTTCAGACAAGATGCGATTGGTGGGAATATGGCCGATACTACCTTGGCTAATACATTCTCTTCTCGAGCCATTGAGCAGCGTATTGGTACCCATCAAAGCACAAAGGGTTTTTGTTCTATTACATACTACAGTTGCAAATACCTTAGAAGGCATGTGTGCAAACTGTGATACATTCTAGACTGCACGATATAAAGCCAAAATCCATAATCGTTGCCAGTGATTTCGCTGCGTACATCATGAATAAATGTTTTTGAAATAAGACATTGGCGCCATTAAAGTGAACATACACAGAGCACAATTGTCTCGGGCATTACATGTTTCCACATAGTACAGAAAATGGACTTGGAATTGCCTGTAAGAGGAGAGCATTCGGAGAAAAATACATGCACTGAAGTTATTTTTGTGAAAGATAAACTTGATAAATATTCAAGCAAGTGCAAATGGCTACAACTTTCTCTAATACCCTCTCTACCTGTGGGTATTACAATAGAGGTCGTTGAATGAGAAGTTGCAATGATGTCAGGATGAACCCTACAAAAGGTTTTTTTTCTCAGATTGAAAATCGAACTCCACAAGCTTTGCTAGCATCTCCAAGCGCTGCAACAGAATGGAACCATTGGAATAGCGTTTATATATCCATCGAATCCTTAAGGTGAAGGATTTTTATCAGATGATGTAGTTGCAAGCACAGAACGTACGACAACTATTTGTGAAAATGCCTAATAGGAGTGTGATCTCAGGGAATGTCATGATTGCAGATGTAAATTGGTGAAAGGGCTTTGTTAGTTTTATCTGATGCTATCATCAGTTATAAATCAAAAACCCTACAACCATTTCAAGAATCTTTTTCTCAACGGTGCATGAATATCCCTCAACACATTTACAAGCATAGTATATGAATAGGAGTCTCTGTCAGATCTTTTAAGTTTGAAATGTCTTTATGTTAAAGCAAGATAGCACGACCTTCAAATTACAAAGTCACTTGGCAGTACAAAATGAATTTCGCAAAGGATCTCTCTACGATATGGATTTCGCAAAGGAGTTTGTCAAAGATTACAGTTGGAAATGACATGAATGTGCATAAAGATGATAGATGATGAATGGTAGGGAAAATACAAACTAAGGAATTTGAATAGAGATTTATTGTTGAATATGTTATTTTGGGGACAGTTGTGATGTTGTCAATGTTGGGAGTTAGTGATAATAATATTTTAAGCGAGATCAAATTATGTAAACCATATTTTCTTCCTTGGAAGTTTTTTTTAATTTTTTATGTTTGATTATTCAATAATAAACTGACATGTACTGGGTGGTAAGTGCACACTTGTGGCCCTAACCACTTCAATAATAAGCATGCATTAGACCCTGCATACATATTGACTGCCCCCCTAGAAAATGGAAGAATCACTCTCAAGAGATTTCTTAAATTTATTTTTAAAATATTGTTAGTGCCTAAATCAATGCACAACTTTGGCAGTCTCCCTTTTAAAGAAGGTAACATGACAAGAGGGAGATACAATAATAATAAAACTCATTTTTAAAATATTGTTAACATGACAAGAGGGAGATACAATAATAATAAAACTCATTTTTTAAATATTGTTGGCTCCTAAATCAATGCATAACTTATGGAAGTCCCACTCATTGAATATGAAAAGAACCTCACATGAACCCCTCAATTAATGTACAGCTTTGGCAATCTCACTCATTAAATATGAAAAGAAACTAACATAACAAAAGAAATAAAATAATAATAAAACTCTTGTTTAAATATTGCCAGCCCCTAAATCAATGCCCAATTTCTCTCAGTCCCACTCATTGAATATAAAAAGAAATTAATATGATAAAATAATAATAATTTTTTTTTAAAAAATATTAAGGACCATAAATCAATGCCAGAAACTAATATAATAAAATAATAATAAAACTCTTTTTTTAAATATTAAGGACCCTAAATCAATGCACAACCTCGGCAGTCCCACTCAGTGAATGTTGAAAAAAGCTGACATGACAAGAACTCAATTATTGTAAAAACTTGACATGACCAGGTGAAGAAAAACTAACAAAATTGGGTCCGCCTGCTGTTACTTCGAAATCTACAATTTAGATAAACGGAAATAATGCTTGATTTGGCTTTGTACTCGCAGCATTTCCCAGCACTAGAATGTGTGATAGGATTTCTGGGTCTGTATAGCTGTTTGGAATTGGGTTCGATTCCCTCCGTTCTTTTCTTTTCAGTTGCAACTCTTAACTCTAAACATGGAAGAATTGCAGATGGAAGAATACACCCCTCCAACAACTAAAATTGTTTTCGAAAGCAACAAGGAATATCATGTATTTCTGAGTTTCAGGGGAGAAGATGTGAGAAAGAATCTGGTTGATCATCTCTATGAAGCCCTCACCGCTGCTGGACTCGATGCCTTTTTAGACAGCAACAAATTGGAAAAGGGAGAAATAATTGGGTTGAGCTTGGAAAGAGCAGTGGAGAGCAGTGCGATACGTATTCCTATATTTTCTAGAGGATACGCGGACTCCACCTGGTGTCTCAGGGAGGCCGCCGCCATGTTGAAAACCCCAGCTCTGGTCATCCCACTGTTTTATGATGTGCTTCCAACTGATGTCAAATATCCTCAGGGGAACTCCAGTCCGTACAAGCAAGCATTTCAGAAACATTACAGCCATTCAGATCAAATTCAAAGAGAAGATATTGAGTGGTGGAAGTATGGGCTTCAACAGATCTGTCCATGTCTACAACTTTATGGGCATTCAGTTCGACACCCACGAAAAGAGATTGATGGATGGAAGGATGCCCTGAAAGAGATCTGTTCGCGGTCAGGGTGGTCCATGGATTTAACTGGAGGGTAAGGAACGCACTTTACTTTCTGCTTGCTTTTCTATACTAGCTGACATTTATGCTTTCAGACGGGGTTATTTTAAGGTAGGGTTTTATGGAGTGGATTTTTTATTTTCTTTATTTTTTTCATTTTTTCTTATATATGATTAATCTTTTAGATATTAGTGTTTTTGTTCTAATAAAAAAAATAATGAAGCCTAGATTAATGAGTTGGAATTATTGAAGTCTTTATTTATCACATTAAGTTATATTCACAATTATAGAAGTCATAAATTTTTATGTCACTCTAATCTCTATCAACTTTAGAGTGTTCCCCTCAATTCTTTGTAATTATCCATGTCTACTCTACGATGAAAACTTGTTGGATTTATTATTCCTTAGTTTGTCAAAGGATACCCTGTTGAAAATCCTTTGGGGCTCTTAATCCCTTCCTCCATTTAACACCAGCTATAGAGAATTAATGGGTATTAGTAGTGGAGTTAATTTTGGTAGGTAATTTTTAAAGTGAGTGGGATTTTTTTGTAGGTAGAGACAATGAGACGAAATATGAGAATACTATGTAACATTTAGTTATTTTGAGTAGACAGAGGAATGTTGCACATTAGCATAGTTTGTGAAGAGAACAAAGAATATAAGTGGAAGGAGTGCATTGTAGCAATAGGTAGCTCCAAAAAATAGTGTGCAACTTTGAATAGAGCGGTGAGAAAGAGTGTTTCTATATTGAGCAAATTTTTTAGTTTTTTTGTGTATTTAATGTAATTGTGAGTGGAATTTGTTGTGAGATATAGTAGTTTTATTAAACCGTAGAGTTGTCTTGCATCAATAAGCGTGTTAAGAGATAATCAAGATTCTAGATGATGATGCAAGCAGGTAATGCAATATTCAATGCCTTTGAATGATTCATTATAAGATTCTCTTGTGAATTCTAGGTATATCAAAATGAAATAGGGTTACCCTTTAAATATAAGGGCTACAAATGAAATATTGTGCACATTTAGTTATCAAATGACAATCGAATAAGGGCAAGCTTGGCCCTATACTTCAAACTTAAAATTCTAAAATTATAGGGTCATTTATACAATCATAGATTTGACCTAGGCCATTTTTGTAGATCATAGAGTTGACCCTTGAGAGAAAATGGATAAATTTATTGACTAGAAACTAAACTCATAAAGTGTGTGTAGATGGAGTAAGTAGGGCTTGGACCGTACGCCAACTATTAGAGTAGATTGCAGTATTTATATGCATTTTATTGCATATAAAGATAAAATGAAGGGGGAAAGTACAAGTTATGTAATTCTCTCTATTAAATTTTAGAATTTACCTCTACTTTGGTGGACATGTGAAGTATCATTGGAATGCATGTGAGAATAAAATCAAGAAGGCATCATAGTAAATTTACTTAAAACACTGAGAAAAAAAATACATATTTTACTTTTTGGAACAAGCTTCTTTGGAATGAGTGATCTGCCTTGGAAACTTCCTAAAGATAAAATCATTTAATGAATAACATTATATAGGCATTTGAAATAAAATTATGTTGTCTACAATCAAAGTAAAAAAAAAAAAAAAAGGGGAAAGGAATGAGAGATATTTTTCTGGTCATGGAAAAATGGTGCACCATAAGGAAAGAAACCAATAGATATTTCCTTGGGGTGGGAAAATTAATGTGATATTATTTGAAATATCCTTTGATCATTTAATGGCTGCTATAGCCATACTTTGAAATGAATTTTGGTGACCATATATACCCCCTCCAATTAGTCGCATGTAAAGAATGCAATTGATTTAAAGGGGACTAGAAAAGTATTTGTAAATTAGTTTAATCCAGGAGAACTCATAATGATGTATAAGAAATGTAAGGATGACATCATATGACACCATAAAAATATAGTGAAGGTACACTCATGAAAATGTATATAATGGTAGGTAAATCAATATGCCCTCATTGTTGCCCCCAAATTTAGTGCTATAGTAGTCGTCACGAGTGCTAGGTAAGGGATTATTTAAGAACATATGGTTGTGGGAGATATTGAATCATAATAAATTTGTTATGGAAGTATAATCATCCTAAAAGATGGTAAGAAGAAATGGCTTCTTGTTGGCATATGATTTGAATAAGTATAGAGTCAAAGGTGTTAGCATGGTAATTGTGGATGACCTAATAAGCATCACAAAAAAATATCATTTCAGTAAACCATATAATAAATAAGAATAATCATAAGCATTTAATTCATATGGACTAATTTTATGGAATTATATCTCATCAAATATAGAACGATAGTTGCTAATGTCATTACTTCCATGTCACCTTCCAAGTGGGGATAAATATGCAGAGCATGAAAGCTGAAAGCTCTAAATCTCAACCATTAATATTGAAAGGATCACTTCCAATAAATCATCTTCATTTTAGTTGTGTGGTTTGTGATCATTCTTAGGTAATTGAATATCAATATGATTTCTCTTTTGGTGAATGTGCTTGATATATGAGGAATGTGTTGGAAATTTAGTTGCGAAATGTGATACTGAGAGGGGGGTGAATCAGATATCACCTATTAATCCATTTTTGCATTACTAAAACTTTGCATTGCTTTAAACATAAACTACATCAATGTAATGAAGCAAATACATTCAACAACATTCAAGAAAGTACTCATAACACAATAATTTTGGTTACCCAGAAACCCTTGAAAGGTAAAACTGGGGTGGGGATGACACCCACAAATCTTCATTACTGCAGTATAAAGTTTGCCTATTAGGGCTACAAATTTGATCACAAAATATGATCTACCCTGTGAGGGGTCTACCCTGTTAAGAGCTAAAAGACTAATACAGTCTACCTTGTAAAAGGATTTAGAACTTACAACAAAGTAAGCACTCGGTTAAGATATTACAATAGGTCTGTTAAAACCACTTAGTTAAGAGATTTACCCTGACACACTTGTTAGAATGTCTCAGTACCTGATCCTTCAGTTTGCATTGTATGCTGATTACAAATCTTCTCCTTACAATATTGTTTTGATCTCATCTATCAAGTTTATCTCTGTTCTATCCTTCACTGCTTTACTCGGTCACTGAACTCTATCTGAATGCTTCATTGGTCTAAATGTACTCTCTGCTCATTCCTTCATTCCCTTTGCATTCTCTCACACACATATTAGGGTTCAGATCTTATCCTTATATAGGCAACTAAACTTCTTCAAGATTCAAGATCTATGATCCAAATTTACTCTTTTTGCCACTTAAGCTTTACTAATTTTGATTGGCTCCAAGTGTTGCATTGGGATCAATGAATATATAATAGGAGCGTAATTACCTCCGTAATTTCCTCAACAAACAAAATTCAAAATATGAATGTCGGCCAAAATGTTTTACCTCGATGATTGTGCCATAACAAAATCATATGTTGATTCTAGCTAACTCGGCAATTGATGTCCCTGGTACTCAGCATTCACTGATATCACTGTTGCTTGGTATTCATTACTTTACATAGCTCGGCAAAAACTTAACTCGGCTAATACAGAAATACATAGTGACCATAGGTTTACTCGGCAGTACTACTGCTCGGTAAATATACATTACATGACTCGGCCTATTCATGATGACTCAGTCGCAGTGATGACCGACCATCATTGCCTAGATAATGACTAAGTGTAAGTCACTAATAGTCAACAAAACTATAGAGATCTACAATCTCCCCCTTTGACATTAGTGGCAAAAACACTTTGTCATGACATTACAATTGTATTTACAAAAGTACTTAGTATTAGTAGAATACTCCCCCTAAGATATATATACAAAATTTTGTTACCTTCCTTTGTGCTTGAATATGTCATGTCATTTAATTTCCCCCTTGTTTTTGGCATGCTTGATTTCTTCGGGAGTAGGGATCGTGAAGTATTTTTCTAGAAATGGTTTATGAAGCATCATAACCATATGTAATGCAATTTCCCATCTTGATGTAGCAACTTTCAAAACTTATGACTGCACTTCTAGCTCGGCAGCTAGATGGACTAGGCTCTCGGCTGTAGATAGATTTGGATCTTTCTGTGTTAAGTCCTTAGCCTTGGCTAGCTCTCTTTGAATGGCCTCCAGATGAGGTGTCAACATTGTTTGCATAGAGAGTAGACGAGCCCTTATCTTACCATCATTAGTCATCAGCTCTGCTATCCTTCCTTGTGTATGCATAAGCTTGGCATAATGTTTTGAACTAGAATTTGCATCCAAGCTCAAGGATTGACCAGTAGACTTGATTTCTTGCTGTAGTTTGTCTACCAGCCCCTGGTTATCCTTTGTGAATTCTTCTACATTGCACAGTTTGGTAAGAAAAGATTGTGCATTCACTACCACTTCTTCTAAATCAGTTATCAGAGTAGAAAGTTCTACCTATTTTACTGCAATCTCGCACAGATACCTTGGTCATTACCTATGTTTCAAACTTCTTTTCTGACCACTGCAACAACTTGTCACTTGCATCACTTCTGTCATTGGTCACTTTCCTAACTATATGGACAAGTTGTTCCAGTATAGGAGCAAAATTATTTACATCAGACATTTCAAAAGCATCAATAAATATTTCTTTTATGTCTTGTAAGACTTGCTTTTGCTGATGTTCTCTTCTTAATTCTTCTTGCTTGCTTTTCCTCTTCAGTAGGTCTTGCAATATTTGCATCTACTCATATGATAAATTATCAGAATCCCATTTCAGAATTGCAATAACTTCATCAATAGTTACCTCCAGTGTGAAAACTTTCATTTTCTTTTTAAGTGCCTTCTTTGGTGTGCTCCCACTCGGCATTTGTACAAGAGCTTGTATTGCCTCTTGTTCCTTCGGCTCTTGAATATCCATAGCTTTGTCCTTCTCTTCTTTTCCCTTATCCTCCACATGAGGACTTACATTCGCTAATGCAGACTGATCTCCTTTATCTTTTTGTGACTCCTCGGCAGATGTAGAATGATGTGATGTTGCCGACTGATCCTATTCCTCGGTAGTGCTCATACCTGTTAATGTTTTATAGCTAGTTTCGGATTCTAGCTAAATATTTAATTATTATTTTAATTTATATCTTTAATTTAAATTAAATAAAATCGCAAATCAATTCCTAGGTGGGTCGGCCCACATAGGAATTGTTCCCTAAGTCGGTCCTTCTTTAAAACAAATTTCTTTTTGGCACCAAAAGAAATAAAACTATCTCTATGTGGGTCGTTCTCCTTAATCCTTCTATTCGGGCAGTATATAATGAAGTTTGTCGCAAGCATCAAATAGATAATCCACAACAAAAATAGCGACTTGGTCTGATTTCGATCTGTGCACCGGCAATTTGGGATCAGAACACTTGGACAACGAATATATATGCATCAATATACAAGTAATTCAATACTTGCCTGCAATCTGGTCTACAGTACTTGCGATCTACACTACAATACATGTGATCTGGACTATAATCCTTGCAATCTGGACTACAAATACGTATGAACTATTCTAGCATGACAGTGAACTCAAGAGGCAAACACTCAATGTATAAGGATTTCAGTTACAAACAGAGGAATCAGATTTACTGCATTCAAGTTCATATATACTTATGATCAGATCTGACCTGAGCTCATAAATATAATACAATCTAATTGTTGAAGTCTGAGATCTGATTCTACATCTGATCTAACCCTTGCATTGGCAATCTACTACTTACATTGGCAATATTGATATTGTCAGATTTTCTTCATTGATTAGGGATCTTCAGAAAATCACAGATTCGAGAGGTCTGTACTTGTAATTTGAAAGCCAATAATAGATGATCTAATTGTTGCTGGGTTTTTCCTCCAAGTGGGAGGTTTTCCCAGGGTAATTCTTTGTGTTCATTTATCTGTTTATCTGTTTAAGTTATTAATGTTCTGATCTGCTCACTAAATTTAACTTGGTATCAGAGCTAGGTTCGTATTGAACTAATCAGATCTGACAGGTCCCAAGTTCTTACTAACTGTATCAGATCTAACTTGTATTCTTTAGATTTGTTGTCTTTGTGTGTTTCCTTCTTGTGTCAAAATGGTGATAGGATTGAAGGTGGAAGACAGACTTGAAGGTGCCCTCAACTTCATCTCTTGGAAAGCACAAATTTTGATTACTCTTGAAGAACATGACTTGCTGGAATTTGTGCAAAGTGAAAAAGTTGAAACACCTACGGATCTGGAAGTACTTAATCAATTCAAAAAGAAAGCTATCAAGGCCAAGAAGATCCTAATAGATTCTATCAGAGATCATATTGTTCCTATCATCTCGAGGATGTCTTCATCCAGAGATATGTTCAAACAATTGGAAGACATGTTCGAAGTAAATAACATGAGCCAGGAACTTACCTTAAGAAGAGACTTACTTCAAATCAAAATGAAAGAGGACAAGTCAGTCATGGAGTTCTTCATGAGGATTTCAGAATTAAGAGATAAAATAAGTGCTATTGATAGTGAAGTTGTAGACAAGGATCTCGTCATGCTTGCACTCAAAGGTCTCCCTCCTTCATGGGAACCCTTCATTCAAGGTTTAAGCGGTAGAGGTAACTTTCCCTCATTTGATCTCCTTCGTGTTGACTGCATTCAAGAGGAATCTAAGCTCATATCAAGAGGGATCAAGTCCACTCATAATGAAGAAAACTTAGCTCTTGCTACTCAATCGGTCAAAGATGATCATTGGAAGAAGAACAACTTCAAGAGGATAATTGATTTCAGATCCAATGATGCTAACAACTCAAGGAAGAAGCCAAGAGATCTCTCTCATATCCAATGCTTCAAATGTAACAAATTTGGCCACTATGCCAGGGATTGTCAGGTTCAACTCTTTCAACAAAAGGCTAACCCAAGCGAAGTTGTCAACCTTGAAGATAAGGAAGACTTTCTCCTTTAAGCATTTCTTGTGTTAGATAATTTAGAATCAATGTTGTTTGAGATCTAACTATTTTTGTTGAAACTAACTTTAGGGAAAGGATATGTGTTGTAGATTTCTTTTAGTTGTGCAGGAGCAAGGATCAAGAGGGAGTCACACACTTTCTCATCTTACTTGAGTTTGTTATAGTCTAACCTATGTGGTAATATGATGGTAACTCTCTTGGATTAGAAGTGTTGCTTTTGGCTCAGTAATCTTGGATCTATTGATTTTTGAACTAACTTGGAAGGTTGAGTATATGATTTCCTAACTCTAAGTATAGGAAGTTGGTTGAATCGTCAATTGCTTGGAATGCTTCAGAATCAGGGTATATTGCTTCTTCAAGAAAAGCTTTTGGGATTGATTTTTCTATCACTTGAAGGATGTCTGAATGCTTTGAAAGTTATGTAGGGCTCAGCTTCTGCTAAGAGGGAATCTTAGCCTCATTGATGTATCTTGTATGCCACTCTTGCGGGCAATGCAAGGTGGACATTGTATCTTATTGTTTTAATCTTCCTTAAGTGAAGATGATTATTACCACCCTCTGCGGGCAATGCAAGGTGGAATTGTAAATCTTAATTTTGTCCATCCTCTGTGGGAAATGCAAGATGGTGTTGTAATAATTCTTATAAGTCCACCCTTTGCGGGCAATGTAAGGTGGCAAAGTTCCTCACCACCCTCTGCGGGCAATGTAAGGTAGTGTTGTATTGAAGTCCACCCTCTGCAGGCAATGTATGGTGGCAATCACCCTTTGCGGGCAATGTAAGGTGATCCTTTGAGGCTTGTCCTCTTCCACCCTTTGCAGGCAATGTATGGTGGGTCCATCCTCTGTAAGTAGGCATGATGGATATGGTTGATTTGTTTTTGCAGGTATGGATCCATCCTCTATGAGTAGGCATGATGGAGATCATGGAAGGAGTCCATGACATTGGCTAGAATCCTCCCTAGCTAAGAGGGAGTGTTAATGTTTTATAGCTAGTTTCGGATTCTAGCTAAATATTTAATTATTATTTTAATTTATATCTTTAATTTAAATTAAATAAAATCGCAGATCAATTCCTAGGTGGGTCGGCCCACAGGAATTGTTCCCTAAGTTGGCCCTTCCTTAAAACAAATTTCTTTTTGGTGCCAAAAGAAATAAAACTATCTCTATGTGGGTCGGCCTCCTTAATCCTTCTATTCGGGCAGTATATAATGAAGTTTTCTGCAAGCATCAAATAGATAATCCACAACAAAAATAGCGACTTGGTCTGATTTCGATCTGTGCACCAACAATTTGGGATTAGAACACTTGGACAACGAATATATATGCATCAATATACAAGTGATTCAATACTTGCTTGCAATCTGGTCTACAGTACTTGCAATCTACACTACAATACATGTGATCTGGACTACAATCCTTGCGATCTGGACTACAAATACATATGAACTGTTCTAGCATGACAGTGAACTCAAGAGGCAAACACTCAGTGTATAAGGATTTCAGTTACAGACAGAGGAATCAGATTTACTGCATTCAAGTTCATATATACTTACGATCAGATCTGACCTAAGCTCATAAATACGATACAATCTGATTGTTGAAGTCTGAGATCTGATTCTACATCTGATCTAACCCTTGCATTGGTGATCTACTACTTTCATTGGCGATATTGATATTGTCAAATTTTCTTCATTGATCAAGGATCTTCAGAAAATCATAGATTCGAGAGGTCTGTACTTGTAATTTGAAAGCCAATAATAGATGATCTAATTGTTGCTGGGTTTTTCCTCCAAGTGGGAGGTTTTCCCAGGGTAATTCTTTGTGTTCATTTATCTATTTATCTTTTTAAGTTATTAATGTTCTGATTTGCTCACTAAATTTAACAATACTGGCTAGCATGTCAACTGTAACAACTTCAGGTTTGGCGGGGGTGTGTTGACAGTTGATGTATCATCAATTTTCGGGTAATCTATTACTTGTAAGAGCACAATATTACTACTTGGCAAAGATGTTTCTTTTGCTTCCTCAGCTTGTATGTCCTCCTTGGTCAATACCTGAGTTTTTACTCGAGTATCCTCTGTGATGTCAACAATACTTACTTCATATACCTTTTGACATATATCTTCCTTGGGAGCTTCTATCTCATGAGTAGGTGGCTCAATTGCATCTTGTGCATTGTCTGGCTCAACACCCTTAGATGTGCCTGCGTCTTGATGTGCATCCTTGTCAATTAACAATCCATAAATTATCTTCCAAGTCATTAGACTTTCCTGTAGAACATCCTCAACCTTGCGTTGAAGGATAGAGTAAGCTCTTTGTTTGGGAATGAATCTGTTCCTATATTGTTCCACAACTTCCTGAATACTGGCAGAGCATAGATCTGGTACAACTTGAGCTAGTGTGCTCTCCCTTATCTACTTTTTGGTCATGAGAGAAAACTCCCATTTCTGTGCAACTCTATTGCTTAACTCTTTAGGGACTAGTTTCCCCAACTGTATAGGTAACATCTTGAAAGTGCAGAGCATCTCAAGAATAGCTTCTTCTACTTTTTCTTTATCCCCTATACTCAAGCTCTCAAACCTTAATTGCTTCAAACCTTCAAGTCCAACAAAGTTCTTGATAGTGTGGCATATTTCATCCACATTTGGTTTTATACTCTGCAATGCAACCTTCTTCTTTATCTCTTCATCACTTTCTGTCTCCTCATCATCTTTCTCTAAAATAAGTTTCCTCCTAGGCCTTTTGCTTATCTTGCTCGACACTGCCTTAGGATGAACAACTTTTCTTTTCCCTAAAGTAGGGGCTTGCTTTTGTATCTTGGCAATAGAAGAGACTGCCCTTGTTCTCAGCCTAAGCACAGGTGATGATGTAACCTTAGGTTTTTGAATCTTTTTACTTATGGGCTCGATAAGTACTGTCTTCTTGCCTTTCTTCTTTTCTACTTCTACCTCTTCTACTTCATCACTCTCATTGGAATCATTTGCTTCATCTTCTCCTAGTCCTTGTGTTAATTCAAGAGGTGCATCCTCCTATGTTTCTCCCATCATTTTAACTAGATTCTTCACAAGTTTCTTCCTTTTTCTCTCTATAGTTGCAACCTTCAATACCATAGTTATTTTGGATTGAGCCTCTACAAAAGTTCCAAAATAAGGAGCCTTTTTATCAATTTCTTCAGCTAATAGGGCTATTATAGCAGCTATGGTTTCATCAATGTTTACCTCATAAGGTAATGGCATCAGCCATGAAACCCTTGGTAAAACTACTTGTGCATAAGTGAAATCTGTGGCGAAGAAACAGATGTCTTGGCTATACTTTTCAACTAGAGACACATGAATCCTAGTCCTCTTCCTCATTTTCTTTTTGAACTCAATAAAATAATTCTCCATTACTCCTTCAAAACTTCCTCCTATCTGTCTTATGAACTCATTAATTTGGACCGTGACCAGTTTCTTCTTGTCCCATATTACTCCTCCAACAATAGGAAAACACTTATGAATATAAAAGAATAGACAGACGAGTAGGGAACCGAACTTACACATGGAATTCTTAGCCTTCTGGATTGAAGTTAGGTTCTTGGCAAGCTGAGTCAGCTGGAGCTCGGCGAGATCGGAAGTGTGTCCCTTGATAATTTTCCACGCTTGGTCCACAACCATGCATGGGATGCTGTCCAACTGACTGGATTGGTAGAATTTGTGTGCTATAACCGTTACTGCAAAGTCAATCTCTGGATTGATGATGGTGGAAATAGTCCTTCCGCGCTTGTTCCAAACTGCCTGTGTATTCGCCTGAATTTCCTCCTTGCTTGAACATTTCATTGTTCTCTTACCAAAAATTGTAGGGTATCCAGTTACCTGGTGAATCATATCCTTTGTTATCTTAACTGGTCCATCTTCCAACCATAATTGCATGTCGTGCATTCTATTCAATACGATTTTGATCCACTCCACTTTGAAATTCTGCGGAAAATCTAGGGCATGAACTAACCCTTGTTCGGCAACCGTATTGTGTTTCGGCTTCAACACTCCATCATTGCACAATTTGTCATATGCCTCCTTGGTCTTGTAATCTCCAATTTCTCTAATTTTACACATGTAACATGACCTAATATCATTCATTATCAATACATTTTCTAGAATCGAAGACAGAGCACCATTAAGATCTCCCTTGATTGTGCTCTTCGGAATGACCTAAAACTTTTGAGGCTTACATACTTCATTCCTTACTAACTGTCCGTTGAAAACCTCCATCTCTTGTTTCTTCGTTGCAGCAGATGAGGATGATGCCATTGATTTTAACTAAAAAAAAGATCTTGAAAAGATTTTGCTCGGTAGGGTACCTTTGTGAAAGTGTTTTGTAGATGATTCGTCGACGGCACGCTGAAGAGATTTGAATTCACCCTTAAACAAATAGGTTACACACTCTCTGAATCGCTCAAAGAAATCTCAATTCGCTGGTGAAATGAAATGAATGATAAACATTCTGCTTTGTAGACTTCAAACGGTCGAATTATGGCTTCATAAATGTTCTGTACATATTCTAGGTGGAATACAGCTGTCTCGACATTCTTATGTTAAGCTCGGTCAATATAACTGTTCAGACACAGCTCAGTGTACATCACATCTCGGCTAGCACAGGTGCTCAACATACATTGATAACTCGGTCAAAACACTAATGCTCGGCATAAAAAATGAATTGCTTCACATGGTTCAAATATGTCCTAATGCATCTTTATTTATGCAGATATGGACTTTTACTCAACTTTATGTTAGGAACTGATGTAAGATAAAACATTGCAAAACTCAGCTCCAAACATACCTTATTTACTTAGTTCAAAGAAGTGTGATCACTTGATCCATCGGATTGGGTGACCACAGATGCACTTGCTTCACTTGTGCTTTCTTCTTCTTTCTTCTTCCATGTTCTATTCATCTGATTTCTCAATTTCTCTCTTAAATCTTCATTATTGCATTGTTCATTGCTCGGTATGGGTGATCTACAATCTTTCTTTCGGTCACTGAACTTTACATAGCTCGGCAAAAACTTAACTCGGCTAATACAGAAATACATAGTGACCATAGGTTTACTCGACAGTACTACTGCTTGGTAAATATATATTACATGACTCGGCCTATTCATGATGACTCGGTTGCAGTGATGACCGACCATCATTGCCTAGATAATGACCAAGTGTAAGTCACTAATAGTCAACAAAACTATAGAGATCTACAAAATGGTTGTTGGGCTACATGTTATCAATTGCCCTTGCAATTTTGAAGTAGAATATGATTGTGCCAATTATTTTATTTTTCCTTTGGGAGTTATATGAAGGTAGTACCATTAGATGAACTGATGACGAGATTTCCAAATTTTACTTTCTTGTTCTTTCTTGGAGGACAGAGATGAATTCTTCTTTTCTTTTGTATATATTAAGGATGAAAAATAGTTTACACTTTCTTCACTTACGGGGAGAGGACATGGATTGTAGGCTAATTTTTTCTCTAGAGGACTCTTGAGACAATGAATAGGGATTCATGTGCTCCTTATCTTGTTTTTTTAATTTTTCCTTCCTTTTCTATAATGCATATTACAAGAATTGCAGGTTGAATTTTTCTCTAGGGAATCCTTGAGACAATAGAGAGGGATTCATTTGCTCCTTATCTCTTTTTTTAATTTGTTTTCAGTCCCTTTTCTATAATGCATATTTTATAACTTTTGAATTGATCTTGGTGCTCATACTTGTGTCTATATAATTATCATGTGAGAAATGACTCGATGTAAAGAATGCAATTGATTTGAAGGGGATTAGAAAAATATTTCTAAATTAGTTTAATATGGGAGAACTCATAATGATGTATAAGGAATGTAAGGATAACATCATGTAACACCATAAAAATATAGTGAAGGTATGCTCATGAAAGTGTATATAATGATAGGTATCAATATGCCCTCATTGTTACCCGCAAGTTTAGTGCTATAATAGTCGTCAAGAATGCTAGGTAAGGGGTTACATAAGAACATATACTTGTGGGAGATATTGAATTGTGACAAATTTTTTATGTAAGTATAATCATGCTAAAGGATGGTAAGAAGAAATGGCTTCTTGTTGGCATATGATTTGAATAAGCAGAGTCAAAGGTGTTAGCATGGTAACCATGGATGACCTAATAAGCATCATAGAAATATATCATTTCAGTAAAACATATGATCAATAAGAATAATCATGAGCATTTACATCATATGGACTATTTTTATGGAATTATATCTCATCAAATATAGTACAATAGTCGCTAATGTCATAAAGTCCATGTGACCTTCCAAGTGGGGATGAATATGTAGAGCATGAAAGCTCTAAATCTCAACCAACAATATTGAAAGGACCACTTCCAATAAATCATCTCCATTCTAGTTGTGTGGTTTGCACGATCATTCTTAAGTAATCGAATATCAATACGATTTCACTTTTGGTGAATGTACTTGATATATGAGGAATGGATGTTGGGCTACATGTTATCAATTGCCCTCGCAGTTTTGAATTAGAATATGATTGTGCCAATTATTTGATTTTTCCTTTGGGAATTATATGTTATCAGTTGCTCTTGCAGTTTTGAAGTAGAATATGATCGTGCCAATTATTTTTCCTTTGGGAATTATATGATGGTAGTACCATTCAGAGAAGTGATGAGGGGATTTCCAAATTTTATTTTCTTAGTCTTTCTTGGAGGATAGGGAGGAATTCTTCTTTGCTTTGGTATATATGAAGGATAAAAAATAGTTTACTCTTGCTTCACTTATGAGGACATGAATTGTAGATTAATTTTTTCACCAAAGGACTCTTGAGACAATGAAGACAGATTTGTGTGCTCCTTCTCTTGTTTTTAAATTTTTTTCTTCCTTTGCTATGATGCATATTAGAAGAATTGCAGGTTGACTTTTTCTCTAGAGAATCCTTAAGACAATAGAGAGAGATTCATGTGCTCCTTATCTCATGTTTTATTTATTTTTGGCCCCTTTGCTATAATACATATTATATAACTTTTAAACTGATCTTGGTGCTCATACTTGTGTCAATATAATTATTAAGTGAGAAATGACTTGATGTAAAGAACACAATTGTTTTGAAGGGGAGTAGAAAAATATTTGTAAATTAGTTTAATCTAGGAGAACTCATAATGATGTATAAGGAATGTAGGATAACATCGTGTAACACCATAAAAATATACTGAAGGTATGCTCATGAAAGTGTATATAATGATAGGTATCAATATGCCCTCATTTTTACCCCCAAATTTAGTGCTATAGTAGTCGTCATGAATGCTAAGTAAGGGGTTATATAAAGTTGAGCAGGATACACAATGTACCAAGATCTAAACCAAAACGACAAATAAGGGACTTAAAAATTGGAACCAATTTCTAGAGATGAGTAATAATGAATACAATATATAAGAATATATTATGTATAGACTTTATATTATTATATTAAAAAAAAATTAAAAAAAATTGTCATCTTTATCATTACAACTTTGTGTCTTTGATAATATGTAGACTTGGAATCTTAATAAATTTGTGAAGATTCTTATATAAATTTATTAATTCAAATTATATTAAATTTTAATTATTCTCGACATTAATTATTAATTAGTTGAGTGAATCTATATTTAAAAATTAAGAACACAATAGAATTAAAAAACTATATTTTTCTCTATCAAATTAAAAAACAATAAAAATAATTATACTAAGATATACAATAATATTTAGCTGATAGACTTTTCCCTGCGAGGTCACTTGTGACCATATGAAAGAAAACCTGTCTCACGGCCTCCAAACCTCCAAACCTGTCTCACGGTCGAAAACCACCGATAACCCTGTTTTCCTTGTGCAAATGTGGTTTGGGCGTTGCGTGCAACCATGTTGACACAGACTCTGTAGCCCATAATATCTTTTATGACTCCCTGGTGTTTCCATGATGACAAATACTTCATTAATATTAGATCTGCAGACGCTAATACTATGATGAACATCTGGAGTACCTAGATTTTGTGCCATGATAGTGGGAAAAGGGTAAATTTGGTGTCGATGCGAGTGTATTTCCGTCTGGTTGAAAGCAGTGTACACATTAGCTTCTGTCTGCAAGTTGTGTTGACCATTTCTCCTCTGCCATACTCATGTTAATGTAATCATGCCCAGTGCCATGGATGTCACTCTGCGATGACAAGTTTTAGTCCACTGCACGCACAACTCTGTAAGTTAATCATGGTAACTTGCTTTAGTTCACTTGTCCGCATTTACTTTCCAACTGTATTTGGGCCTTTTCAAAAATCTTTTAATTAATATGGGCTGTCATGATAACACCCATAAATAATGTCAACACAAATCATTTCTTCATGTCGGCAACAGTTGCAAGTTCAGAACAGGTATGCCCTTCTCTTTTGGTTGGTTTTTTTCAAATTGCAATTTGTTCGGCTCTGCTCTTTATCTTTGTTTTTGTGTTTTTCATTGTCTATAGAGAGAAAGGTTTTTAGCTCCCATTTGTTTATACTGCATGGGGTTTCTGTTTTTTTTTTTAAATGTCTCCAGAAAACAAACCCAATTTTAGCTAATATAATGGCAAGGTAAAACTCCATGTCTTCGCCTCATCCAGCATTCTCCCAAGCCAGCAACCCCTGCCATAGTAATATAGAACGCTAGAATATGAAAATTGTGGAACTATTAGTTAGCCTTCCTACAATTATTTTGTAACTCTCCACTGCTACCTATCACAAGCTTAATGTTTCCCACCTTTATCATGCCAGCTGCGAAATTGTTGAATAATGCAGTGTTATTGCTGCAATTCTATCAGATGTTTCAGCTTCAACTGCCTGCTATCCCTGAAGGAATAGATGGAAGCATTAGCGATCCGCATAATATGTTTGACAAAATGCCTAAGGAATATAACCATAGACAGGGCATGTGAACCGTTTGATAAAATGTCCTTTCGCAAGATGTAATAAAATTATGATTGAAATGGCTAATATTGCAGTTTAATAACAATCATAGCCACAATTCAGAAGCTGGAAAGCGTGCAAGTTGGTGAGAGTAATGTTTTTAAGGTTCATCAATAAGTGACCAAACTTCTGAAATGATCTACTTCAAAACTTGAACAATTACATTCTAGCTTGTCTAGTTTCTTTACATTTCACTTTGGTGAGGCAGATCTAGTGAAAGCTCAATGATAAGTTTCTTGAATTCAAAATTGGAAGACAACCACTGAACAAAACATCGTTAACTATGGATATAATATCAAGAAGTCTTTCCACCATGTGAAGTCTTTCCTTACTTCAATTCATCAATTTCCAAATGAACAGAGTGATATAGAATAATTAATGCAAGTTTAAGAGATGAAATTTACTGTAGACAGTAACAATGTCATTTTTAAAATCAATATGACTTGATTTAAAAATTAATATAGATTACATATCCTTAAAGACTAAATAGATTTCAAATATTTTCTATCCATAATTATATTATCAAAACATACTCCTACTGAAAGACTTGCCATTTATTAATTACCATTAAGATAACTAAATGTCACGTTTTGATTATTCAATCTGCTAAAAAATAATTTTATTTTCAAATAAGTAAAAACACACTAAATTTTCCATGAAATAATTGAAGACATCAAAAATTTATTTCTTGTCCTTATTTGAAAGAAAAGGAAAGAGCTGAAAAATCATATTCCAAGAAAGTTACATTAAAATGGAATGAAAAGACTTTTACAATACAAATAATGTTTAAGTAAGCCAAGAATATGTTGACAAAGGTTGGAAATCTGTCCAAGATTACATAGATGCATTAATTCGTTCTAAAAAATGCATCCCTACTGAAGAAGATGCTATAAACTTAATCAGAATTGAATGGAAGCATATAGTAATCTTTTGAGCCTTTGTTAAGTTGAGCAAAAACGGTATTGGTCCTTGCAAAATAGCAAGCAATAATTTTCACAGAATAGAATTATGCCATGTCTGAAGACAAGCAAGATCAACTACCAGCTCTTCAATCAGCGATCCAAAAATATCTACTTCTATAGTAGGTACCTATGGCCTCCAATACCTTTGTCCAATCTTCTGCCTCTTTCTTCCATGCCAACAACTACAAGATTTTCTACAACATTTGTATCAAACAAGTTGACAGCTGTCCATAAGGTCCCATTTGGCAAAGGCAGGGAGAATGCTGGAAAAATTCACCGACTATGGCACTATAAGTGCCAATTGCATTTTCTTGAAAGCTTGTAAATTCTTCTCCACAGGACATTTAATCAGTCAAGCAACTCACTTGCAATCTCCCTTTTTACAGGAAAATTTTTGTTTGTAACAACCCACCCCATATGCATTCGAGAAACAAGGAAAAAATAATTTTATTTAGCAAGCACCGTTAAAATACCAAATCCAAAATGTCCTGCAGAGGTTCCTACTCTTCACTATTGGGCACACATTTTTGCTAGGGCTGTCTCCATGTTCAGTGCTTCATTTGTACAAATCCCAAACAAATTTTTGCCTTGTTGTTTTATCAACATAGCAAAACACCGCGAAATCAACAATACATAGTAGTCACACCATCCTTTTAACTCAGTATGTTGTAGATGACTACAACCATGCAACTTAGTTTTACAACATCTGCAAATGAATTTAAGAGTCGCTGCAATTTTCATTCCATCTTGTGGTGAGTTCTTGAGAAATTACAGAAGGTGTCACCATCTAGCCGAATGAGATTTCTGCACACAAATTTGAAGAGGAAGATGGCCACAAGCTAAATGATTTATTGTTAGAATTTACATCCAGATACGATTTGATTTCAAATCAGATTTGATATCAAGTTAAATCAAATCAACATCTAGATTCGATCTGATTTGATATCAAGTTAAATTAAATCAACATCCAGATACAATTTGATTTTAAATCTGATTTGATATCAAATTAAATGGCATTTGATTGGGTGATTTTCTGGTGATGGGAAATGGTGACCAGTAAAAGTTGACAGATAACTGAAAACCAGGGAAAACCTTTTTGGATGGTAACTGAACAAACATTTTAGTTTCAGATACTTTGTGAGGAATTGAGTACTTAGGAATGATGTTAAATCACAAGGGATTCTCCTTGTTCTCCACAATGGAGTGAGCTATTTTTGAAAGTATAACTATGTTTGTCTGATTATATAACTATTGTCTTTTGTACTTGGGAATGTTATTTATGGTTAATATTGTTTCTATTTTTATACCTCATTGGAAGATAGATAGCTCAACAGTTCATCATCATTACTTGTTTTTTTTAATAGTTAAGAAAACTGTGTTTCTTTAACTTCATTTTTTAGCAAACTTTTAGTTACATTTTATCTCTTAATTTTCTATCGGCGTATCCCTTGAATCCCTTTTGGATGCAAGTGCTAGTTTATAATTTTCCGAAGTTTTCTTGCGATTCCATATATAAGTGGAATGAGGATAACAGTGCAAGTCGTTTTGGTACATTAATTTGATCTTTTTAAAAATTGTTATTTGCAGGTTCGAAGCTCAGCTAGTGAAGAGGGTGGTGAATGAGGCTATTAGAACTTTGGACAGAGTGCAGTTAGAAGTTGCCAAGCACCCTGTGGGACTGGAAACCGTGACCCACGATCTCATTCACAAATTTAAACTCAATTCAAAGGAAGGCATGGTTAAAGCTGGATTGTGGGGTATTGGAGGAATTGGAAAGACCACAACCGCCAAGGCTGTGTATAATAAAGTGTATTGTGATTTTGATTCAGCGTCCTTTGTACCAAATGTCCGCGCCACTGCTGCAGATGCCACGGGCCTTACAAAATTGCAGACAAAAATTCTGAAAGATATAACCAAATGTGGTGGTGAAGTGGACAGTGTTGATGAAGGAAAAACTTTGTTGAGAGATTGTTTGGGAGGAAAACGCCTGCTTCTCATTCTAGATGATGTGGATGATAATGTGCAATTGAATGCTTTGGCTGGGTTTTCGCTGGCCCCTGGTAGCAGACTTATTATTACTACTAGAAACAAACACATTCTCCATGTTGCAGGGATCTCAGCTGAATGTATCCACGAGATGAGTGGATTGCACATAAATGAAAGTCTCGAGTTATTTAGCTGGCACGCTTTTTTGAGAGAATCTCCAAGGCCCGGTTTTGAAGATCTGTCCAGAAGAATAGTTGAAGCTTGTAGGGGGCATCCTCTTTCACTGGAAGTGATTGGAGCCTTTCTGTATGATAAGCACAATGAAAGAGAGTGCTGGACAGAAGCTGCTGACAACATTACTCTAAACCAAGACATTCTCAAAACACTCTACATCAGCTACAGTGCTCTTACTGACGAGGAAAAAGAAATATTCCTTGACATCGCTTGCTTCTTCGTCGGAGAAAACAAAAGCCTTCCCATTATTTTTTGGAAAGCTTTGTACAGGAGTGTACACATAGCTATATCCAATCTTTCCCTCAAGTTACTGATAAAGATTGACGACAATGGTGAATTTGATATGCATGACCATTTGCGGGATATGGGGCGGACCATTGCTGAAAAGGAAAAACAGGGTACCCGACTATGGGAGGGGGATCATTTAAGCACCGTATGCAATAACATCAATTTCTCTCGCCTTCGACTGAATGGAGGTGATTCACAAAGTCATCAAACATTGTACAGACCTGGTCTACAACTGCTTCCTTCAAGTTTAATATGGTTAAAGATGGAAGATCGTAGCTTTGCAACACAAGACCCATTTCAATTCAGTCTTGTGGGTAACATTTTGCAAATGTGGATAATGCAAGTACGTGGCGATCTTTCCAACTTCCAATATTCACTTTCTAATATTCTTGGCAAACTGTCACAGCTGCAGCATTTAGACTTGGGAGGGTGTACAAATTTAAATAACCTCCTTGATACGATTGGCAACTTATCAGAGCTGCAGCATTTATATTTAGGAGGGTGTACAAATTTAAATAACCTTCCTGATACCATCGACAATCTATCACAGCTGCAACATTTATGCTTGGGAGGGTGTACAAATTTTAATAACCTTCCTGATACCATTGGCAACCTATCACAGCTGCAACATTTATACTTAGAAGAGTGTACAAATTTAAATAACCTCCCTGATACCATTGGCAACCTATCACAGCTGCAACATTTATACTTGGGAGGGTGTAAAAATTTAAATAACCTCTCTGATACCATTGGCAACCTATCACAGCTGCAACATTTATACTTGGGAGGGTGTACAAATTTAAATAACCTCCCTCATACCATTGGCAACCTATCACAACTGCAACATTTAGACTTGTTGGGAGGGTGTTCAAATTTTAATAACCTCCCTGATACCATTGGCAACCTATCACAGCTGCAACATTTAAACTTAGGATGGTGTAAAAATTTAAATAACCTCCCTGATACCGTTGGCAACCTATCACATCTGAGGCATTTAAACTTGGGAGGGTGTAAAAATTTAAATAACCTCCCTGATACCATTGACAACCTATCACAGCTGCAACAATTAAACTTGGGAGGATGTAAAAGTTTAAATAACCTCCCTGATACTATCGGCAACCTATCACAGCTGCAACAATTAAACTTGGGAGGATGTAAAAGTTTAAATAACCTCCCTGATACTATCGGCAACCTATCACAGCTGCAACATTTAAACTTGGGAGGGCGTAAAAATTTAAATAACCTCCCTGATACCATTGCCAACCTATCACAACTGCAGCATTTAAACTTAGGAGGGTGTACAAATTTAAATAACCTCCTTGATACCATTGGCAACCTATCACAGTTGCAACATTTAAACTTGGAAGAGTGTACAAATTTAAATAGCCTCCCTGATACCATTGGCAACCTATCACAGCTGCAACATTTATATTTGGGAGGGTGTACAAATTTAAATAACCTCCTTGATACCATTGGCAACCTATCACAGCTGCAACATTTAGACTTGGGAGGGCGTACCAATTTAAATAACCTCCCTGATACCATTGGCAACCTATCACAGCTGCAGGATTTATACTTGAGAGGGTGTACGAATTTAAATAACCTCCCCGATACCATTGGCAACCTATCACAGCTGCAGGATTTATACTTGAGAGGGTGTACGAATTTAAATAACCTCCCCGATACCATTGGCAACCTATCACAGCTGCAGGATTTATACTTGAGAGGGTGTACGAATTTAAATAACCTCCCCGATACCATTGGCAACCTATCACAGCTGTAGGATTTATAATTGGGAGGGTGTACAAATTTAAATAACCTCCTTGATGCCAATTTAAATAACCTCCTTGGTACCATTGGCAACCTATGAAGCTGCAAATAGTGGGTCATCACCGAGGCACAAAGTGAATGGCAACAAGTGGATTATACACTCTTTCTTGAATTTGACGAATTTGTGGTGGGTTATGAGTTGCATTCAAGGTGTTCAAGTTTTGAAGTATGGTGTACCGTTTTCATGATGATCACCGGTAAGCTCTTCACTTCTCTCTTCCATTAATTTATTTAAATTATTTGAATAATACGGGAGAGTTTTATATATATCTAACTTATATCTCTATTTAGAAGAGGTAGTGGATAGTTATTGTTTTTCAATATATATTCGTTTAATTCATTTAATTGACATATGAAAATCTTTTATTTTTTAATATTTATTATTTTTAAAAATTATAATTTTTATAATTATTTAATTTTATAAATCATAAGCAAGTTTGAAAAATTCAATCATAATAGTTTTAATATATTTTGTTTCATTTATTAAAATTTTTTTTAATCTGATATAACTATAAAATTATATGTTTTTATTTAATAAAAAATGTCCCATCAATGCATATAGCCAAAAAGATGCCTCTAAATTTTTAAAACAACCACTCATGTGGTGCCACATAGCACACTATTGAACTATATAATAAGAATGAAATATGTACATAATTTAAACATCAGATATAAAAAGGTTAACCAAGACATGTAGAACAAATACTAAATGTAGAATATGAAACCACTTTAATATAATCACTGTATCTTATAAGAAATTATATTAATAAATCATATTATAATTAATTATATGAACAGAAGGCTTGGCCTGATTTGATTGGCAAGAGCTTCAAAGCATGAGGTTAGAAAGTCCAGTCTAACATCATGTCCATCTTCAGAGTAGCCTCCTCCACACAAATATCTAATACAAGCATTACAATGGATCACCATGAATAGGGAAATCCCTCTTCAAGATATAAGCTTGGATCATGTCAACTATATCTCTAGGATTTTATTTAAGCCTCCTTCAGGAGGGCACCCTCCCTGCCTAATTTTGGACCCCACGATACCTGCATCTATTCATTTCTCCAAAAGAGCTAGCCGGCCCAACACTTCTTTTGTCACCTACAACAATGATTATTATGACGGTGCTAATGAAGCCAAGGTTCCTATGGGGGATGTTACATTCTTCATTCACTATAATAAACTAATCTGAATTTACTACTATAATTACCTCAGCCAACAGAAGAGAAAAACAAACCCAAAACTATTCTAACCAACATGCAAACATATATATTTATTATAATTTTGTTCAGTTATAAACATTAAGATTGAGCCTAATATGACATGATATTTCTTGTTAGGTACTCCCAACATGCAAACTCTATACTGAGTGATATAGAACTGGCGTAATAACATGATATTTTAACTGATGACTTTAATGCACCCTATATAAATTTGTATCAAGATACACCACATACTGCTCCTGAGGGTTTCCGTCCCTAAGATGACAGGTTCACCCTCCAAGGATTTTGGGTTGTTTTCGTAATCCAAAATTTTGTGCCTTTCAGGCATGAAAAAGACTAAAAGACCAAGCCAACATCACTTTACAGGAGTAGTACATATAACAAGAAAAAGGCCCTCAAGGTAAAATACGAATCCCATACCTTATTTCATGCAGTAGAGTTATTTATGATGTTTATATAACATAATTATGTTGTTACTTTAAAGTTTGAGGCAGGGAGTTTCAGTGCTCAGAAGTTTGTGATGTCAACTCACTCACTGTCGATGACCATCATGAAGAGCATCTAGCCATCTGGCAGGTAAATTATTTTCGTTTGTATAAATTTTGTGGAAGTGTATCCAATTGTCTGATTATTCTAATACTTGTTATGAATTGCTTTATTGTTTCTTTTTTCAAAACGGTATTAGAGAAGACCATGCCAAAAAGCTTGAGGAGCTTCGAGAGATTATGTCTGCTGCTCTGGATCAAATTTACTAGAAGGTAAAGCTAGATGAACTTTTACGGTCCCATTGACCTGTTTGGTCATTTTTAGGAGAGATCAATATAATTTGATGTGATTTGGAATTGTGAACATGCAATGGAAGAATGTTTTGGTAAAAGAATGGAATTATAATTGAGAATTACAGAGAGCGAAAAGAGGGTGAAAGAACTCTTAGGCATTAATGTTTCTCAGGTAAACCAATAAAAGGCTGATTGGATTGTTCTAGATGAGATTTTAGCTCTTGATGCAGGGGCATGTTGTTCAACTCAAGTTTCTTGTAGCTTCATTATTTTTGGAACCCAGATATATTATATGTACGGTAGATTATTAGTAAACTCATATACAAAGTAAATAAGATGAAAGTAATGAATCATCAGAAACTCTAGTGGTCTTTTCTTGTGAATTTGATTTCATGGTCTGTCCTATAAAAGTCCGACTTCAATTTTTTTTTTGGTGGATTTACATTTACAAGTAGTTGTCCCTAGCTCTTTTTGATTGAGCTTGTTCTAGGCTTTGAGAGGCTAGAATAAAATCAAATTTAGTATGTTGGTGTGGATTTGCATTCGAAAGTAAGTGAACCAAGTTCCTTTGATTTCTCAGCTTGTTCCAACCTTTGGGAGACTACCAAAGGAGTGAATTCAAATAAAGGAAATGCCTCAAAAACTTTGCATCAATTATCTGCAGCCCCTTGTAGATTCAAATCTGTACTTATGTTTTGGATTGCTCTGCATTTTCAGAAGACGAAAAATACATAATTCAAAAACTGACGGGTAGCAGTGTATTTTAAATTTTTAGGTTGGGATGAATGAATTGCATGCAATGGGAATATTTCTGCAAAGAGGTGTCGCCAGAGTAACAATCGTACACTAGCCTACTTCCGATGTTTTCTCTCTAATTCAATATTCAACACAGGTATTGATAAAGCCATGCATTTCTTTTTAAATTTAAAATTTATCTATAAATTTATTATAGAGAGACCCGATTCGGCCTATTTTTGTTAGAAGTGAAGGCCAACAGGCATCCATTTTATTATGTATTTTATTATGTTTGTTGGGTTCTACAAACCTTTCATTGTATTCATCTGGAGTCTTTATATATTGGCTGCTCCTGTTCATTTGTAATTAACTTTTGAGATATAATACAATACTCTGCAGTCTGGACGTAGCCACAATTTGTGGTGAACCAGGATAAATCGTGTCTTTGTGTTCGCTATTTAGTTTTTAATCTGCTGTATATTTTTTTCGTTTTTTCAATCCTTTCAATTGGTATTAGAGCACAGGCTGTGCAGGGTGGAAATCGGGGTTGAATTTCCGGAGAGATGGAGGATTCGAAAATAGAGAAATTCGCAGGCAAAAACTTCAGCCTGTGGAAAGTGCAGATGCGTTCTTTGCTAATCAAGCAAGAACTTGAAATCGCAATAGATGGAAAAGCTAATAAACCAGTAGCGATGTCGGATGAATATTGGAAGAAAATTGATGATAAAGCAATGGCATCAATCTTTTTTTCGCTGTCACAAAATGTTCTGTTTAATGTCTACAATGAAAAGACAACAAAAGAAGTTTGGGATAAACTTCAGAGCACATACGAAATGGCATTGGCTGCGAACAAAATCTTCATTATGAAGAAGCTTTATAAGCTGAAAATGAAGGAAGGAACTACGATGTCGAATCATGTGAATGATTTGAACACTTTATTGTGTCAACCAACCTCGGTTGGAATGACTCAAGATGATGAAGCCAAAGCTATCATCTTATTATGTTCTTTACCGGATAGCTGGGATCCCGTAGTTACAGCAGTTAGCACTGCTAATTCCTCAAAGAAGCTGGTCTATGATGATGTGGTTGCTACTTTACTTAGTGAAGATATGAGAAGAAGTAACAAAGACACCCCAGCCGGTGATGCCCTTACCATGGCGAGCACCAAAAAAAAGGGGAAGAAGCCAGCATAGAAACAATAATAATAACCACAATTACAATCAAAGGAAATCAAGATCACCCAATCGATCAAAGTCAAGAGGAAGAAATGGAGAGTGCTGGTTTTGTGGCAAACCAAGCCACTCAAAACGAAATTGTAGATTTTACAAGAAAGCACAAGAAAAAGTGAGGAATTGTGAAGTTAATACAGCCTATGGAGCAGATGAAGCTGCTCTAGTTCTTTCTACAAGCGACTCAAAATTAGATTCTTGGGTGATAGATTCTGGAGCCTCCTTCCATGCTACTTCAAGTACGGATTATTTTAAAAATTATCAAGAAGGTGAATTTGGAGAAGTGTTTTTGGGCGACAATAAAGCATGTAAAATTATTGGGAAAGGAGAAGTTCTTTTGCATCTAGAAGGTGGAGCAAAATTGTTGCTCAAGGATGTTAGACATGTTCCTCAATTAAAGAGGAATTTAATTTCAGTCAGCCAACTATATATCCAAGGATTTAAAACAGAACTCACGGATACTTGGAAAATAGTCAAAGGTTCATTGGCTATTGCTAAAGGAGAGAAGACCGGTAGCCTCTATATTTTGAAACCAATCAATGAGGTGGGAGCTGCTATGACAGTCATAGGCAGCGATGCGGCACTTTGGCATCAAAGATTAGGCCACATGAGCAAGAAAGGCCTAGAAGCACTACTCAACAGGGATCAACTACCAGGTCTCCAATCTGCAAACTTGGAGTTTTGTGAACATTGTCTCTACGGCAAGCAAAAGCGGGTCAGCTTCTTGAAAGATGGGCATGAGATAAAGGCAAAACCATTGGAGCTTGTGCACTCGGATGTATTTGGTCCTACCAAGGTAAGCTCTTTAGGAGGCGCTAAATATTTCGTTACTTTCCTTGATGATTGTACTATGAAAGGTTGGATATATATGATGGCAAATAAATCAGAAGTTTTTTCTAAATTTAAAATTTTCAAAGCTCTTGTTGAAAACCAAAGAGGCCACAAAATTAAATGTTTAAAAACGGATAATGGAGGGGAGTTTTGTTCGCTGGAATTCGATAACTATTGTGCAGATAATGGTATCCATAGGGTGAAAGTTGTCCCCTACACCCCTCAAGAAAATGGGGCAGCGGAAAGGCTTAATAGAACAATCCTTGAGAAAGCTCGCTGTATGCTTTCTCATGCAGGTTTGGGAAAAGAGTTTTGGGCTGAAGCATGCAATACGGCGGTGTACTTGATCAATCGAAGTCCATCATCAAAGTTGAATTTCGAAATTTCGGAAGAAGAATGAAAGGGAAGAAGAATTTCCTACTCCCATCTTAAAGTGTTTGGTTGCCAGGCTTTTGCACATGTTCCTAAAGAAAAACGGAGCAAGTTGGATCCCAAATCACAACCTTGCATATTCGTTGGATATGGGGAAGAACAATTTGGTTATAGACTTTGGAGCTTAACTGATAAGAAAATTATCAGAAGCAGGGATGTAGTCTTTAATGAAAATACATTTCCTCACTCTAAAGAAGAAGAAATTTCTACAAAAGAATATATTCCCCTATTCGATATGATGAACAATGGCAATCAGAATACTTCTAGCCATTTACATGTGAATCCTACAGCCAACTCCCGAGTCTCTGCTCTATCCTCAATGCCTTATCATAGCTCTTCATCAGAAGACTTGTTGAATGAAAACATTTATAATTACGATTACTCTGCTCTCGGTAATCAACACAGCGGTAGGCACATTGAAATTGGTCATGAAGATAATGTTAACAGTCAATTCGCATCCCAATTTGCACATGGGAGCAGAGCTAACGGTTTTAACAGAGACACCACTCTTGGTTTTGACAGAGAAACTCACGGTTTCAGCAAAGAGCTTGGCATTCACAGTGGCAACACCAGTCAATACAATCATAGTCAATACGATGATACTACTCACGGTCATCAAGATCATATTTGTGCTAAGCATTACCTTGATGACCACAGGCTGCATCTAATAGTTGTTTAATTGCTCAAGAAATCACATCAAGTTTGGCAGCTACTCTGCCTGCCTCAAAACTGGCTGTGCAGTCATCAACAACTTAAACAAGGATTTAAATAAATCAAGTGAAGGTGGCAGTCAAAAGGATCATGGGGATGCTCAGTAGAGGATCTTTCCTCATTCCATTCCACTCAGGTTAATATGAGCAAACAGAAGCAAAACCTGGAAAATCAAATGCCTTGCAATAACAAGGGCTTCTCAATCCCTTGGCATGATTAAATAGGCAATTTAGCCATAATCATAGTAGATGACATTCTATAAAAATGTGGTCATTGAAAAATTTGTTTGGAATTCTTATTTGGACTCGAAGCCCTGTTTTAAAACTGGAATGCCACTATTAATCCGTATTGTGAATTTTATATATCTGTCATTTTTCATTTTGTATCTTGTCTTGTTTAGGTGATGTATTCATGCACACATAATGACTAATGGCATGATATTTTGTAAAGTTGGGCTCATTGTTGTAACTTCTTAATGTACATACACATAAACAAACATTTAGTCCTACTCTTATTATTTAAATAGACATTTTTATGCATTCATCTTAGCCAGTTGTTTATCACATCTATCTATGAATCTACCTCCATTTAGTTGTTCTAGTTCTAAATTCAAACTTTCAATTTGACCAGCTAGACCCATTTTTGGTATATGTAACATGCTAGCATCAAAAGACATTCAATGCATTTGTTGTGATCACCTCTCTCACATCTTAGAATCTACACGCAATTAAATTATTATCATTCTAATTAGAGATTAAAGTAATACTTTTTAATTTAGTGTAACAAAAGGAGTAAAATTTTTGAATCTCAGGTGATTGGCTACCTTTTCATTTATTGTAGCAAAAGGAGTAAAAAATTTTAATCTTGGGTGGCTGGCTATTGTTTTGATATTGTTCAATTTTTAAGAGGTTGATTAAGGTATAGTATTCTCATGGTTAGGTTTGATCATGCTACAATGTTTTTATGGTTAGATCATTTGACAAACCTCACAAGACATTTTGAACACCACTAGTCTCTATTCCTCAAAAAATAAGGAAAAATCACCAAGTAGAGATTTACCAATTACCAAGGCAAAACCATATGAAAGTAACCATATTATATTTGCAACCATGAACAAGTCACCATGGCTCTGAATTTATCCTATCCTTGATTTCCAACACATTTTAAAATAGGATAGGATAGGTGTTGAAAATCTAAGATAGGATAGGTGTTTAACTAGATAAGTTGAAAATCTAGTGTTTAATTTTATTTTAAAAAAATTAATGAATATTTAGTTTTTCATTTTTTACAATTAATTTTGATTTAGAAAGTTATGGTTTCCATGAGATGTAAGTGTTTACCCACTGGGGTAGACTAGTTTACTGATGCATAGACATTATACATGAAATGTAAATAATAGAGATGGATCAGAGAACACCAAAGCTTTCATTAATCATTCAGAACTTAGTACAATAATCATGATCCCCTCGAAGAGCAAGTACAATATTTATATAAAACCCGAAGGGGTGCAACCAAACGTCGTCGCCCGTTCCCAATCGCCGATAGTATCAACTACCTATCGGTGCATACATCACATAACTAACACCTGACAGCATAATAAACTTTACGGCTAACATCATCCCCCTTAAAGAAAAGTCATCTCTGGACGACAACAAAATGTTCGGGACAGAACAACAAAATAACAATGACGAACTACCATGGACAAAAACTAGGACCGAGAAGAAGAGTGAGGCAGAGGAAGCGTCCTTGATGAGGAAGTGTGTTGTTCTGTTGGAGGAACTGGTGCAGTGGATGACCCCAACTGAGCCTGGAGCTCACACACCTATGTATTTCTAGTCTGCAAGTGCCCTTTAGCTACCATCTGCAACTCGAAGGCGGACTTAACCATCAAAGCAGCCTCCAAAAGTTCCTTTTCCTTGGCCTCATTCTCCGCCTTTGTTGCTGCCAACCACTACTCCCAAGCCACGGTCTCCCTAGCCAGTCTCTCTTCCAGAGCAACCCGTGCTACCTGTTCAGCCACCAACTCTTGGGTGCGCTGGAGTAAGTCTCCCTCCACTACCTTGAGCTTGGTGCCTAGCTCCTCCCGAGCTCTCTGTGCTGTCACCAAGGCAATCTCATGGTATGACGAGACATACTCAGATTGCCTCAACGCATAGTACCCATCTCGAATTGTCTGCTCAATCTCTCGAACAAGAGATGCTACCTCACTCTCAATTACTGGCGTAGGAACAACCCATGCAACCAACATCTCTGTAGTCTCTTCAATAGGCCACAACCCCTGCTCAAAACACTCGACAAATGCTGCACCACAACCCACTCGTGCAAAGGCTAGGAGACGCCTCAAATCTTGAACCACAGTCGCCATAGTGTGAGACTCTACCACAGCCACCAACCGATGTCCTCGAGTGACCATGTCTGCCAAATAGGCCTCCATGTCCTCTCCCTCCAACGACTGAGATCGGGTGAGGGCTGTCGGGTGAGACAACTCGAATCCACAAGGTGCCCCCGTTACTACACCTCCCATTGCCTCGATCAGTTGAACTACTAATTGAGCGACTGTCTCCACAACCCCATCCGCTTCAGATAAGGATGGAATATCCGTTGCCATTGTGACATCCGTAGAGTCTATACCAATAATCTTTGGAGGGCCATCTCGTCGAGGAGAAAGAACTGTTGCGGGTGGTGGAGCAGGAACCAGCTTAAACTGTCAGTTGATCCAAGAACGCATTGCTCCAACACAGGTAGGGTCGGTCGGGGGAGGTGGATTAGTTGGTGAGGAATCCTGCAAAAGTGTTGCATCTACTGTCACTACAACATCTGATCCTACCACATCCATCTGAATCTAACCCTCGCAAATATCTTGGGTGCCTCCGAGTACTTCCTCCGTCGCAACTGACATTGCTACCCCCACTAGAGGTTCAGTATCACCCTTGGCTGTAATGGCCACAACTTCTTCCTCAGGTGGAAACTTGACTACAGGAATTGTCGGACTCACCACCTCTGTGGAAGTCAAGTGGGTCGAGGCAGACAACACCGACGCGGAAAACTAGACCAGTGGGGCTGCCGAGGTGGATTCCACTGCCTCCATGCACACTGCCTCCTTGATGATATCACTATCCTCCTCTGAGTCTGTGTCAGAAGGCTTTGGAGTGGCTTCGCAACCACTATCAATATCGTCGGGGTCGGACTCCACAACTATTTGCCAACGTCGCTTATGTCCATTGGTTGTACCTCGAGTATCCAAATAGATCCAGTGAAACACAGGAGGGACTCCCATTGTGAGCTTTCCTTGTGGCTTGAGTTCTAACTTGGCTACGAGAATCTACCTGAGTGCGGCCTCAAGAAACAATTCGATGGCATAATGGGGCATGGAAAAAGTCTGATGTTGTAATGTCATAAACTCCAACATTCTATCTGCCAACACCAAAGCCCAATCATATACCACACCATTCATTAGTCCCTACATGTAAATAATATGTGGGAGGGCAATATTAGAGGCATGACTCAAGCTTGTCAACCCGCTCTTGATTACATCCAGAATGCAACGCCAAGCCCCCTCTGCTGCGAACTCCTTCCGAAGGCCTCTTGCTTTCGTCACCTTTATCATAGAGTCCAACTCCACTGGAGTGAGAGGACGACATACACGCTTTATCCAAGATTCCTTCCTTTCTACTAGCATTTTCTATGTTTTGGTTTCCACCTACCGCCCGTTGCGCCCTGGAATGCCAAAGATGTGTGTGAATTCCTCAGCGCCACACAAGACTGTGAGCCGGTGTTTCCGATACACAAAAATACTCTTCCTCGTATGCTTATCGAAACCCTGGATCATTACCCTCAAAATGGGTTCAAAGTTGCGCACTAGAAACAAGGGCATTTGAATAGCCCAATGGACACCAGCCTACCTTAGGAATTTCTTCATTTCGTCGTCCTCCGGAGTTTCCTTCCACCATTTCCTACACTCAAGTCCATTGAGGCCTTCAAATGCTACAGTCTGGTAGGTGATGGCTTCTTTTCCCTCCTGCTGAGCAGACTTGAGCTTTTTCGTGCTACTCCCAGTTGCCTATCTATGACCTGCAACTTTAACTCTAGAAGGCAGTATGGTAGCCTTCTTGTCCATGGCTGTACTTCATGAACTGCTTGCCTACAAGTGATTCTTCCAGTGACTCCTCTTGTCGACTGAATGCATCTTAACTGTTTTGCAATTCAAGAAACCGTTATAGTAAAAAATTGCTCTCTTCTCCGCAGCTGTTTATTTTCTTTCTACGGCCCGTTTCTTTCTTCCCATCGCACGGCTGGGTCGGCTGACCGTTTTTAAACCACGGTGGAGTTCCACCGTTTGGCAAACCACTTAGTGGCCCCACCGTCAAGTGGTTCCATCGTTCGATGGTTCCACCGTTGGGCGGTTCCATCGTTCGACGGTGCCCACCGTACCAAACTTCTTTTCTTCTTCCTCTTTTTTTTCAACTATTTTCTTGGTGGTCACCTAATGGTGCGTGGTGGGCTCGACAATCATTGTACGACTTCAACTTTGAGTTGTTGACGTCGGCTATGGGTTACCCGTTTAACGTGGACAATTAATTGCCCCATTGGCATTGACTTCCCGAACTTGGTATGGGCCTAACCATTTTTCCTTAAACTTGTCAGGTTTGATCTCATTCCGCCCATTGTACTTCAGTATGAGTTGCCCTGGGGAGAATCGAGTGTGTCGAAGGTGCTTGTCGTGCCAATGCTTCCGACGCTATTGGGCCATGTCCGTTGTCCACTGTGCCAACATCCGTTGTTTGTCGAGTTTTTTAAGGGCATGCAAACGTTCTCTGAGGCTCTCCATGTCGCCCAGTTTGTTGTCGAGTGTTACTCAAAGACTGGGCACCATAAATTCCATCGGGACTACGGCCTCTTGTCCGTACATCAACTGGAATGGAGTGTGTCCCATGGTAACCTTGTATGTTGTACAGTATGCCCATAGTACCGACGGAATTCACTCTTCCCAGTCCTCGTCTTCTACTCCGCATGACTTGTAAATTACTGACACGAGTATCTTGTTGGTGGCTTTGGCCTTCCCATTTGCCCTCGGGTAGTAGGGGCTCGAGAGTGAGTGAAATTTTTTTAATTCCGTGGTGAGAAACCGTATTACATGGTTAACAAAATGCCCTCCTATGTTGCTAGTGAGCTAAATAGGTATGTCGTACCATGTGATTATCTGTTCATAGATAAATTCTATCGTGCTTACTGTAGAGTTGTCCGATAGGGTTTTGGCTTCGACCCATTTGGTAAGGTATTTGGTTGCCACCACAATGTATCGACACATGTGTCTCTTGCTTTCCTTTAGCGGTCTGACAAAATCTAGTCCCCATTGCTCACACAACTCTTGAGCATTGGATGGGGTTAATGGCATAAAGTCTCGCTTGAGTGGTTTTCCAACTCTTTGACAGGTGTCGCAACTCACCACCCATTCCCATGCGTCATTGGACAATGTGGGCCACCATAGCCCTGTGAGTAAAACCTTCCGCATTGTTGTATCTGATCCCATATGCCCTCCGGTGGGACCTTCATGGGCCTCCCTCAGAACACCCTGTACTTCTTCCATCATACACCTCTGAAGTATTTGGTCGGGTCCCATTTTGTACAAAAACTCGTTAATGAGTTGAAAGGTCTTACTTCTAAGGACAAGTTTCCTTCTCTCTCTTGACGGCATTCCTTTCGAAAATTGTCCCGTGGACAAGAATTATCCAATGCTTGCATACCACGGGGAAAGAACAACAATACCAAAAAGATGGGCATCCGAAAAGTCGTCATTCACCCCCTTGGGTGGCTCCCCAGATTTGATGCGCGATAGGTGGTCAGCACACGCGTGACTTTTTCCTGGTCGTACTATGATGTTAAAGGTGAACTCCTGCAACAGAAGCAATCATCTTCTTACTCGACCCTGAATAAGTGGTTTGTTCACCAAGTACATTAAGCACTGATGATCCACAAAGAAGGTGAATGGGGTAGCGAGTAAGTAATGCCAAAATTTTTGTATAGTATACACCATCCCCAACGCTTCTCTCTCCATCGTGTTGTAATTTTTCTCTGCCTTTGAGAATTCTACTTGCAAATTATATGGGGTGATCTAACTTGTGGTCACCCACCTGCACCAACGTGGCTCTAATCGCGAAATTGGATACATCCACATGCACATAAAATTCTTTGTCCCAGTTAGGATACGCTAGGATAGGTGCGGCTACCAACCTTGCCTTAAGGTCTTCAAAGGCTTCCCCTTGCTACATTCCCCAATTATAAGGTTCTCCCTTCTGAGTTATTTGATCCATCAGACAATATACATGAGCAAAATGTTTGATAAATCTCTGATAGTACCCTATATGTTCGAGGAATGATTTGAGTCCTAGAACATCCGTGGGTGGCTCCATCTTGAGAATCACCCTTATCTTGTCTAGATCAGTTTTTAGTCTAGCCTTACACACAATATGTCCGAGTAGTTTCCCCTGTGGTACCATGAACCAGCATTTCTTGGGGTTGAGGGCCAGCCATGCCCATCTGCATCTTTCCATGCATTTCTGAAGGGCAACCAAATGGGTATCTTCGGCACTAAAAATAGACCAATTGTCCAGAAAGGCTTTGAAGTTGCCTACAGACATTTTGTCAAATATATGCAAGATTATTCTTTAAAATGTCATTGGGGCATTGCAAAGTTTGAACGACATTCAGTTATAAGCATATAGGCCATCCTCTATTATGAACATTGTCTTCAACTTGTCTTCTTCGGTGATGGATATTTGATTGTATCCTGAGAATCCATCCATGAAGGAGTAAATGTCATGATCAGCAACCTCCTCCAAGATACTATCAGTGAACGATATCAAGAATTGATCCTTTATGGTCACGGCATTGAGGCATCTGAAATCGACACATCCGAATTTGATTCGCCTCCTTCTTCAGTGAGATAACTATTGGTGAGACCCATTCACTTGTTTGGACTTTGAATTATATGATTCTGGCCTCTAGCATGCGCTCGATTTCATCATTCACTCGTGTCGCATAGTTTTTATTCATCTTGTATGGTCGTTTCCGCACAGGGACGACCCCAGGTATAGCGAAATTCAGTGTACACAAAATTCCAGTGGAACCCCCTTGAGGTCTTTATATGTACAAGCGAAGACATCTCGGTACTCCATGAAAATTTTGAATGATGCTACTTTTAACACTGGATTCCAATCATCGCCTACAAGAATGTTTTTGGGGTATCTTCAGTTCCTAAGTTCATAGTTTTCACGGACGACTCTTCATACTTGATTGGTTTTTCTTCATCAAACTTGTGTGCAGGGGTTTCTTCCACCCGAGCCTCCCCCTCCTTGTACTCATTGTACTCTTGCGGAAACAAGTCTCTCTCTGGCCCTTCGTCCACCTCTAGCATGTTACAGTGAAACAATTTGTAGTCTTCCATTTGCCAATGGAAGAGCCCATTTAATGAATCTAAGTCGTCTTTGGAACACTCTTCTAGTTCCAGTACCTCTTCCTTGTTCAGCTCCATGTGTTGTCTCTCTTCGTCACCCTCTTCTTCGGTGTCTGATCTTGACGAGGATGTCAAGTCTTCACTAACCAATTGATTTCTCAAATCAATTGTAAATTTTCAGCCATCTCTCTCCATCAAAATTACGTTATGTTTCTAGTCATGCTTAGCTTTTGCTTGCACAAGTCATCCTCTCCCTAGGAGAGCGTCGTATCCCTTTTTTTTCACTGGAATAACTATGAAGTCCATTACGAATGGTTGGGTGCCAATCATTACCCTTTGTGCCATTAATGTACCTATGGGTTTGATCCCATGCTGGTCCGCTCCTACCTGTTGGAAGGTTGGCGGTCACAGTGTCAGTTGCCCGAGTTTCCTCCATGTCCCTTTGGGTAGAACATTAACACCTGATCCTCCATCGATGATAGTGTCGGTAAGTATTGCGCCAAGAATTCCCATCTCCAGTATTGTAGGATGCCTTCCTGTGTTGAGTGCTAACAACAACAGGTCCTCAATAGAATTTCCCTTCCCGAGGGGGTTTTCCTTCGTCTCGATCACCTTCCGCACATTAGGAGATGGTACCACGTTAAGCAGGGTCGTTCTTAATTGTGGCATGGCTGCAAGGAGGTCTCCCAATTGTATTGGGATTTCTATTTGCATTACTTGCCTTAGTATTTTATGTTTTGCATGACCTCCATGGGAGGTTCCTGCGGTGTTGTGTGTTTCTTTCCGTTCAGCCATCATTCCTCTCTCGATGTCTTCTTTGGCCTCGCGTACTCTTTTCTTATCAGTCTCTGAATGTGGGTAGGTGGCCTTCTTTACTTGCTCTCAGGTGATTGCCGACACCTCCCCCCTCCCAGTTCGCTACCTAATCCTATCAGCTATGATTGGTACACACAAAAATAGGGTCTCATTTAGAATTTGTATTTAATTAGTTACATTGCATTCATTGTATTACTGGCATTTATTAGATTTGAACTCAATGTAATAGTTTTATCTTATTAGTTAATTACATTGTTTAGGTTCAATTTTTAACACGTATTAACTATTCCTTATGAGTTTAAGTATTGACTTCAAATTATTTTAACAGATATATCCACTTATCAATGCATTATTACATATAAATTACATACTAAATATATCTAATAAATATCCATCATAATTTACATATATCTAAACCATTATCATTGATCATTAATTAAAATTCATTATACATTTCATATCAAATATATCTATCCATAAATCATATTAATCATATTTGCATAATCAAAACATCATAAATACACCATATAGATCATATCTTCACATTGCACATACTCTACATAGTTCTTGCATCACAATCACATTAGAACATCATATAGTATAAACAATGTTAATAACATATCCACATCACAATGTCAGTAACATAATCATATTGAAAATGATAATGCACACACATCACATAAATACATCACCCATATGACCATCATAAATACTATCTCATGAAAGAATAAATGTCCCATAGTCCATAATCCAACAAATACATCAATAAGTACATCACTAATGTCATAAATATCTATTGTTAGTCCAATCATGGTACAACAAAAATATACATCAAAATGCACCTAGGTGTTGATGTACACATAATCTCATTGTAAAATGTCAATAAAATTATGTATCAATCTAGCTAAGAGACTCTTAGGTGGCTGGTTGTGAGCATGTCCCTACTCCTCCCACTCCTATCTCATCCTTGTCTGGTGGTTTTGGTTGTAAGCCTACCAAACCCTATGATCCCCCTCTTCCTCATGTAGTCCAGGATGACCCCCTCTCATTGAACTCTAATGCTCTCTGGTTAAAAGGAATGACATCAAAATATAGCTGACAGTAGTAAGACGCATCTCAGACTACCTGAGTCTCTTGTTGTTGAGCTGCAAATACCTCCTACATGACCTGTGTCATCCTTGGTACTATGGATCCATGCACAACCATATCCCTTTGTCCCCTATAATGCTCTACCCACTATTGCCAAGAATCCCTCTCAGTTGTCAAACTATCAATATACCTCTGCATAGAATCCCACTAGATCTTATCCTCCACGAATCTGTCTCTATCAGTGTGAATTCACCTGCAACTCGGGCTCACTCCATCTGTACTGCATCTTGTAACTGAGTTACCTCTATCTAAGAATTGTCTCCTTGAGTTGTCTCTTCTTGTAAAAGACCTTGTAGACAAGCCACCTCTATCTCTAGGATGGCCTTCTCATCCAGAACTACATCATAACCCTCCTATTTTATTAGAGGTGATACTTGTGGCTGTTGAGTCGGCTGTGCTAGGGCATCATGTCTTGGTACTGTTAGGAATGGGAACACTAAGGGCCCGTTTGGTAGCGGGAATTAGGAAATGTTGAATTTGATCAAATGCTGGAAATGGTCAAATCATGGATTTGATAATCCGGTTTTTCATTTTTGGATTATGTTTAGACCGTTTGGTTCCACTTTTTGAAACTGGAATTGGAATTTGAGTATGATTTTTTTAAAAAAAAATTTGAATTTTTTTAATGTTTTTTAATTTAATAATTCATTTTAATTAATGGAATTGAATTTAAAATATAATCGCAGACCATTTTAGGTAGCCAAAGTTGGTTGCAGGCAACCAAGTTACAATCATTGCAACCAAAATTTAAAAAAAATCTGACAAAAAATTTGGAAAAAAAATTCGAGAAAAAATTCAAAAAAATAAAAAATCAATTTTTAAAAAAAAAATTCAAAAAAAATTCAAAAAAAATTCGACAAGAAATTTGAATTTTTTTTGAAAAAATGCGAATAAACAACAAAGTTACAAACCACCCAGACAAATAAAAAATTAATTAAATCCCCCCACACAAATAAAAAATTAAAAAATTTAAGTGTAGACATGAAAAATTAAAAAATTTGCTTTCCCTCCATTCAAATCCCAATTCCACCTTTTCAGATGGAAGATGTAAATGCTCATTTTTGGCCAAATGAGCATTTACATATTCCTTTTCTATTTTCATATTGCACTTCCAAACTGAAGATTTGACGAAATGGGAACTAACAAATGCCAATTCCAGTCTAATTCCGGCTACCAAATGGGCCCTAAGAAGTGGGGGGGAGAGGGGAGGGGTGGGGGTGAATCAGTGTTCACTATATTTAATCTTTTTCTTAACTCTTGAAACTTAACTTGAATGCTTAAGTGCTAAAGTGAACATTAACATAAACAAGATACATAAACACAACACATAACCCCAATATGGTTACGGGGAAACCCAAATAGGTAAAAACCCCGGTGGGAATTGACACCCACTAAGAACTGCACTAAGTGTCTTGTGATCATTGTTAGAAGATCTTCAACCTTGTTAGGAGTTGTCTTTACAATGCTTTTAGTAGAGCGACCTTGTCAAAGGTTGGACCCTGTTAGGACTCTTTTACAATAACCTTGTTAGGGGTGGGGACACACTGTCCTAGAGCTCACTGCTCAAGTGGTGAAGGCTACAACCTTCTAATCTTAGATACACACTATATCTGCTGGATGAACTGGCATGGTGACACTACTTGTCTGATCAGTTCCTTTGATGCGCTGATGCTTTGACCTCTTGCAAAGCTCTAATACATTTTTACTGCTCTTCACATGCCTCTTCTCTGCTTAACTTGACTCTATAACAACTTCTATACATATTACAAAGGGCGCATCTCATATTTATATGCGTTTATCAAAACAATTAACTAGGTCGGCCTATAACCGATTACACACAATGCTTCCAAGTGAATTGGCTCAAGCGTGTTTACAAAAAAACATAATTAGATGTCTACAACTTAATTACAATAGGTGCATAGCCTTTACAAAACAATAGTATAACCGCTAAACAAAATACTACCAATTGGCTGCGTACTCTGTTCTGTTCTAGCATTTGTTGTCTGTGTAACTTCAACTATCTGTATCTTTGTTATACTGTATCTTCTGATCATGCACTCTTAGACTTAGCATGAATATACTCTTACCATCTTATCTTCAAGGGCGCATACCATAACTTGGTCATAGGCATGTGCGTTGATGGTCTGATCTACTGGTGCTCTGTTAACTATCCAGTCTTCTATACTTAATCAAATTCTGATCATCTAATAATGTACCCTGACTCCAAAATACTATATGACTTTGTTGCCATAATGACAACACTATATCTAGTCATATACAATAGTATAGTCAACTTGCCAACAATCTCCCCTTTTGTCATTGATGGCAACAAAGGAATATGGCGAAGTTACTAACTGTACCCTTTATACAAAAACTCTTTAACATACTCTAACTTATATCTCCCTTATACTCTTTACTATACATCTTCTTTACATATATATGAGACTCCATATTCTATACAATACTCCCCCTTTGACATTAATGACAAAGGTGCTCAAAAAATGTAACTACAAGTACTTACAATGAAAGTACATTTGGATATGCAATCTGCAAGTTCTGGATCTCTTGCTTCCAAAATGCAATCAGTGCATTAACAATCTGTAGATGGGCGCATAAGGCATATTGTAGCTTCTCCATCTTCTCCAAGTTTGTACTCGGACCTTGATCATATGTCACCATAGTGGCATCGATCTCCTTGATGTTCTGATTTAGAATATCTAGAGAGGGCGCAAGAGCATTCCTGAGTTGTGTCTGCCTTGCACTTATCTTAGACATCTCTTTTTCAGCTTTTTCAATCTTGTTTGTCTGTCCTTGGTACACATTATTACACATGTTGACATCGATGGAGGGATCTTCCACTGATTTCCTTACATTTTATATCATTGCTTCTGCCTCTTGGATCTTCTTATATAGATCAGTAGTTAACTTATCCTGGTTCATACAGTCAACAATAATCTTCCTACCTTTTGCTGCAAACTCCTTCAAAGATGCTTGACTAGTCTTTAGTGAACTTAAGTCAAGTGTAAAGTTACTAACCAATTCACTCAGTCTCTTTTTCATGTATTTCACTTCTGCTACTTGAGATGCAGATTCTTCCAAGCTAGAGAAGTTAGTTATGAAAGCTGTGAGGATGGTGCTAACATCATCAAATGTGTGGATCTTAGACACTTTCTTGTCTGAAGGTAATAGGCTCTTCAAAATGTTGACTGGCTCAACAAACAAGGGGTTCCTCATTACCTATTTTTCTTTTGTTTTTTCCATAGCTAAGACACTGATCTTGATCAGGTCTTCTTCTCCCCAAGAGTCCAAACTAGTGGTGTCAGGTGTCAAACTTGACAACAATGACGCTGAGGGTAATGGAGTGATAGGAGTGTTATCCATCACTTCTTTCTTTACTCTGATTGGCATTTCAATAGATGGCTCATTTGTTGGTTCACTTCCTTTTATCTCTTCTTCTCCTTTCTCCTCGTCTACCTTTTCTTCTTCTTTTTCTATCTCTTTTTCTTCTTCTTTACCAGTTAGATCTTCTATTAGTACTTCTCGTAACTTGGGTGAATTTTCACCACATAAGATTTCAGCTTCTTGTGTGCTCACAAAAGCTTCCTCAAATTTATCCAGGTCTCTATCTGAGGCCGCCATGGCTATCTCTACATTATCAATGATGATAGTGTTATCTTTTGGCGTCTCCGTGATGGGCACAAACTTTATTGCCTCTCTAGGTGTTACCATTGTGGGCGCTGAGTCCTGAGGACCTGTCACTGATACATTTGTTGTCTCTGCCACCTTTGCTTCCTTGGAGGGCACTTGTGCTGTGGGTGTAGTGGGTGGATACATGTGCCTATTCAGAAAAACTTTCTCAAAGGCTTTCTTTATTTCCTTAGCTACCAACTCATAATTTTTGTCCATTATATGCAGTGTTCTTGTTTTAGTTCGGAGGTGCGGCTTCACAAAATCTAACAACAAGGTTTTCCCTTCTAGAGAACATACTGGGAGGCTTTCATTTAGAATCTTCTCTCTTATTCTTAGATCCTCCTCAATTGCCTATTTCTTCAAAGATTCCAAGATATTCCAAACACTGTCCAGAATCACTGTCTTCAGTTCTAGGACTATCTTTTTGAACTTTAGCATATGTTTGATAATCATTCCATGAATTTATGATTAATCTATTTCATTGTATTTCTCGTAGAATTTTTCTATCTGATCAATTCTACCTTCATCAACAATCCTTGTACTCAATACTTTAAGACTAGGTCTGAAACCTACCTCTGGAGGTGCTTGAGTATTCTTCTTACTTCTTGTTACCTATGAGGATGGGTGACTAGTGTTGGTTTCCTTCTTCCTCTTGGCCATTGCCTTGTACTCAGGAGGTGATGTTAAATCAATTATTTCCTTGGGTGCAGGAGGGATACCATCTGTTTTACCTTGTTTATCCTTTGGATCATCTGACTTTTCAACTTTGATCTTCTTTAACTTAGGACCATCTTTCTTAGCTTCTGCTGTAGATGCGCTCTCACTCTCCAAAGCAATCTTTGCTTCTCTTGCTTTGTCAAGATTTGCCTGAGTTACTCCATGAATTCTGAGTATCTCGGAAGTAATTTTTGTGGCTTTTTTCTTAGTTGTTGCGATGTTTAGAACTGCATCAACTTCTCTTGTATTTTCTTCATAAGTACCCCACCTAGGTTCATTAGGGTCCTTAGGTGCTAATAGCAATACTTGTGCATAGGCTTCCAAAATTGGTTCCTCAACTTCATACCCAAGTGGATGGATCCACTTTGTTCTAGGTTCAACTACTTTCATACAAGTTATATCAGTCTCAACCATAAAGCAAATGTTGTCCTTGTATTTCTCAACAATACTCTCTGGTATTCTATATCTCATCTGCATTCTAATTCTGAATGTCTTCAATTCCAACTCCATGTAATCCTTCAATGTACTCTTAGTAGATGCCTTAAGAGATATCTGTGGCATTGTAGGTAAACTCTTGTCTAGATACAAGTCTGAAACCTTTCCAAGAATGTGGAAGTACATGTAGATAATCAAAGACCCAAACCTGAATATTTTGGTCTTGTCATGCTTGATGGCTCTAATATTATCTATCAATTGTGTGCGCACGATCTCACACAGATTGAACTCACCATTATCTCTAACAAGTCTTATTGTTGCAAGAATAGTGGCCACAGATACACTATTCACCCTACTGGTGTACTGAAACCTATAACCTAATATCATAGACATCAATTTGATGTCTTTCTCCTCTATAGCCTCAATTTTCATTCCTCATGAATCACTTCTTGACTTGCATGTTTGTTCAACTAGTTTTCTTACATCCTTGCCTGCTGGAAGAACGACGCCTGTCCTTGAAAGGCCTATCATTTCATGAATTAGGTCTCCTGTGATTCTCACTGGTACTTCACCTATCTAGAATAGGTCATCATGAATTTTGCTAAGAAAACTATTTATCCATTCAGACTCATAAAACTCATATGTACGTCGTAGCATATTCAACTATGGGATGGTTTTCCAACTGCATGAACTCATCAAGGAAGGTTTTATTTGGTTTCATCATAGTTCAATGTGCTCTCTAATTCTATCAAGACCTATTGGTTCCTTCTTACAGTAAACGTATGCACGAATGTCTTCAACATGCATAACACCCATAGGGGTTCAGGATAATGCTTCTTCTAGGTCATCCAAAGTAGATTTGAAAGGGTGCCTCTTGAAAATTTATCTCTTCCTCTCCAAAATCAAACACAATAGGAGTAGCCATAACTTACTTGTATATTACTTCACAATCAGTTTTCGAGAACTTTTGAATCATCGCAATAGATTAGGGCTTCCACAACCGATCAATCACACTTCTTCATTGGTGAGTCAAGCTTCAATCCTTCACAATCAACTGCTAGGGATTCTGTGCTCTCTAATCGCTCAAACTTGAATGCAATGAGTGATCTTCAAGTCTCTGAGTACTTTAAAGTGAAAAATTCCACCATTAATGCTTGTCGTGTAAACTAAACTTTCACTGAAAATCTTCAACTTTCATTCTACAATCAATCAGGTAGTGCGCTTATGCACATAGGTTCTACTAGTCTCCAAAAGGTTAAATCCAAAGGTGCGTACTCTGAGGGTGAGTATACCAGCCACGTAGGGGTCTAGAGCTAAATTAGCTCCCCCTATTACCCTGAGGGTCATTCATGCAGATGTAGAGGGTGCGTCCACTGCAGATGCATCCAATACATACTCATCAACCTTGTCCTTCTTTGTTTCTGTCTAAATTAAGCTCGCATCTTCTAACGCTTTTACAAACTTGACTTCTCCTTCGGTATCCAATACTGATTCTTCTAGTTTTTTAGGGCTTTCCTGACTTTGCGTTCTTGATCTACAAAACTTTGAGATATGTCCAGCCTTGTTACAAGAGTGACAAATAACTGGAGGCCTTAAATTCTTCGGCCCATTGATATGGGTTACCATTTTGCACTGTCTAGCTGAGTGACGATTATAATTACATATCTAACATGTAATGCCCTAAGAACTTCTTGTAAATGATTGATTCTGATTTCTTTGATTATGCCGAGTCTTGTTCTTCTGACTTGTTCTACAATTCATAGCTCTATGACCAAATTTATTGCACGAATAACAGTAACCATTGAAAGGTCTTACCTCTTTACAATTCCTTTCTATATGTCCAGGCTTGTTACAAGCATAACAAGTTCGGTCTACTGGCTTGCACTCATCCTTAGATGTTTCAACATTGTTTTTAGTCTAATTTCCAGTCTCCTTAGCATCTGTGGTGTCTTCTGGTGCTTTCATCCTTGCTCGCATGTTATCAATCTGATTTTGTGCTTCATTGTATCCAATACAATTGGTGTCTCCTTTAATCTTTCATGCATATAACTGTGACTCTATCAAATCAGAACTGGCATGTAATTTCTCAACGTGATTCTTTGCTTCTTTAAATTCGGATTCTAACTTTTCTTTGTTATTCTTAGCTCCAAGATTTCCATATTTTCTTGTCTCAATTCTTCATTCAGTTGAAGATTCTCTTTGATCTGTTCTTTATAGACATCTTGATTGTTAGTTAGCTTATCATCCAATTCTTCAATCTATTCTTTTAGAGATTTGTTCTCTTCATTTAACTTTTTGACCATTATCCCTAAATCACTGTTAGAACAATCTTTCAAATCTTTCCTTAGTTTCTTGATGAATACTTGTGTGCCACTAACTTTAAATTTTAGTTCTTCAACTTCTTTCTTAGATCTGTCAAGGTCTTCAAGAGCTTCCATAAGATTCTTCTTCAGATGTTTTGCTTCTTATGAACCCATTGATCTCCTCAAGTGGTTAAACTTCTTTTCAGAGGACCAGAGCTCTGATACCAATTTTTAGGAATGGGAACACAAAGAGGGGGGGGGGTGTATCAATGTTCACTATATTTAATATTTTTCTTAACTCTTGAAACTTAACTTGAATGCTTAACTACTAAAGTGAACATTAACATAAACAAGATACATAAAAACAACACATAACACCAATATGGTTACGATGAAACCCAAATAGGTAAAAACCTCGCTGGGAATTGACACCCACTAAGAACTGCACTAGTGTCTTGTGATCCTTGTTAGAAGATCTTCAACCCTGTTAGGTGTTGTCTTTACAATGCTTTTAGTACAGTGACCTTGTCAAGGGTCGGACCCTGTTAGGGGTGGGGACACACTATCCTAGAGCTCACTACTCAAGTGGTGAAGGCTACAATCTTCTGATCTCATATACACATTATATCTGTTGGATGAATTGGCACTGTGACACTACTTGTCTGATCAGTTCCTTTGATGCGCTGATGCGTTGACCTCTTGCAAATCTCTAATGCATTCTTACTACTCTTCGCATGCCTCTGCTCTACTTAACTTGACTCTATAACAACTTCCATACATATTACAAAGGGAACATCTCATATTTATATGCGCTTATCAAAATAATTAACTAGGTCGGCCCATAACCGATTACACACAAGACTTCCAAGTGAATTGGCTCAAGTGTGTTTACAAATAAACATAATTACATGTCTACAACTTAATTACAATAGGCACACAGCCTTTACAAAACAATATTATAACCGCTAAACAAAATACTACTAGTCGGCTGCATACTTTGTTTTGTTCTGGCATTCATTGTTTGTGTCACTTCAATTGTCTGTATCTTTGTCATATTGTATCTTCTAATCATGCGCTCTTAGACTTAGCATGAATATACTCTTACCATCTTAACTTCAAGGGTGCATACCATAACTTGGTCATACGCACGTGCGCTGATGCTCTGATCTACTAGTGCTCTATTAACTGTTCAGTCTTCTATACTTAACAAAATTCTGATCATCTGATAATGTGCACTGACTCCAAAACACTACATGACTTTGTTTCCATAATGACAACACTATATCTAGTCATATACAACAGTATAGTCAACTTGCCAATAGGTACATATACATGTGGTTGTTGGGTTGTCTATCTTGGGGCATCCTGCTCTGGTACCTATGCCTCTCTACATTGACGCACCCAGTTTCCCTGTCCTAGTGGTCCTGCACCCCCACCCCTTTGCGAAATCCTGCACCATCCCCCTCTCCTGTCAGTTGCTTTTCCACCTAAACCTATCCTGGGATAGTAAGTCTCACTGGAAGGTGAGCTTCCAGCCACTGTGCATGTGTTAGTGTAACACCTACATCCCTAACGTTGTCCTATTCCCTCACCCATGAAACCACCTCCATACCTAACCATGACTACCTCACTAGTCGGATCATAACCCCCTATCCCCAAAGTGTTCCAACCTCTCATGACACCACTGGATGTGGAAACTCGTCAGGAACTATGTCTTGTATATGATCAAACTGTAGCCAGACCCTTGAAGACATATAGCATGTGATCATATAATAAGTCCATCCAATAAGCCAACAATCATTCTATACATATCTTGAGTAGTAAAATTCCTCCCTTTCATCCTCCATGAACCCCTGTTGTATGGGATCCCAATGTCCCTAGTGCTCACAATCTGTGAAAAGAGTCCACTCAAAGCTAATCATGTCATCCAAGAACTTGTGCCAAATTCCAACTGATTCTTTTGAGGTATATTTGATGGGTGGTCTATAAAGACATTGAAAGGGCTCATGAAGATGGTGCATCTCCTGATGTTTTATTGGGTGTGTCATGACAATATGCTCCCAAGACCAAATTAGTAGAAGTGTCACACCAAGCCCTAATGTCCTACGCTTACAGTAGGCACACATGTGTAGATCATAATATAATTGGGCCAAAATGGTATACACCCAACAATATATTTCTCGTCCCTCTTGTAACATATTACTTAGGACTAGATCCCATCCAATCAGGAATCCTCTACTTGTGTGATCTGGCATCATGCGACCCCTAATCAACCCAACAAGTAAAATGCTAATCGCGGTAGTTGCAATCTCTCTACCATTTTCGTTGGCCATGACATCCAATATCTATCTATCAAGATCTGGCCCATATTTCTCCTAAATTTTCCTCCATGTAGGGCTCAGCACACTCGAATATGTACTCCAGAATCCTCCCCAGATAGGTATCTTGTAAATCCGCTACACATCATATAGTGATAGAGGCCTCTCTAGAAGGTAGATGGAAACTAGAGGTAGGGTTGTGTCATCTCTCAATGAGTATGGTCATGAGTGCATTATTTACTCATAATTTTGGCCACTCGTGTACATGCTCAAGACCACAGAATCGAACCCATGCCCACTTGGTGTCTGTTAATCTCTTTGCTAGAGCCATTGTCTCTGGATATACCTTTCGAGACTGGAAAGGTGGACTATCCACTTGTACTCCACTATAGTTATGTCAATCTTTCTTCTAAGTCTAAGTCCTTTAAACCATCCTAGTCTGGGGCACCATGGTCCTTGTTCCCTCCCATACCCTTTGTTAGTTGATAAACCAATTTTTCTAGTTGAATTGACACAAATGCCCATTCATAGTCAGAGATGACTATTGGCAGAGATGCCAATACACGGAGAGGAAAATCTATAATTATGTCTCCCATCTTCTAAATCTATCAACTTTTGTTGACATTCATTTGCGCAGATGACCACATATACATGGTCATTTGTGCCCCCTCCTTGTCTCCCCTAGACAATGATCTGGAGATTATAGTCTACGAAGATGATGCTCTAGGATTTTTGTTTGTGCCCTGCATGGTTTCCCCCTATTCTAAGCCTAATAAATGTATTAATCATGTGCTAAAAAAAGAAATTGATTGAGCTAAGTTTAGGTACTCGCATGCGGTCTTGTGTCTGCTGGTCTTTGAAAGGTCCCGACTCACTCGTGAAGGTACAATCTGTCTTCAGGATCCATCTTTGCTCTCCGCTCTCTTTTTTGCATTGAGTGTGTTTGAAAATGACCTCTCCTTGGGCCCCCAAGGGCTTATATAGGCCTCCAGGGCCTGTTTTCATCCCGGCCCCTAGTTTTTGTCACATTTCTTTCATTCCACCCCTTAAGTCATGCAAATGTCCCAATTCTTGGTTTTCCTCCTAATTTTCCTCACTGTGTCCTTTTTGAGAAAATTGTTCAAAATTTCATCTTTTGCCCCTTTTTCTCGAGGGGCATCCTCCTCTACTATCATCTCTACGACACAACTATTTGGTTTTCCTTGGGGCATATTATGTTTTCTTTTCTTTGAAAATTGTTGATTTTGACACCGCATCAAAGAGGGGAAAAATGAAGACACCCAAAATCATCCTTTCACACTTATATTAATTTATTTAATATTTCCTATAGCACTATAGATAATTATAAATTAATTAATTATATATGTTATATCTTACTCCCTATTTAATTAAATAAATTCACTTCCCAACATATTTAAATTTCCCCCCCTAATGTAGTAAATTTCATTTAATGTATGTTTTTTCCACAAATCATTTGTAAATAAATTTTATTTGTTTATGCCCCTCACATGCTTAAATTCTACTAAACTTGATTAAATTAAATCTTATTTAATTTAATCCTAATCTATCCCTATATCCTACCCTACACACGTCACTTTCTAGCTACTAAACCTACCTCTCTAGTTAACTAAGGTTAATTAGTCTAATTTCTTGATTCCTACAACCATTATCCTTAATTAGTTGCTCCACATATTTCCAAATAATAACTTTTCCAAAGAAATTCCCAAAAAGGGGTAAACAAAGATTTCTTACACCCCTTATGACATCTCTTACACTTTCTAAAAGTGTTTCATTGGACAAAACTATTACAAGATCTCTTACACCTCTTACACATGTACTTCAAGTACACATTGATGCATCACATTCCAAGTTGCTCACACATGTGTGAGAAAAATTAGATTTTGCATGGCTTATGTGTCCTCCTTGTGGCACCTATGTGGATGCCACATAGATGCCACCTCACCAATCCACTAAAAAATTGTATAAATAGAGTCCTTGTCTCAAGAAAATCATCTCCCTTATTTTTCATTTGAGCTATTATGCTAGATTCATCTTAGAGCACTTAGTATTCCTAGAGATTTTTTTTACTAACATTTCTTTGCAGATTTGCATTCATGGATAGTTAGTGTTCATTCTAGTTGGTAGATTAATTACACTAGTTGTTGCATATAGCTCCTAGATCCATATCTGAAATCTCTCTTTTGTATTGAATGCTTGAGGATAGTTGTTCCATAATTACTCCTTGAGTCATTCAATCTTCATCTTAGTTGAATTTAGTTGCATTCAAATAATTTAATCCTTGTGGGATATTACTTGTGTTGGAAGAGAACACCCATAACACTCCTTAAGATAAAATAAACAAGGATTGGGTGCCCTTATTCAAGCTCATCTGAGGTTGTGATGGAAGCTTTTTGATTTATTTCTAGTTTTTATAACATTCTTGTATAGTTTAAATTTGATATATATGTCTAACGTTTGCATGTTTGAGCTTGATCCCCATAGGTAGGTTTTTATCACATACGAATATTAAAACCAAATTTTTCCAATATTTTAAAGAGAAACCCCCTGTTAACTTCATCATATGCTTTATTTATGTCTAGCTTCACCATCATCCTTTTTGTTTTGTCTATTCAAATTGAATGTATTGCCTCATGAGCTAATATGATCTATTCATAGATGGATCTGCCTAGAGAAAACCTAATTTGTTCATTTGAAATCATTGTATCTAAAACCCCTTTCATCCTATTAGCAAACACTTTAGAAATCACCTTATATAACATGTTGCATAAAGAAATTGGACGAGAATCATCAAAAGAGGTTGTGTCTACCTTCGTTTGGATTAAGGAAATGAATATGTTATTAAAATCGTTTAAGATGACCCCCCCAATTCGTGATTCTTCAACCACCTCCAATAAGTCACTTACAAATACATCCTAGATCCTTTGAAAGAATAATGTGGAAACCCATCTGAGTAAGGGGCCTCATTCCCCCCTAAACTAAAAATAACTCTTTTTACTTCCTCTAAATTTATTAGGCTCATAAGCATCTTGTTTTGGGCTTTGGTCACAAAGGAAGGAGTGACATCTAATATTGATTATGGATTAATTTTTGCATTAACATCTCCATTAAATATATCTGAGAAAAATCTGACAACTTCCTTATTTATTTGATCTGCCTCTCGCAACAAGTTTCCATAATTATCCTTTACAGAGGAGATCTTTTTATGTACTCTTCTAACCTTCACCGAGTTATGGAAAAACTTAGTGCTCCTGTCCCCTTCCTTCAACCAAGTCTCTTGGGATTTCTTACTCCAAAACATTTCCTCTTGCAATAATTTCATAATATTGCTTATTTAAGGCCTTTTCCTTAGCAAAGGCCTCCTCACCCATACCCTCAACAATAATGTTTTCATGTAAACCCTTTAAATTGGATTCAGGTCATAGTTTCTCCATAAAAATATTCTTGTAAGATACTCTATTCCACTTTTTAATTTGTTCTTTCAAAAATTACAATTTCTTGAAAAAAAAAAAATCTTTGTTACCTAATTTTTCAGGGATATATATCCACCAATCAACCATAAAACTTTTGAAACTATCATCTCTAAGACACATCTTCAAACTTGAATAGACACCTTTCTGGGGTTGACTCCTCTTAAATCCTGATGCATATTGGATAGTGATCAAATCCAGTAATAGGGAGAATCTTCACTGTACACGTCCAATGTGAACCAACCCAATCCCTAGCTAGGAAAAAATGGTACAATCTTTCTGCTATATTCAAATATCCACTTCTTCTGTTTGTCCAAGTAAATTCCCCTTTTCTAAGAGGTAATTCTATCAAACCATTGTTCAAAACAAATTCACTAAAATCATTGTGGCTTTGTCCCTTCCATCTGCCCCCCCCCCCCCCCATTTGTTAGAAGGCCTCAATAAATAATTTAAGTCTCCACCCAAAAGGATCATGTTCCCATCCTCTCACACTAACACTGTTGAAATTTCCTATCTAACTATTTTCTTTTGATTTGGGTTGTTTGGCCCATAAACATTGATAATATAGAAGCATGCATGCAACTTTTTTTACTATACTTTTAGCCACTGCCAACATCTTTCCTATCTTATCATTTTAAACTCTATATCATATTCATTCTAGAGGACATCTAGGCCTCCAAACGCACCATAAGCCTCAACCAAGCTACACTTCCATCACTAAAAGGACCGAAAAAAACTATCAAAATCTTCAGTCTTGATTTTAGTTTCTTGTAGAAGAACAAGCTCTAGTCTCACCTGATCAAAGCATCTTTTGATTAAGTGAATCTTTCCAAGGGCATTGCATCCCTTTACATTCCACGAAAGGGCCCTCATTGCCTCTAAAAAAAGGTATATCCTTTTACCGATCTCAATTTATTTTACCCTATGATATTTCCAACCAATTCTTGTTTCACCTTATTAGATTTGGGTCCCTACTTCTTCTTCTCACCTACCTTAGCTTTGATTTGAAGAGTGGAAAACTATTCCAAGGACCTATTTTCCATTACTCCAAAACTTGAATTAATTCCCAGGACATCTTCTCCCACCAAGTCCTCATTTGAATCATATTCAAAGTCAGAATCTATGGTATTTCCTCCATTATCCTTTACCCCTTTGAAAGATCTTTCTAAATCTATGGTATTTCCTCCATTATCCTTTACCCCTTTGAAAGATCTTTCTAAATTACGGATAGGAGAAATCTTGATATCTTTAAAAATGGGTTTCTCCTCCCCTATACTCTGATTTGTCTTATGGAAAACTTTCTCAGGGCAACCATCATTCTAAACTAAACATTGAAATCCATCTTATTTGTCTACATTTGGTGATGTTCACATTTTTTTATGATCAGGTCCTCCCCTAACTGCACTAAGGGATGATATAATGAAATACTTAAAGGCTTACACACCCTATCTTTTGAGAGTAAAGGCATTTCACTATTTTTCCCCACCACCTCCTCTCCGATTTCATTACCGTAGAATTCTTTAGAACTACAACCCCAATCTAGCTCTAATACATCTTCCAAGGATATATTTTCCCATCCTTGAAGCTAATATGTAAACTCTAATAATCTTCTTTCTATATTGTTTTCATCATTTATATCTGGAGCCTCTCCATTATCTAGTCTTGAGGTATTACTTCCACTATCAAAAAGTTCATCTATAACCCTCCTTTGAGCTCCACCCCAAATAGATTGATGATCTATTTTTTAAGGTGCGTATTTCCCCTTTTGTGAGAGCAGCACAACCCATTCCATTGCATTCCACTGGGTTTCCTCATTTATTGCTTTCAAACAGCCTAATAATCTCCTCTGCTAGTATTTTTGCACTAAAAACTTCCCTTTAGTCATATCAAGAAGTTTGATCCAAATAGGGACAATGATAATGGTTTCATCATTAGGATTGAAATTAGGTTTCCATTCCTTGATAAAAAACCTTTTTCCCTCCATGAAAAAAGGCCCACTCTTAAAATTCCACTCTCTATCCTAAGTAGTAGGGTGAATAACTAGATAAAACCCATTAGCTAATGTTTTAAGCTCAATATTACTACCCCAATTTTTGTTGCACCATGGTCTAATTTTGGAGAAAGTGGGCCATGAGAACCCCCATTTCATAAAGAAGGCATTCTCCCAGAGAAGAGGAATGGACTCACACCACTCCCCATTTTATATTAACAAGGACACAACCCTTTTATGATAAAAAATCGGACCTACCTCTACATTATTCACCAATGGGTTTGTTGATGTTGGCCACCAGAAATTATCTTGCACTTGCTTGAAATCCACATGTTTCCCCATCTGCAATGTTTGGAGCCCATCAAAGCTTCTACCCACCCATTCCCTATTGTGTCTATCTCCCAAATACACCTTATGAATTTGATTATTTTGATTCCCCAAACCCTTCCATGTCCAAATCAATCGGTTCTTCTCATAACAGTATTGTTCATGCTTAGATCTTCTTTTGAAAGGCCATCTATAGCCAACACCTCCCCTATATATCAATCCATCTTGTTGTCTAAGCCCTATCCATGGTCGTCAGTAGTTGCCTCCTGTCATTTGTTATCAATATAGTAAGGGACAAAATTTATTTATGTTCTTCAAGTATCAATGTCTTCATGCTCCCTCAATGACTTTCATGATCATCCATAATAAGTTTATCTCACATTGATATCTCTCACATAATTGATGTTTCATATTATTCATCGCTATGTCGGTGATACTGATGATAATTCATACCCATCAGTCACTTCCTATTTTCACTAATTCGATAGTATTATTAATACTGAGTATGTCTATTGTAATGGGAATATGTGACCTCTCGGTGGAATCACTCTTAATAGATAATTCTTGTTGATAATCACATATGAAAAAGTCGACTATATTGGTTTGGCAATATATCAACATGTTATGATTAGTCACCATTGTCGAGAATATATCAACAATTATATTATTAATCTTTTACAATTTTATCTCTTTTAGAGATTTCACTAAATTGAGATTATATTGTATTATGTATTTGTTTTTTATTTTTTGTTTTATTATATTATTTACTATTAAATCTTATTTCAAATAGGGGACATTATATCATCTCTCACATCTTAGAATCTACAATCAATTATCTTCAATTATCATTTATAAGTAGTGATTACTAGTTATGCTCTCCAATACAGTGCAATAAAAAGAGTAAAGGTTTTGTATCTTAGGTGTTTCTTTGTTGTTTTTACATTATTCAGTTTTAGGAGGTTGATCAAGGTACAATAAATATTATTAATATTATAATAGTTTGTAATTATTAACCTTTTAAATCATTATAATTTATAATATGATCACTCTTATATGAGTAATATAATAATATTTTTAATTACATTTTATATTAGTTTATCAAAAAACTATTTATAAATCAACAACAGAATTATAAAATTTTATAATACTCAAAATCATAGTTCACACTTGCTAACATATTTTTACAATTTTCATTGCATAAGAATTTCCAAATAGGTTTATATCGTCTTGATTTTTTATGGTTACACCACTAATAATTTACCCCTAGTAACTCATAATATTTTTTTTGTCTTTTCCTTTTTTCTATTGTTGTTTCCTTGCTTCTATATCCTTTCTTGTACCATTTTTTAATGATTATTGACTTATTTAAGGAGCTAGATCTTTTAATACCCTTTCAGATGACTATTTTTTTGTTATGTTCAGGACCTGTTGGTCTATATGTGTGTGTGATGATGCTTATGGTGATTTTTTTCTAGATTACTCATGATGATATATGATGACATTTGATATTATGTGTTATGGTGGTCACTTTGATGATATGAGAGCGGTGCTTATGTCTTCTCTATGATATATGATGATGGTTATTTGTTGGTTTATGATATACTAATGTTTACTAATCCATGTATTACAAATGTTTGATTATCATTTCTATGATTATGTTATTGATCCATGTTGATTATATTTGGCATGTTTCTATGAAGAGGGAAAAAGTCATGATACTTGAGAGGACCACTTTATGTCTCAATTACTCTTCATTATTTACTATTGTTTGACATGATATATGCATTATATGTATATATGCACATGTTTTTTCATTGTGATGCAAGTTGACAAGTATAACTAGGCATCGACGCCACTTGAAGTGGTAGGTCCAAGTGTGCATTTACATACTCAATGGAAGATGGAAATGGAGCTAGGATTATGGCCCAATCTTTCAAACCCATCGTAGCCATCATCCCACTTTAGGATGATTATGCCATGTGTCGCCTATTCAGATTGTCAGACATACAACTCTAGATTCTCCTTGAACCTTCTGCTTGTGGTAGGATTGTTCTGGTGTTTGTTCATGATTCCTTTTGGCTGCTTGCATTTTGATGCTTTATAATGATATAATGTTTATATAATTAGATTTAATTTAATTATTTAAATTTATCCTAATATAATTTAAATGAAGGTTAAAATATATTTTATGGAAATATTAATATTGCTTGATTATAATAATGATTAATTTAGTATAATTCACTTATTGTTTGATTATGTATAAGATATTTTATATTATGTTGATGTATTAATTATAAAACTTATAAATTTAAGATGTATAATGTATATTGCCTTTGGTTTTTGTTGACAATTGGAGTTATAATTGTGATCTGTTATTCATATCTTTCTCTAGTTTGCCTTTCTTATTTAAGGTATGAAATTTGATTTCTATATCATTTTGGTTCTTTATATAATAAATTGTGTGTTATATTTCTTTGTTGTTCTCTATTCTTATCATTTCTTGAGTTGCATTTCTTGTCATGATTATTATATTTCTAAGGTGAAATTTTAGCCTACATATGAAGGTTTTTTGTTTCATTCTTTCTTGGGCATTGATCACGCTAGTCTTGCATGGTTAGTTAGTATGAAACACCTCTCTTCCTTGTGTATGTATGGTTGTTAATTAGGACTGGCTGCCCCATTTTCTTGGTTAATTTACCTTCTTGAAATTGGTGAATTCTCTATAATTTTCTATAGTTGGAGGCACCCTCTCATATTGTTTTCAAATTGGGCGTTTCTTGCTCATATTTGTATGTGTATGTATTTTACCAATGATTGAGTTGTTTGGCATTTCGATTGAGCTATAGGTTGCCAGGGTTTGAAGATTTTGTGCATGGATTGTTTTTTGTATGGCTATGCATATATCGATTGTGTATAGGGTAATCTTTGTTGTGTGTTTCTTTCCTAGAGGTGCTAACCATGTAATTGAATGATGTTTCTTTATGTTATGGTTGTTGACTACTTTTATTCCTTCCATTCTTGGAATTTTCTTTAATATGAACAACTATTTGTATGAGTGTACTCTCTATCCAAAGATTTTAACCTCTAATATCTCTTGATTACTGGAATTTTTGGGCTTTCTTTTCATTTAATTTTCATTGGTTTGGTGTGATTCTCCTTAGAGGTGTTATAATCTATGAAACACATCATCAATTGATATTTGTATTTTATTTTATTTTTTAACGGTTTGGGTTTAAAATGCACTTTATGTTGGCAAATTGACTATACCGGTGTATATGACTTAATATAGTGTTGTCATTATGGAAACAAAGTCATATAGTGTTTTTGAGTCAGCGCACTTCATGAGAAGATCAGAAATTGGCTAAGTGTTGAAGACTGGACAGTGCACAGAGTACCTGAAGGTCAGAGTATCAGCGCACGTGCATATGACAGAATTATGTTATGCACCCTAGAAGTTAAGTTGGTAAGATTGTATTCATGCTAAGTCTAAGAGTACATGATCAAAAGATTCACTATGAGGAAGATACAAAGAGTTCAAATTGCATAGACAGTGAATGCCAGAGAAGAACAGAGTAAGCAACCGACTGTTGGCATTTTGATTAGCGATTATATTTCTATGATGTAAAGGCTATGCGCCTATTGTAATTAGGTTGTAGACATATAATTATGTTTGTTTGTAAACACGCTTGAGCCAATTCAATTGGAAGTGTTGTATGTAATCAGTTAAAGGGCCAACCTAGTTAATTGTTTTGTATGCGCATATAAATATTAGATGCACCATTGTAATTAAGGATGTGAGTAGAAATAGAGTTGAGATAAGTAGAGCAGAAGTGTGCGAAGATTTGATAAGATGTATTAGAGCTTTGCAAGAGGTCAAAGCATTAGTGCATCAAAGGAACTGATCAGACAATCAGTGTCACAGTGACAGTTCATCCAATAGATATAGTGTGTATCTGAGATTAGAAGGTTGTAGCCTTCACCACTTGAGTAGTGAGCTCTAGGACAGTGTGTCCACACCCCTAATAGGGTTATTGTAAAAGACTCCTAACAAGGTCCGACCCTTGACAAGGTCACTGTACTAAATACATTGTAAAGTAACTCCTAACAGGGTTACGGATCTTCTAGCAAGGATCATAAAACACTAGTACAAAATATTAGTGGGTGTCAATTTTCACCAGGGTTTTTACCTATTTGGGTTTCCCCGTAACGATATTGGTGTTATGTGTTGATTTCATGGTTCATGTTTATGTTGATGTTCATTTCAGTAGTTAAGCATTCAAGTCTAGTTTAAAGAATAAAAGTAAAAAGATAAAATACAGTGAACACTGATTCACCCCCCCCCCCCCCCCCCCCTCTCAGTGTTCACATTCCTAACACTTTAAATTATGGTTTAAAATGTAATTTGAAATGTGGTTTAAGAAGTAACTTAAATATATTTATAAGTTTGTTAAGTTGATCGTAGGTGATGTTATAAAGTTGATATTTACGCTAACAATATATGTATTATTAATCTAGGATTAGTTGTTTTTAATCATTATGTTGATACTATGGATGTTATTGCATTCTTAATGTGTTGGTGAATGTGTTTTGGGGTTTGATGTTTGGGTAGTCCTTATGAATCCAGAGGCAAAGGAGTTGTGTTTCTAGATTTTGCAATGATTATTTGGTTGAATGTGGTCCTACTATTTTCTTATATAAATTTGTGGAATTATTTATTTTATATTTGTTGATGTGTTGATGATCCTTTGGTTTTAAATTGCAAAAGTGAACCTATAATATTATTTTGTATCCTTTGAGCTTGTATGTGTACTAAATATTGTATGAGGATATTGACTCCATTTTTTGTTACAATTGATGAATCTCATTGGTTATGTGAAATTTGGCATTGGACTTTGCTTTGGAGACTAGGAGAGTTCCTATGTGATTTTATACTAAGATGCATATGATGATGCTCAAGATTTTGTTGATATCCTTGATATGTTCGACTTATGTGCACCCTAGTGATGACTTTGAGATTTTTATTCACTTTTGAGTTTTTTGGGGGGAGGGTTTTCTAGGAGCATTGCTAGGAGAGTGGCTTGTAATAGGGGATGAGGCCCTAAGTGGTTGCAAGGGTAACCCATTGTGGACTTATAATCAAGTGATAACATAATAAAATAAATCAAGTTTTGACAATACATTATAAAGATAATTATGTCACCCATGACTTTGAGTGCTCATGCAAACTAACGATGGGTTGGAGAAGGATTATTTTTTTGTGGGTCATTGATATGGAAAATCAACTTCCTTTTCCTCATGAAAGGTTGTCCGCTCCACATGAGTTCCACCCAGGGGCCGGGATCTAAAGAGAATTTTAGGGTAATTTAGGTTAATGCAAACTATATGATGACACTCTCCTACATGTATCTTAGAATTCCCTTCAGTTAGCCTTGTGGTTCTCCTCTAGTATCTCATGTGTATCCCTTATGTTATCTCATGTTGTATCCCTTATGTAATCTTTATGTCATGTATTTCTTTGTGATATTATTGTTATTTCTTGTAACCTTATTTTATGTATGCGTGTGTGGTGTGGGGCCTTGTGTCTATCTCCTAGCTTGGTTGGGTGTGCCTCATGGTTCTGCATAGTTGGTTGGTAATTTTTTTTCTCCATTAAGGTTTAGAGAGTGGTTCATGAGCTTCTTTGGATGGACTTTTTATCTTCATTATCTCTTCATTGTAGTTCCATGGTTCATGTGGATAGATGACTATTATTGTATATGTGTATCATGTTATGTATCACGGGTCATTAGATTTGTAAATATATACTCTTTGCAAAGATGGATGCAAATGTAACTCTAAACATATATCAAAGATTCATTGCAATGTATACTTGATTTAGATAGATCGATGTTGGTATCAAATATCATTATGCATTATATGTTATTTTGTTATGGACATTTTTATTCAAGGTTTAAAATAAATATAGCTTGATGATGTTAATCTTTTATACTATCCTATTGTTTCTTATTTGATTTATTCATATAGGTATGTGTTTCTTATTAGTGACATTAAGGAACCTAAGAGGACATTGTTATCTCTATTTGAGCATTAGATGTTGTCATTAGTATCAAATTGGATCAGTCGGTTTTCTATGTTGATTAGTCAGTAAAAGAAAGAACTACAAGCTAAAATATGCTAGTCGATTAAACAAATAAGCCTTCATATAGAGTATTCACAAGGCAGTACTGAGAGCTAAATGGAAACAGGTTTAGCCAAGCACTAGAGTAGTTTTATCGAGCATCAACCTATACCAAGCACTGAGCATCAGTAAACCAAGCACATTAGAAACCGAGCACCAGTATATTCACTGAGTAGAATTGCTTGTGTTTATCGACCAATCCAGGAAATGACATAGTAATATGTTATGGTACATTTATCGATGTAAATGGTTACAACATATTCATTAAACATTTTACCAAGATTGAGGATCATTTATTGTAGATGTAATCATCAAATGTAATGATGATCCCTATTTAATAGTTAGATCTAGATTAATTTTGTATATTGTAGATCTTAGGTTATTTTCCTAAGAAGATGTAAACCTAATTAGGTCATGGCGGTCATGGCAGTTATGGAATTCAAAGCAGTATGCTATATATTTCTAATTCATGTCATTTTGATAAGAGGATGAAGGAGATCTTGAAGAAGTAGCCACCTTAAAAACATCAGGTTTTAGACATGGTTTGAGCAGTAATTAGAGATACAATTATGTTTATTAAAAAATAGTCAAGGTTACCGAGAAGATCAGAGGACAGAATACTACACATTAAGATGATATTTATTCAGTATATCATAGATCTGATTCAGACAAAGTATAGTTGTCATTTACATATACTTTCTATTATTCTCTAATCATTGTAACAGAGTTAGCAAAATCTCTTAACAGAGTAGACTTAACAGTCTAATTGTAAATCTCTTGACCGAGTACACACTCAAGTAGTGTTGTTTAAATCCTTCAACTAGGTAGATCTAGTTGATCTAATTGTTACTCCTAACAGGGTAAGATCATCAGAAGTGATCACAACTTGAAGCCTTAACCGACATACTTTATTATCTATAGTAGTGAAGAATTTGTGGGTGTCATCCCCATCACATTTTTTACCTTCTAACAAGGGTTTCTCCGTGTTGGTAAACAAATTTTTCTTTTTAGATTTAACTCTTTGTTTGCCCAAAATCTCTTAAGAAACAATAATGAATACGAATAGTTTGAAAGCTGTTATCTATTCAACTAACTTTCCTCTGAATTTCAATAGGTACAACTCCCTTATGTAAAAGATATGCAACAAATTTTGTTTGTTCTAAATCCTAATAGGGTATGTTCTTGACCAGAGAATAGAAGAGGTAACCAAACTAGCCCTCAGTGAGGAACTAATCCAAGCAATGATTTGATCCTAACTCTAACCAACTTTGTGATTTCATAGTACTTATGAATTCACGCTAGTGGTGATGCAATAATGAACTCTACTTGAATTTATGAAACTGCAGTAAAACAACATGAATGAATCTAATCTAAAATACGACACATGAATGTTTTCCCAATCTCCAAGTAATACTCCGATTACTGTCAATTAGTTGCACTAACAGGTAGAAACAAAACTCCGCCTATTTCCTAATTTCAATTCAACTCAAGGAAAACATACGGATTCACAAAAGAATGGAATAGTAAACAAATGGTACAAAACACATTCCAGATTAACTCCACAACAAAATGTATTCCACACCAAAATTTAGCTGACCCATTCATTGATTTTCAAAGTGTTACATATAGGCTTCAAGAATTAAGTCGTTACAAAATTCACTGAATCTATTCACATTCTACAAAGGTCGGTAAATGACAAGTGGCCATTTATTGACTATACTATACATCAAAAAGAAAAAGGGAGAAAACAATTTGTTCTTTTCCGATCTCTTCCCCTTCTCCAACTTAGTCTTATGAGCTTTAGCGGCTGAGAGAATCGAAATCATTCTTTCTGAATCTAGAATGTGAACATTTTTGTATCTTATGAGCTAGCGGGAATGATCTTTCTCTATGTGTTTTGCTGCATCTTTTTGAATCTGCATCTTCTCCATGGCCTTGTATATAGTTATGTTGAGTTGCTGAAGATTAGGTATTCTATCGAGATGAGACCTAGATGACTCCGCAAGCTGGTCCAGGAAGTCAGAAAATGACTTCTGCATATTGGTTATACCAATCGGGCTCTTTCCATCTCCACTAGCTTGAGACTCAGAGTGAAGACCCTGCAGATATACAAAGATTTTATTTTTCTCTTTGGTGACTTCTTTAGTTGTCTTCATTTCTATCTCTGCCTTGATTATCATCTCCATTTTGAATTCTACACCTTGGAACCACTCAATTAGAGGTTCATCCCCTTTCTACAATATGTTGGCCTTAATCACATTCTTAGTCTTCATTTGTACTGACCAATGTAGTAGCACCATGCACTCTTTGCATCTCAATCTTTCTGATGTGAGTGTCTTCATATGTTCTTTGAGAGAATCTTTCTCTACTTCTAACTACAAAAGAACATTTCTGAGTTGTTCAATGACTACCAGACCTTCAGACTTAAGTCGCTCAATCCACCTCCTATTGATATGCCTGAAATACCTATCTTCTTGCAATTTGGCGATTATGGATTGATTCTCAGCTACAACGGAATCAAAAGTTGCTAGAGTACTAGGTAGACTTGACACAGGAGTGAGCAACTGCCTGATGAAGTTAGTCATTTCTTTAATCTCTACCTTGAGCTGAGTCTTTGTAACTTTGAGTTCTTTGAGCTCTTCCTCGATCAAGATGTTACTAGACTTCCACAAGTCTACTTTTGTATCATGGCAAGTGAGTCCCATGTCCAAGGACTAGAGTGCAAAATCTGAGGTAGGAAGCTCTTCAATTCTATTGTCCTTTAGTGGTTTGGCTATTTCCATAGTCAGGTGCCCTTTATCAGGATCTCGACCAAGAGTGGTCAGAGTTCTAGTCTTCTTATCCTTGATTACAACCGAACCTGACTGCATTGCTTGTGAGAATATCTCACCACTAGGAGTGCCTTGCTCAACCCTTTTTCTTTTTTGCTCCAAAGTATTTTTGAGCCAAGATTCTACACTTGTATCTTTTGTTGAAGAAATTAAATCTTCAATAAATAATTTCTTGATAACAGGAGGATAAGACTTTTACTTGGAAGTGAAAGGATTAACCTGCGGAGAAGAAATGCCCTTTCCCTTTTGAGGCAAACCCAAATGCACTTCGGTCTCTTCTTCAACATCAATTTATGAACTACTACTATCATCACCAACTTTGACAATGGAAGGGGCCCCTTTACTAGGAGTGTCACCTTGTATCTCAACGATTCCTCCTAGTGCTTGCTGCTCTAGTTCCGAGGCTCTAACAGGTTCTTCCATCAACTTGTCAAATTTCTCAACTTTAGCTTCTCCAATTGAACTGATGACTGGAGATGGACCTGCTCCATAAGTCTTCTCAAGTGGGATTTCCTTCTCAGGTGGTTGATCATCTCCACTTGCAGGTTGAGTTGGTCCTTTGGCTATAGACGAAGTTGGTAAAGAGGAGGATGTAGGAGCACTCACCGGCTCAACTATAGGAGCTTGTTGAGGAGTGGGCTTCCCAGACCTCTTTTTCCTTCCCATCATCCACTGGGCCCACTTATCAATTCTCTTAATGATTTTAGCCATTAAGATTTCAAATTCTTCTATTGCTTGCCCTTGAACCGACTCTGAGCTCACTGGGAGGGGCTTGATCTGGTCTCTATATGTATTATTGTACATGTGTTCTCCGTCATCAACAATGCCCTCAACATTAATGTTTACTTTGAACAACTTTATTTTTTCAATGGTCAACCTGGAGTAAAACCTCTCTTGGCTTTCTAGCTCGTCCTTGCAATTCGCCCAATAATCTTCAATTTCAGGAATATGCTTGACCACAGAGCCAATTTGTAGATGATCTTTGGCATAACTCACTGGATCAAACTACGGTCTCAACACTTCATAATTCTCTAACTTATATCTACTCTCGAACGTCTTCATCACGTTCTTAGCATTTGATCTTGATGCATAGCTGTATGCTCCAATGGTGACAAGGAATTCATATCCTTTCTTCTGAATTCCCGCTCTGATCAGGTTCACTTGCAACATCTACTGGATAACTTCCACAAGCACAATCATGTCATCGAAATACCTTGGCATCTTCATGGGAAAGTCATCAAAACCTGTAAGACAGAGATATGAGAAACTAGCAAATTGAATGAAGACACTCCCAAATTGGGTGATGAATTCCATGGCCTCTGGTGAGAACCTCCATTCTAGGAACCCTTGCAATTCTTTGTACAAACTCATTATAAATGAGTCATTAAATCTGATGACCTCAACATAACTATTTTGTAATTTCAAATGAGGGAAGAATTCATAAATTTTCACATCATCTGAAAATTCTTCTAGCCTAGGGAGTCTTGGCCATATTTGCAATGTAGCTAAAACATAGATGAAACATGAAGATATATAGAAACTATTCTGGTACTTGGTGAGATTCAAAGCATTGGATAGATTTTCACTTACCACTTGAGCCTAGTCTATATAATGGTGTTTGACACATATTACCTGGACCAAGAAGTAGTGTTCTATGAAACTCAATGCCTCACTTTCACCTTTTATCTTGTGAAGGAGCACCAAGATGTCGATGATCTCTGCCTTTAGATCTATCCCAAAAAGTGTCTTTGGCACTTTTCCCTTTATGCTTCTAGGATTTTGAAACCATGAGCTCATTATCTCTTTCCTCCGCCTCATCTTCTTCTCATTGTATTCTGATATTGTGATCATGAAGGTCATATTTGAAAATTCCACTCACTCTGGGATACAGAGAGAGTTCTGCACGGACTCTCTGTCAATGGATATGAGTATTGTGTCATCTGGTAGTAAAATCTACTTTGTGTTTGGGTTGAACCTAGCTATACATTCCCAGATTAGTTCAGGAGCTTGTACTACAACAGGGAATCCAGCGGCTTTGACCAAACTACTTCCTTTGAGCTTCTGTGTCATAGGATGGAGATTTTCTTCGCTCAATCTTCGGTGCAAATTATCCATGTTGTAGAATCTAAGGGATGTATCTGTCAGATTATGCCATTCAAATGTAATCACATTCAACCCATCAAAACCCAAGAATCTGGTGGCCATAACTTCTGATTTACTGTTGATAAGCTATGGAGTATGCCAATAGGTGATTCGTGAAATCGTAATGAAAAGAGTAAATGAGAGAATAAGTGAGAAAAGGTAATTCTCAATTGATTACTTGAGTCTTTTATAGATAGCTTGTTCTTTACCGATACTTTCCATATCTCGCACCACATGAGTGGGAGACTTGTAAAAATACCTGTTAGAAATCCAACGTTAAAATTTAAATTAAATGTGTCTTATTAATGGCCTTAGAAAATTACTTTTACCTGTTTGAAGTAGCTATAATGGTAACTTTACTACCACAACAGATTTTTAATTTTCTGCTTCTCTTAGTTTAATGCCTTTGTCGAAGAACTTGCTTTGATGGTAGAAACCTGACTATGGAGAAGTTGAGAAGTGATGTTTCTGGAAACCCGCAACTGCCCCCTTTCCTTAGAAATTTCTTTCAGATATCAAATTAGGTTACCTTTATCATTCATGATTATTGGGTGCTTGTGGTTTTTCATACTCATTTCTTCACAAGTCGTCTTTTCTTGGAAACTGACCTTCTTAGTTGATTTCTCGAAAGAGAAGTTGAAAACTGATTCTTCGAGAAAGATCCCTTTACTCACTCCCTCTTGTTCTGAGACCACTTTATCCAATGTGGGGTTTAGTTCTATCTCCTCAAAATTTTAATGCTCGGCTTTGGGGAATCTCTTAGATGCTTTTGACTGGCCTTCGAAAAATAACCTCTGTAAGAGTAACTCCGCAAGCGGAGAAGTTTATCATAGTTTCTTTGCCAAGCTAATTTTTCTAGGCCCAACTCGTTCTTAACCCGAGGATCTCAATCTCTAGGATTTGTTTGCATGTTTTATGATTCCTGTGTTCGCATCTCGCAAAAAAATACTTTCATGGGTCAGAACCCGCCGAGGAGAAGGTGATTTTTAATTTCTCGACAAAAAGGAAGAATGTCAATTTGAAACTTCTCATCCATATGAATATCATCAACCAAATTGAAAGAATAAAAGGCTTTATCAAATCAGGAACTATAACTTACCCATTCCTAGGATGAGATTAAAAACCAACGCGGATTAAAAGCAAAAAGAGACATGAGAGGATTATTCAAGAAAGACTACCTATCCTAGGGGGATTCTAGACTTAGACTTTAGTTTATTATCTCAAAAATTATTACTCTAACTAAACACAAGGTATTCACTTTTGTCTTAAAGTGTGAAGAACAAAAGTGGGGCAACAGCTGGCTCTATCTGGGGACTTGCATATGTTCATATCGAAGAAAGGAATCCAAATCTTTGGTTTTGCAAGGTTAAATGAAAATGTGGCTCACAACAAAACTAAAGAAAAGGAAGGAAATAGGAAAGGAAAGACAAAGAGAGGAAAACTAAACTAAGGAAAATAGAAACTGGAACTAAACGTAACTATCATACAACATAGGGGTTACCTATTTTCAATTTGCAACTTGATACAATTTCAAATCTTGACCATTATAGGTCAAGGGTAGTACTTCACCACTTAGATATGCCAATTTGAAAGAATTCTTGTCAAAGGCTTGATGAATGATGAATGGTCCTTTCCAGAGTGTCTCAAATTTACCATGCATCCCTTTAGGAACCCTTTGTTTATCCCATAACAATACTGAATCTCCAACCATGAACTTTCTTGGCCTGGTTTTCTTGTCAAAGAGATTCTTTACCCGCATCTGATGTTCTATGATATGATCGACAATCTTCTCCTATTCTTCTTCAAGTTTTTTTAGGTATAGAATTTGCTTTTCCAGCCCATCCTTATAGATGCCATCCTCTACTAGTGTTCTCAATTATTTAGTGGCCAATTCCAGGGGTAGGGGAAGACTTGCCTCAACTCCGTATACCAGCTCAAAAGGTGAAATACCAATTGCCCTCTTTGGAGTTACTTTTTTCAGCCTAGAGCCTCATGAATTTTCTTATGCCAAGTCCTTTGGTTATCTGATAGAAGTTTCCTTACTATATTTACCAAGTTCTTATTACTTGATTCATCTTGACCATTCCCTTGTGGGAAATAGTCGGATGAATGACTAGCAGTTATACCGTACTCAAAATAGAAATTGGTAATTTCAGCAAAAGAAAAGTAAGCTGCATTATCCATGACTATTTTAATAGGCACACCAAATCTTACCATAATGTTCTCCTTGATGAATTCACACACTACTTTGGAGGTAGTTTTCTTTGTGGCCTTCGCCTCCACCCATTTCATAAAATAGTCAGCTGCAGTGATTATATAAGTGTGACCAACACTTGATGCAGGATTGATAGGCCCGATAAAATCGAGTCCCCATTGATGAAAGGGACCTTCTATTATTACTGGTTTGAGAGGGAGAGCTGCTAGTTGAGGTTGACCTGTGAACATCTTGCATTTTTCACACTTGGCCACCCAATGATACGCATCCTTGAACATTCCCAGCCAATAATAGCATTGCCTCAAAATCTTAAATGAGGTTATAGAAGATGAGAAATGCCCACCACAAGCTTCATCATGGAATGTTTTTAACAATCTCTCTTATTGTTGCTTGTCTACACACCTAAGAAAGGTTCCATCTGCAGATCATTTATACAACACATCTTCCCAAATGACATATTTAGCGTCTTTCAACCTCAGGTCTCTCCTTTGTTTAGCTGTCAATCTTTCGGGGCATTCACCATAAGTTAGGAAATATACAATATCTTCAAACCATGGGTCTAATAAACTCACCACCAAAACTAATTGTTTTGTTTTGGGTTGGTTATCTCCTTCACTTTTTGCCATAGCTTTGCATAATGCATTGCCTCATACCAGCTTAGTAGGCTTGATCTCTATGTCATATTCTTGTGTTTTGGCTACACAAGCCCCTCTATTATTACATCCCACATCTTGTTGGTTAATATACTCTTTACCGCAATATCAAGAATAAGTACAATGGAGTGGGAATGTAGGATATAAAATTTGAAGTTCTTCAAAGCTTTCACTACTGAGAAAGCACATTTCTCATCTTGAGAATATCTTAGCTCATGATTTTTCAGTGGAATGCTCATAAAGGAAATAGGAGCCTGAATTCCTTCTCTATTTTCTTGCATAAGAATAGCTAAAAATGTATGTTCAAATGCGTAACAATAAATCATGAAATCCTTCTTATAATCTGGGTGGCATAAGACAAGGGCGTTGGCTATAGCGTCCTTTATATCTTGGAAGGCTCTTTTACCAAGATCATTCCATTTGAAATTCTGATTACCTTTCATCATGTCCACAATACACTTGGTGATCTCTAAAAAATCAGGGATGAATCTTTTGAGAAAATTCCCCTGATCAAAGAATGACTTTACTCCAGTTTTTCTTACAAGTAGACTTAGCCCTTGAATGGATTTGAATCGCTTTGGGTCGATCCTAATACCTTCTTTTGATACAATATGACCCAATAGCTTTCCTTCGGTAACACAAAAAAATGACTTCTTAGGATTTAAAGAAATCTCATGTTCTCTACACCTTTGCAATACTCTCTCTAGATCCTTAATATGATCATTCCTTTTCTTAGAGAACACAGTTAAGTCATCCAAATATATGACAATGATCATATCTTTCATATCAGCAAAAGACAAATCCATACCTCTTTGAAATGTTGCACCAACATTGATAAGGCCAAACGACATTCTGTGGTATGCAAATGTGCCCTAGGGAGTGGTAAACACAATCTTGTACTGATCTTTCTCTTCCACTTCCACTCGGTTGTACCCAGAAAAGCCATCGAGCATAGACCTCATTTTGTCTCCTATAATTGTTTGCAATAAATTATCCATGTTGGGGAGTGCGTAATTATCCTTTAAAGATGCTTGATTTAAATTTCTAAAGTCTACACATATCCTTATTTCTCTGTTCTTTTTCCTCACAGGAACGATGTTTTCTATCCATGTAGAGTGGTGAATAGGGTAGATAATCCTAGCTTTGAGCATTTTATCAACCTCCCTGAAGATGGCATCTACCACTTTTGGGTTGTAATTTCTTTGCTTCTGTATGAATGGAGTAGCATCAGGTTTTAGGGGAATTTGATGCTTAAAGTTTCCTTTCATAAAGCTTTTCAAATATTTGTAACTCCAGGAAAAGACGTCTTGGTATTCTAGAAAAAGCCTCCTAGCTTTCACTTTCTCCTCAGGTGTGCAACACTTCCCTATGTTTATCATTCTGGGATTTGACTCATTCCCAATGTTCATCCCTTCATATTCTCCCATTGTAAGACCTTTCTCTATCCTTTTCTTCTTAACATAAGTGTCATGATGGTTGAAAAATTTCTCTAATGATATAAAATATGGGGGAATGACGTTACCTTACAATTGAATCACATCTAGTTTGTCTTTCTTCTATTTTCTGGAATGACCTTGTGAGAGATCATTTGGTTTTCCTTCAGGAAAAATATTGTTACCTTCCAAGAAGAGTTGCAAACATTTTTCATTGTCAAATACTTGCCAGTCATCTACATTATAAGGTACTGGTGGCCTCCACATTACCTCTACCTGGTACTTCTTGTCTTTAAATTCTGGATGAGGTAATAGTAAGGAAGCGAAAACTGCCACTGAATCTACTTTGGAATTGAATTCCTTGGGAACATACTCGATTACAAAGGCATCCAATTCTTCAATCTCGTCCCATACTCTATTTTAGTAACTCTTCAATTTCCATTTTTTAATAGAGTATTGACCTTTGATTTGGTGCACAATCAACTCAGCATCACCTCGAGCTTTCAGGATTTTCACCTCCTTTTCTTTCACAATAATTATCCCAAGTAGCAATGCCTCATACTTAGCTATGTTATTAGTATTTGCGAACTCCAATTTGAAAGCCATCAGCTCAAGTTCCCCTTGAGGTGGGATTAGCACATCCCTGACACCAGATCCAGAGGAAGAACAACTACCATCGAATTCCAATGTCCAGGCTTCTAGAATCCTTTCCTTCTCAGAAGTCTTGACTTCTTCTTGTTCACTTTCTGGTTCATCGACAATGTCCTGGGTAAACATCATGTAATTACCAAACTCTAATTCTTGATACAGGATTTGAGCTTTTGGATAATCAAATTTCAGAACTGTGAACTTTGATTTCTCTTTGGGCTCTAGTTTGAGCTTTTTGCTTCCTACGGGAATTACAGCCTGGGACTAATCCAACTTAATTTCTCCACCTAAATCTCTGCAAAAGCTTCTGCTAAGCAATAATCCATAACTTGCTGGTATATTTGCAACAAGGATAGTTAATAGCATCTTCTTTTCAAGATGGGTAGCTAGAGCTACTTGGGCATCTTTGATTTGACCAAGTAGGGGAACTTGCTTAGTGTCCATAGAATAACATTTGCCATGGACTTTTGTCATGGTGAGGCCTAAGGATTTGGCCATAGGGGAAGGCATCACATTATTAGAAGCACCTGAATCTATAATGCAATTGCTAAGTTTACAACCGTTAATATACAAGGAGACATAAAATGGTTCAGGTTTCTAACCTGGGAAGGTAGCTAGTATAGTGGTTTCTCCTTGTTCAAATAGTTTTACTATTGAGGAATCATCTTCATTGGAAGAGGTGACATTATGATTCAAATTTATACTATCTCCCTTTAAGTAGTCTACAAACCTTTTCAATTCAGTAGGATTCGACCTTAAATAATCTATGGGAGAAATTTGGATCCTGGAATTTTTACAGAACTGAATGAAATCAAAAGAATCATTTTCCTTACCCGGCTATGATATTTTCATTCCTTGACTGATTTATTTCATATTTAGAGTAGATGCATCATTGGTTCTGGTAGAAGGAGTGATAATAGGATTTTTGTCTTTCTGGCTCCGAGTTAGAACTGCGCAGGTGGTGCCATCTATGGTAGCGTAACACTCTCCTTGCTTCTTAGAATTAGATTCATACTTAAGAAATAAATTTACAAAGTCGCCATGCAAGTATGAATTTGGTTCATTGTTTGGTGTTGTAGTGTCTAACTCGTTAGTGGATAATAATTGCATCATACGAGCTATTTTAGGGCAACTCTCACCATTATGATCTGTCATTAGATGAAACACGCACATGTTTCCTTTCCTCGGGGGAGCTTCAATTGCAAGCCTCTATTGTGGAGCAGGTAATTGTAACATCCTTCCATCATTATTTCTATTATTCTGATCCTAGAATGGTTTTTGATATGAATTGTTGAACTTAGAATGGTTTTTGATATGAATTGTTGAACTTAGGGAGTTTTCTTTTCAAAGCGATGATTTCATTAGACATTTTTTGCATCATCTTATTGGTTGATGTAGTGCCATTCAAGCTAGCACCTGTCTACATTTCTCTTTTCCATCTGCAAGTAGAGATCATGGCATCTTCCAACTGAATGGTTGTTCTTTGAGCGTTATCCAAATCTACAGGTCGTGCTCTTCTTAGATCATAGTTTATGTCTGGTGGCATGGCACCCATAAAGAATATCTTTAGATTCATAGGAGTAGGCCTATCAACCATGGGAATTCTATTGGAAATTTTATTGAATTTAGCAATGAATTCTCTCATACTTATAGAAGCTTGCGTCTTGATGGAGGTCAATTGTGCCAACAAGGCATGTTCATCTTCAGCCATTTTAAATATGGCTTCAAAAGCTGACCTCATAGTAGCCCAACTCATAATTGAAGTGTCATACAAGTGATAAAACCAGTCGGCCACTATTTCAATTAGAGTTTCAACAAATAACCTAACAGTGACATCTTCATGTGCAATTCCTAGGATGTGAGTTGCTACGAAGAAGGCTTTAATGTCTTCATATGTAGTAACTTTTCCATCTCTCAAGAACTTAGGAAATTTCTTTCTGGATCCCAAAGGGAGTGGATGATATGCTGAAAATTGAAAAGAACCAATTGCAATAGCCCATGGAGCTGCCATGACTGTAGGTGCAGGATGTTGAGGAAAATTACTAATAGGAGGAGCAACTACTCTGTGTAAAGTTAATACTTGGCAAGTTGTAGGCAATGAAGTTTTTGTCTTGGGAGGTGAAGGTGGTCTACTTCTGCCTCTTTTGTCACTTTTCTCACAACCTAGGTCTATTATGGGAAAACTGAGCTCAACGAGGTTTTCAAAAGTAGGGTCTTTTTCACCTTGCCCCTTGGCACTTCTGAGAAATCTTGTTTAATCCAGAGCTCTAAATTAGTTTTGCTGCCTAGCTCCATGCTCTGCTCTACGCTGATTTCTTCTCTGAATTTCTCTTTCAAGTGCTCCTGCTCTTGCTTCTTCTTATTCAAGCACTTGACTCGCATTCCTGTAATGCTCTACATTTCTTCTGTATCTCTAGGCAAAAGTATTCAAAGATGAGACTATGTCTTCTTGATCATCGTGAAAGCCGAGCTTGGGTTGAAGTAAAGGGAACACGTTCTCATGAGGTAACACCATTTTTCCTCATGATAAATATTTTGGTCTAGCGACTATTTCTCTCCCCAGCAGAGTCGCCAAAAATCTATTGGTAAACAAATTATTCTTTTTAGATTTAACTCTTTGTTTGCCCAAAATCTCTTAAGAAATAATAATGAATATGAACAATTGTAAAGCTGTTATCTATTCAACTAACTTTCCTTTGAATTTTAACAGGTACAACTCCCTTATGTAAAAGATATGCAACAAATTTTTTTTGTTCTAAATCCTAATAGGGTATGTTCTTGACTAGAGAACAGAAGAGGTAACCAAACTAGCCCTCAGTAAGGAACTAAACCGGGCAATGATTTGATCCTAACTCTAACCAACTTTGTGATTTCATAGTACTAATGAATTCATGCCAGTGGTGATGCAACAATGAACTCTACTTGGATTTATGAAAATGTAGTAAAACAACATGAATGAATCTAATCTAAAACATAGCACATGAATGTTTTCACAACCTCCAAGTAATACTCTGATTAATGTCAATTAGTTGCACTAAAAGGTAGAAATAGAACTCTGCCTATTTCCTAATTTCAATTCAACTCAAGGAAAACATATAGATTCACAAAAGCACGGAATAGTAAATAAATTGTACAAATCACATACCAGATTGACTCCGCAACAAGATGTATTCCACACCAAAATTTAGTCGACCCATTCATTGATTTTCAAAGTGTTACATATAGGCTTCAAGAATTAAGCCGTTACAAAATTCACCGAATCGATTCACATTCTACAAAGGTCGGTAAATGACAAGTGGCCATTTACCGACTATACAATATATATCAAAAAGAAAATGGGGGAAATCTATTTGTTCTTTTCCGATCTCTTCCCCTTCTCCAACTTAGTCTTATGAGCTTTAGCAGCTGAGAAAATCAAAATCATTCTTTTTGAATCTGGAATGTGAACATTTTTGTATCATATCAGTCAGCGGGAATGATCTTTCTCTATGCATTTTTTTGCATCTTTTCGAATCTGCATCTTCTCTATGGCCTTGTATATACTTCTATCGAGTTGCTGAAGATCAAGTATTCTATTGAGATGAGACCCAGATGACTCCGCAAGCTGGTCCAAGTAGTCATAAAATGACTTTTTTATATTGGTTATACCAATCGGGCTCTTTCCATCTCCGCTAGCTTGAGACTCAGAGTGAAGACCCTGTAGATATACAAAGATTTTATTTTTCTCTTTGGTGACTTCTTCAGTTGTCTTCATTTCTGTCTCTGCCTTGATTATCATCTCCATTTTGAATTCTACACCCTAGAGCCACTCGATCAGAGGTTCATCCCCTTTCTGCAATATGTTGGCCTTAATCACATCCTTAGTCTTCATCGCTACTAACCAATGTAGTAGCACCATGCACTCTTTGCATCTCAATCTTTCTGATGTGAGTGTCTTCATATGTTCTTTGAGAGAATCTTTCTCTACTTCTAACTGAAAAAGGACATTTCCAAGTTGTTCAATGACTACCAGACCTTTAGACTTAAGTCACTCAATCCACCTCCTGTCAATATGCCCAAAATGCCTATCTTCTTGCAATTGAGCGATTATGGATTGATTCTCGGCTACAATGGGATCAAAAGTTGCTAGAGTACTGGGTAGACTTGACACAGGAGTGACCAAATACCTAATGAAGTTAGTCATTTCTTTAATCTCCGCCTTGATTTGAGTCTTAATAACTTTGAGTTCTTTGAGCTCTTCCTTGATCAAGACGTTACTAGACTTCCACAAGTCTACTTTTGTATCATGGCGGGCGAGTCCCATGTCCAAGGAGTGGAGTGAAAAATCTGAGGCTCGAAGCTCTTCACTTCTGCCATCCTTTAGTGGTTTGGCTATTTCCATAGTCAGGTGCCCTATATCTGGATCTCGACCAAGAGTGGTCAGAGTCCTGGTCTTCTTAGAATTTCTTATGGCTGAACCTGACTACATTGCTTGTGAGAATATCTCACCATTGGGAGCACCTTGTTCAACCCTTTTTCTTTTCCACTCCAGAGTATTTTTGAGCCAATATTCTACACTTGTAGCTTTTGTTGCAAAAATTAAATCTTCAACAAATAATTTCCTGATAATAGGAGGAGAGGACTTTTTCTTGGAAGTGAAAGGATTAACCTACGGAGAAGAAATGCTCTTTCCCTTTTGAGGGGAACCCAAATGCACTTTGGTCTCTTCATCGACATTAGTTTCTAAACTACTATTATCATCACCAACTTCAATAATAGAAGAGGCCCCTTGACTAGGAGTGTCACCTTGTATCTCAACGGTTCCTCCTAGTGCTTGCTGCTCTGGTTCCGAGGCTCTAACAGGTTCTTCCATCGGCTTGTCAGATTTCTCAACTTCAGCTTCTCCAATTGAACCGATGACTGGAGATGGACCTGATCCACAAGTCTTTTCAAGTGGGATTTCCTTCTCGGGTGGTTGATTATCTCCACCTGCTGGTTGAGCTGGTTCTTTGGCTATAGACAAAGCTGGCAAAGAGGAGGATGCATGAGCACTCACTGGCTCAATTACAGGAGCTTGTTGAGAAGTGGACTTCCCAGACCTCTTTTTCCTTCCCATCATCCACTGGGCCCAGTTATTAGTTCTCTTAATTATTTTGGCCATTAAGATTTCCAATTCTTCTATTGCTTTCCCTTGAATCGGCTCTGAGCTCTTTGGGAGGGGCTTGATCTGGTCTCTGTATGTATCATTGTACATGTGTTCTCCATCATCAAAAATTCCCTCAACATTAATGTTGACTTTGAACAACTTGATTTTTTCAATGGTCAACCTGGAGTAAAACCTCTCTCAGATTTCTAGCTCATCCTTGCAATTTGCCCAATTATCTTTAATTTTTGGAATATGCCTGACCACAGAGCCAATCTACAGATGATCTTTGGCATAACTCACTAGATCCAACTATGGTCTCAACACTTCATACTTCTTTGACTTATATCTTCTCTTGAATGTCTTCATCATGTTCTTAGCATTTGATCTTGATGCGCAGTTGTATGCTCCAATGGTGACAGGGAATCCATATCCTTTCTTCTTAATTCCCGTACTGATCAGGTTCACTTGTAACATCTATTAGATCACTTCCACGAGCATAATCATGTCATCAGGATACCTTGGCATCTTCATGAGAAAGTCATCAAAACCTGCAAGACGGAGATATGAGAAACTAGCAAATTGAATGAAGAAACTCCTAAATTGGGTGATGAATTCCATGGCCTCTAGTGAGATCCTCCATTCTGGGCTCCCTTGCAATTCTCTGCACAACCTCATTTTAAATGAGTCATTAACTATGATGAACTTAGTATAACTATTTTGTAATCTCAAATGAGGGAAGAATTCATAAATTTTCACATCATCTGGAAATTCTTCTAGCCTAGGGAGTCCTAGCCATATTTGCAATGTAGCTAAAACATAGATCAAATATGAAGACATATAGAAACTATTCTGGTACTTGGTGAGATTCAAAGCATTGGATAGATTTTCACTTACCACTTGAGCCCAGTCTATATAATGGTGTTCGACACATATTACCTGGACCAAGAAGAAGTAGTGTTCTATGAAACTCAATGCCTGACTTTCACCTTTTATCCTATGAAGGAGCACCAGGATGTTGACGATCTCTACCTTTAGATCTATCCCAAAAAGTGTCTTTGGAACTTTTCCCTTTATGCTTCTGGGATTTCAAAACTATGAGTTCATTATCTCTTTCCTCCACCTCATCTTCTTCTCAATGTATTTTGATATTGTGATCGTGAAGGTGATATTTGAAAATTTCACTCACTCTAGGATATAGAGACAGTTATGCATAGACTCTCTATCAATGGTGATGAGTACTATGTCATCTAGCAGAAAAATCTGCTTTGTGTTTGGGTTGAACCTAGCTATACAGTCCTAGATTAGTTTGGGAGCTTGTACTGCAATAGGGAATCTAGCAGCTTTGACCAAACCATTTCCTTTGAGATTTTGTGTCATAGGATGGATATTTTCTTCGCTCTATCTTCGGTGAAAATTATCCATGTCATAGAATCTAAGGGATGTATCCGTTAGATTATGCGATTCAGATGTAATCCCATTCAACCCATCAAAACCCAAAAATCTGGTGGCCCTAGCTTTTAATTTACTGTTAATAAGCTACAGAGTATGTCGGTAGGTGATTCATGAAATTGTAATGAAAAGAGTAAATGAGAGAATAAGTGAGCAAAGGTAATTCTCAACTGATTACTTGAGTCTTTTATAGACAGCTTGTTCTTTACCGTTACTTTCCATATCTCGTGTGACACAAGTGGGAGATTTTTAAAAACACTTGTTAGAAATCCAACGTCAAAATTTGAATTAAATGTGTCTTATTAATGGCCTTAGAAAATTACTTTTACCCATTTGAAGTAGCTATAATGGTAACTTTACTGGCAAAATGGATTTTTACTTTTCCGCTTCTCTCAGGCTGATGCCATTGTCGGAGAACTCGCTTTGATGGTAGAAACACGAGCATGGAGAAGTTGAGAAGTGATCTTTCTAGAAACCCGCAACTGCCCCCTTTCCTTAGAAATTTCTTTCAGATATCAAAGTAGGTTACCTTCATCATTCCTAATTATTGGGTGCCCGTGGTTTTTCATACTCATTTCTTCACAAGTCATCTTTTCTCAGAAACTAACCTTCTTAGGTGATTTTTTGACAGAGGAGAAGTTGAAAATTGATTCTTCGAGAAAGATCCCTTTACTCACTCTCTCTTGTTCTGAGACCACTTTATCCAATGTGGGGTTCAATTCTATCTCCTCAAAATCTTAATGCTTGGCTTTCGAGAATCTTTGACATGCTTTCGAGACTGCCCTTGTGAAAACAACCTCTGCAAGAGAAACTCCACAAGGGGAGAAGTTTATCTTAGTTTCTCTGCCAAGCTACTTTTTCTGGGCCCAACTCATTCTTAACCAGAGGATCTCAATCTCCAGGCTTTGTTTGCATGCTTGAATATTCCTGTGTTTGCATCCTGCAGAAAATTACCTTCATGGGTCGGAACCTGCCGAGGAGAAGGTGATTTTCAATTTCCCAACAAAGAGGAAGAATGTCAATTTGAAACTTCTCATCCATATGAATATCATCAACCGATCTGAAAGAATAAAATGCTTTATCGAATCAGGAACTATAACTTACCCATTCCTAGGATGAGATTAAAAACCAACTCGGATTAAAAGAAGAAAGAGGCATGAGAGGATTATTCGATAAAGACTGCCTATCCTAGGGGGATTCTAGACTTAGACTTTAGTTTATTATCTCAAAAATTATTACTCTAACTAAACACAAGGTATTCACTTTCGTCTTAAAGTGTGAAGAACAAAAGTGGGGCAACACTGCGTAACCAAAATATCTTGTGTTATGTGATTGAATTATTGTTTGTTTTCATGCACTTTACATTTACAAGTCAATTGAATGAATGTTGCAAGCAATTTATTCAATTGGATAGATTAGTTAACTACTATTTTCAGATTGAGTATTCAGTTAAAAGTTTTGAGGGTACTGATTCACCCCTCCCCTCTCAGTCCCTTATCTTTCCATTCCAACAAACATAGTGTAGTGTAATTTTTTGTGTTTATCTCTTATGAATATTATAAATATGATGTATTGTTATTTAGTCATCATGATATGTAGTTACAATTATCATGTTAGAATTGAAATAGTTGTCTTAGTTTTTTTATAAAATAAAATTCATGTTCTTTATTAAATTTATGTTGTCCTCTCAGGTTCCATGGTGGGGCATTACAATTCTATAATTAATTACTAAATTTTATCCTCTTTTTTATTATGTATCATATTGGAATCCAAATTATGGATGCAAAAATTTTATTCTTATTTTTCTACTACAACATTTACAATACATTATATGGACTGTCAAAATATCATGTCTTTAAATTAGTTGTGTTTGAAAGAGGTTATAGATTTGAATATATTTGAAATGATATAATGGTGTCACAACAAATTGATGATATAAGGTTATCAATTTAATGTTTTTCTTATATTATGTCAAGGTTAAGTGCAAAACCCCCTAGAAGCATTTTTTTGTGGCGAGTAGGTTTTTTGGTGTGTTTATATGACTTTATAGCTCTACCTATGACTTTATCCATTACTATAATTATCTCTTTTATGTTCAAAGACTCAATACTTTCATATGATTAAGGATACTTTTATGCTACAATACCATATATATATTATATATATATAGTCTAAAGAATAGTCGTGTGGCAATTTATGGATTGAATGTGATAGAATTTAGATTAAATATTATATAAATGCATGTTTGTCTCCTAACCAATTTTTGCATCATTTAGTGAGAAGGTTTTTCATATTTCTTGTGCCTATAACTATACAACTTACTATAGACAAAGGACTAGTTGAGCATTGACATATTCTTCATAATTCAAAGCATCACTATTCATTGTTCAATCTGTAAGACTTATTCTAAGTTCTAATAAACAAGCAGATAATGATTTCATACTTTCAAATGACATGTGTAAAGGCAATTAAACTATTTGTAACTGATCTAATATTCGTAGTAACAATAGGACTCTATCTCTTCAGTATGTGAGTTATCTTTATTATCAATAAATCTTATCCTAAATCTAGGGGACCCTACATGCATGGTTAGTTGACTCTTTCAACCCTGAAATTGTGATCCTTGAAAGGATGTAGGATGTTGTTTTTTCCTTTACTGAACAATACATAATTATTATAGCTAATTATACATATCTAGATTTTTTCAATATGGATTAACAAATGACAAATAGATATAGTGTTAACTAGTTTATTTTAGTTTTTTAAGTACAAATGGAAGTATCTCAAGGGAGCCCACTTGAGGTACGTCTCCATCTCATTTTCCTTTAAAGCCTAATAGTATACCAGTTAAATAGTGCAGTAATGTAATTCATTTCTTAAGTAGAATCTACTAAGGAATGTTGTTTATGTTACATGACTTTGTTAAGATGTAGCTCAAGAAATATTGGTAGATTGATGTTTGTAGATATTTGATTCATTTCTAGATAATTCCTTCTAGTGTTTTAATTCATTTTTAGTTAAGTAGTGAAGAGTCATTTCATATTACATTATGGTTAAGTAGATTAATCTCTAAGTTTAAGATGTTAGAAGATAGTTTCTTTATTGCATTTCATTTAGTAGTTAGACAATAATATGAATAGAATGATGATACACATATTGTGTCATCCCATTTCAAGTTCATGATTCTGATTTAACAAGATTCAATGTGAACCATTGTCAGGAAGGATTACTCAAGTATAATATTTACTTATAGAATTTAGGATTTTAGGCTAATTAATAATAAATGGTTAATGGGTCTCTACATTTTTGGCACCATTGTTAGGAATGGTGCTAAATCATCATTTATTTTCATTTCTTATTCTCTCCTTAAGTGCAATTGTGTTTTTAGTAGATTAGAACTGGGAGAAATAAATCCTAGTACCCCATTTTTACTAATATTGTTTAGGGTTGCAGGGATTTTAAAATCTTCATACTTGTATGAGTTGAAGGAGGGATCCTCATAGAATATTATTTTCTTCAATTAGATGAATGAGTCAAGAAGATGTGATACCACAAGTTCCTAAAACTAAAAATAAACTCCTCAACAAATAGAGTTTGAAACTCTAGTACAGAGACAACCTCAACTAGGATAACCTAATAATCTAGTACTAGGAGCCATTATAGCTTCACCTCTAGAGTCTCCACTTGGTTCCCCTAGTTCTCATTCCTTGGGACATAAGGGGTAAGGGAATGATGCTATGCCAACTTTTCACTTTCCCATAGTCCACTAGCAAAGGGGAACTTATATAAAGAATATACCTCCTTCCCTTCCAAACTTTCATGAACTAGTTACTGAAGATCCAAACACATAAATCTCTTTGGTTTTTACATCATCTATCACAGTTATGATTACACCACTGATTCTTTTCAATTTAATCTATTTCATGCAACTCTTAAGGAATCTTCCTTGAGATGGTTCATTGGATTAGGGAGAAATGTTGTCGCAACATGAGCTGCCATGAAACAAAATTTCCTTAAGAAGTATAAAGATGATTGTATGGGAGGATATTTGAGAGGTGATGACATCTTTAGGATGTCACAAAACGAGGATGAGTCATTATAATATTATCTAGAAAGGTTTTTGTTCAACCTTAAGAAGCCCAGGCATGGTAATTTGGGAAAAGCTTCAGTAAAGTTAATTTTTCTTCGGGGAATTCATGAAGACTATATGGATGCATTGGACTTGATGGGCGATGGAGATATCTCCAAATCTTCTTGGGTTTATATCCAAAAACTCTCAAGGAATTATTCAAGGGTGAACATGAAGAAGACTAGAAGCATCTAATCCATAACTTCTAAAGCTAATGATGGAGTCTCTCGAATGGAAATTAACAACTTTCTTACTGATATGAAGCAAGATATTATCAATTACATGGGAACTTGGCTAGATGATCTACAAGCTAGGAGGAAGAAAGAAGACACAAAAGATTATTTAACAACATATTTTCTCACTTGTCACTACAAGAAAAAGGATTGCAAATGTAGAAGGATTTCTAGTGTGCATGAGGAAACTAATGTCAAATTTTTGGAGGACGAGGAAAGCCAATTTTTTTATCTAGCTCAAATAAAATCATGGGCTTAAATATAAGGTATGCCCCAATATCCATTTCCCTATTCAAGTTTTCATTCATGGTCAAATAAAAACCCTCCATCATGGACGAAGTATGGTAATATGTCATGGAACACCCAACAAGGAGCTTTGTCTCTACCATAAAGTCAACCACCAAATTCATAAAATCACAACCTAGTTGGAAGCAACCAAAAATGAACAAACAACTATCTCCATGGAGAAGAAATCAACCTTGGGGCTAAAAAACTCAAGGGTTCCAACAATAACCTCAGTTGTAAGAACCCCTATTTTAGCAAGCCATTATACCAAATCCTATCAAAACTCTTAATCCACCTGCACAACCCACTCATATTCTTTCTCAACTTGCACCTAACCCCAATAATTTACTAGTTTAGTAGTCCTATTCTAGGTATTTACAACAATATCTTTCTTATATCCTTGATGTTAATAATTCCCACTTAAGATCAGGCAAAGCATTCACTTCCACAATATCTCCTCTTATTACCAAAGTTTAATAAGATGATAGTTCCATAGTTTTGCAACCACCACCTAGTCAGTAAGGCCTACAACATAACTTAGAAGAAGTACTTTTGTGTATGTAAAATACCTTCATAGGACTAATTCATCAAAATATCAATTCAAATGTAAGAAATAAAACTATTTAACCAAATTGAATTGAAATTAAGACAATAATCATCCTATGGATCCCTAACTATAAAGATAAAGAAATGCTATTAGATTTAGTATTCATTAATGATAATTCTAGAATGAGAAAATTAAGATTTATGATGTATTTATCCCTAATCTAGCTCATTTATGCTCAAATTATCCATTATGATCACTACTCAATCCAAATTATTAAATGAAATATTAAACTCAAGAAAAAAATTGCTATAATAATGATGCTCCAAGATAATGGATCCATTTACTCTATTGATGCACTCTATTTAAATGATTCCCAAAATTAGGGAGGTGAGTTATATATGAGTTAAGTTGAGTCATGATCACAATCAAGGTTGAATTATTGGTTTCAACTGATGAGACAGAGAGAAATTGGGTGGCCAAGATTGCAAAGCCAAATTGGATGGTGGAGATAGAAATGGCTATTTGTGATCCATGTGATCCAAATGATCTCAGCTCATTGGTTGATTTTGTTTTGTCCTCATATGGTATGTGAGAATTATTTTCTTTAGTAATTGATTTAATTGATTTAGCCATGTCTCCCATTTGAATAGGTTGGATTAATTTTAATTAAACTATACAATTAATTGATTAAAGAAAATTGCATAATTATTTGATTCTTTTCGTTTAATTAATTTGATGGCTTGATTTTAAATTAATTCTATGCTTTGATCAATAATTTCCTACTTTGACTTTTCTTGGCCAATTTTGGGTGTATACAAATGCCCCTCTTTGAATCAATGTGTGAAGCGTATTGGTTCAAGGAATATATGATCTCTTTGATTAACTGATGCCTGATCTGAACGTGGTAAGTGATTCATTGATTTGCAATTGATTTGATGATGAAACTTGATACAATGGTCTGATTGATGATTAAACTATTTTGAGATGCCCCATTAATGATTTCAAAAATTTTACATCTGATGCCCTTGATTTGAAAAAGTACTTTTATTTGATTGATTTGATTCCTGACGATATTATGCCCCCTTGGGAAATGAATCAAAATTTATTATGGATAATTTGGTTGAGTTTCAAAAAAAATTATTTGTTTCCCAATATAGAATTGATGAGAATAGTAACTGCCCTAGTTTGAGAAAATTGGATGATAAACACTTTGTTGTTGATGCTCAAAATTAGTTAATGATTTTTTGGTATCATTTGATGCCAATAAAAATCACTTGTTTGATGTTGTATTGATGTCAATCTAACAGGATAGGTAGGTTGATGAATTGATTTTCCTTCCTCAAGATCTAGAGTTAGTAAATTTGATGCACTCAAGATGAGAAAATAGTTGTTAGGGTTATTTTGTTGATGTCTGATAAATTGGATGATTTGACTGATTTATATATGATTTTATATGCTTAGTTATATGTTTTGATGAGACGGTTTAATTTGATGTTCTCATGATGAAAGATTAGGGACTAGTAGAAGAATAGTGTCATCTACTGGTGCAGTTGCAGACATAAGTACAAGTGATGGATAGAGTTAGGTTTCCCCTAGTTGGTCATATGCATATTGATGATATCATTGATGTAGCATTGGCCATTTGATGGATCATTAATTTGATGACATTGATTAGTACTTTGATGATATAACTATGATTAAATTTACCCCCTGGTTAAGGAAAATCCCATAACTTGTACCATGCAATATTAATCTATATGAAATGTGAAATGCAACTATTTGTCACTTTTGAAAGGAATGCATTTTATTTTTCATCATTGAGCTTTTAGAACACAAAATTGGTATAACCCTCACTGGTTAGATTTTCAACCATGATATATGAATACTGCTTTCCTTGGATTTTAATGTTGCAAGTAAATAGACAAAAAATTGATCTCTTTCATATGAAAATGTCCTCAATGATTCTTTGATGATCATGTCATTATACGAACTTCCATACTGCTATGAATCAACCTAACAGGCACTCAATCAGGAATCAAGAAAATATCATACCTTCATCATTTCTCATCTAGTAAAAAACATCATTGATTTTCTAAAATACATGATTCCAAAAATTTACTAACACTTTGAACATTTTTGCTTTTCATTTGTAGATCCATATTTCATAAACTTTATACATTTTTTATCCTTAGTTATGTTTAAGATTTTTAGATTTTGATGTGATTTGCCATTTGAAGATTTGATGTGTCAAATGTTGGTGTTTTGATCAAGTGTTTGGATGTTTGAAATGTAATATTGATCAATAAGTTCAAGTGTAATAGTTCTTTGATCTTGATGCCATGATTTTGAGTCAACTTGTGTCTATTTTTCTAAGCTCATTGAGTTTGTATTAGTGCCCCCAGTTTAATTTGGCAAAGATGTTGTGAAGGACAATGCAACTTTTGAGAGTTTATTTAAGATTTCATGATTTTTGGATTTTAAGAATTTTTGGATTTTTGGGGATTTTTTTGGATATTTCAAATTTTTTATTTTATTTTTTAATTTAAAAAAATAAATTTTTGTTTTAATTTTTAAAACATTTTAGATGTTTTTGGAATTTTAAAAGAACATTTTTGAATTTTTAGATGTTAGAGATTACCAGCTCTCAAACAAGATCACATTGGTTTTCCCCAATGTCTAGCAAGGTGTAGGACATGATGGATGGACTTGCAAGCTGATGGATCAGAAATGAATAGGCCATGATGGATGAAGCGAGTGAATGTGACTCATAGGACCATCTCCTCAAGATTACCCAAGCTAGGGAAAAATAATAGAGCATTGTAAGCTAGTTATGTGTGATGGATAGCATATAGGATAATGATCTGATGTCAAGAAAGAAGATGGTCCAAAAGAGTGGTCATGTAAGAGATTTTGGAGAACCTATTTCACATTTTATGTTCTTCATTGTGATTAAGACCAAAGGCTCAATTCAGATAGGGAATGAATAGGATCATGTAATCATGATAAAGGGGTGATGGAGACTATGAGTGGATGGTTTGGGATTATGGTAAGGCTTCTTAGGAATAATGAAGGTGGGTGGTCCCACAATAGTGTGTTAGGTCTTAACCTTGTAAGGTCAAACTTAGCAAAGTATGGACTTGATATTTTAGAGACAGAGGGCCCTAAGTTTGCAAGATAAGCCTAATTGATGAGGATTGGATAAGATCCTCCTTCTTCTTTGAGCTCCACAGTACTCAGGTCGGTATTGCCTATAATTGAGTTACTATATTTCAAGTAAGCTTGTGATATGTGGATTATGTCTTCACTGCTATGCTTCTAATCCAATGAATTGGTTCAATAGTTCATTATCTCTCTACATACAATCCATAATATCCTAATGCAAAGAATGATAATGAAAACTATGAATTTGCAAGCATAATACAGTGGTGTTATGATATTCATTCTTCTTTTTGTGAGTATGTCTCAAGGAAGAATAACCTCTTGATTCTCTCTTCAAGGAATCAACAACTTAAATTATATCACTTGGATACAATCTCTACACAATGTGCATATACTAAAACTTAAAAGATTGGTAATGATTTGAATGATTTGGGATTACAAGGTTTGAGTCAATTTTCTCAACACAAAAATAGGAAAATATAGGCCACTGCCTTGTTCATTGGGAAATAGAGTCAAAGAATAAAATGAATACAATGGTGTCTTTAACTGGTCTTTAGACATAAACACAAATATCAAAACTTTTTACTACTTATGGTAAACCTTCATATGAATCCCATGAACATATGTCCCACTTTGACCAATATTTAATCTAACCCTAGGTTGGAACTCAAAGCAACAACACATACACATAAACCTTATGAAAATATTTATAAATTCACAGCATAAAAAAAGGAGAGATAAAAGATCTAAAGTTTATATTAAGTATAACCTTTCACCATGTGCATTCAGTACACCCTGAAAACAATGCTTGCATGATAAATAGCAGCACACTATATATCTTCTCTATTGTTTGATCAAATTGATACAAAGCTTACAATCCTTGATAGAGTGCTAGGGTTTCATAAATTCTATCTTGTCAACACCTAAAACTCCTCTATTGGAATGATCATAAAAATCCCTTTATACTAGGAATTGCAACAAGCATTCGATCACTCTAGGGTTTACAAAAAATATATTACAACTACCCCTAAGGATTTACAATAAATATGCTACTGAAACAAGTGAGATATTTTTTATTGAACCGTCCTGCACCTTGAGTCTTCAATGCTATCCTCGGCTCTTTCACCATATCTAATTTTATACCTTGCTATCCATTTTGATATTTTTAACCTTGATATTTTCTTAGCATGAGATCACCAGGAATAAATGAAATTTCAACATTTCATTCTACTCACATCTTTCTCCAACTGCAAATGTCCTGGAGCAATTAATTATTAGCCACTACTCTATTTTATGCAACTAACTGATTTAGATCCCTATGAAAACCTTGCAAGAGAAATTGAAATCAAATACGAACGGTAATAGGCTAAAGTTTAAACTATGACCGTTGATGCATTTTATTCCCAATAGATTGGGTGGTATATATTATTTTTAAAATAGTCAACGAGCCCAGAAAATTCTCCGGCCCTATCATCTATCTCTCAGCCAATAGGAAACATGCACGTCAATGACATCTGGTAGCTTGGACCCACATACTAGCAAGCTTCTAACCTTCAAGCAATTTGGAAAACATGCGATTGAAGACCATCCCCAAGTTGTGGAGTCTCTTCCCTTAACCCCTGTATGGTCTAGCAAACTGGCGAACAATGCATTCGCAGAATCTCACAATCTTTCCTTGACCCTTGGTTTCACTTTGCGAACACGAGAAAACCTTCATTCACTGAATTGCTAGATGTCATCTTAACCCTTTACAGGAATCCTGGTTTACATTTTACCTTTGTCACGAGATCACGAGATATCTCATTAACCTTAGTTACCACTTGGAGAATACGCGACCACTGACCTCGCTCATTCATGAAAAGAAAACCTTGACTACAACTTAACCTGGTGAACAAGTGAAACTCTTGAAATTTGTCGGGCCGCCAAGCACTTTATCAAAGCTGCCAAATCTCAGACTCGGGCCCGCCTTGCAAATCCTCGTCACCTTACAGTTTAGCCAATGAAAACACAACACCTCAGCTATCACTCTACATCTGGTCCCACTATTCTCAACAAACCTTAACCTTTGTTACTCCGTGAAAGCGCGACTGAAAGGGAAATCTAAGTCGCTTAATACCTTTCTTAACCATGATCAAGTCAAACGACTCAGCAAACAAAGAACCTCACTAAATCGCTAAGTCTCATGAAATCCCTGGGTTACATTTCGTGAATACAAAAACCTTCATTCACTCAATCGCAAGATCTTTGACTTAACCCTTCATTTGTTTAGCGGTTCAGCGGAAAGACATTCGCGTAATCGCTAAAACCTTTAGAGAATCACTGTTTTACTTTGTGAATGAGCGAACACATAGAAATTTATCAAACCTGCTAAGTCCTCTGTCTAAGCCACTAAAACATTTGATAACCCTGGGCCCATCGGAAAGCTGCCACATGTCAACACACTATTTTCTATCTACCCAATCATTTCTGACACAGGACCCACATTACATCAGCAAAGAGCTAACCCATGTTGATTTAGCGAATACGCAACTACATGAAAAATCTCAATCACCAAATACATCTCTTAACTCTGGTTAGATCAAATGATTCAGTGAATGACTGCATTTGCTAAATCGGGAAGTCCCTACTTAACCCATGGTTTCCTCTTGTGAACTGGCGAATGCATTGAAAAATTTGAGGGCCCACTTTATCTAGCGAACTTGCGACCAAAGACCTTCCGCCAATTCACAGAAAACATTGAAACTTCACCATTTTATTTAGAGATTCAACGAACAAAGGGAAAGATGTCGAAACGCTAGATATATCATAACCCTGGACAATTCATAAACTAAAGATTTTGGGCCTACTGACAACTGCCATCTCACTGTCCTGTAACCAATAAACATTTAACACCTCAACATCCTCTGACATCGGGTCCACCTATACCATTTCATTTGAATAAGGGCCACCATTTCATGAACACGCGACTAAAGAGAAGACATAAGCCACACGCTAGTTCGCTTGATGTCATCAGGAAACCGTTAGGAAATGGGAGATTACGTGAACACACATTCAGACAATCGCTAGATGTTTTCGTGAAACTGCCAGATATCAAGCGAATAAGAGACTACAAGTTCGTGCAATCGCCAAATAAAAAGAGGTTACAGCTTGAGGATTAGGAGAATGTGCGACTGAAGAAAAACATAACATGCATTCACAAGTTCGTTGAATATCACATAAGCATGAAGTAATATTACCTAATTTAGCAAACATGAAGACAAGGAATAACCACGTGCAGAAAGAGGATTTAAGTGGCTCGAAAAAAGGTAATGAAGAAATAGAACCAGGCCAAGACGTATTAGGGTTTAACCCTTCCAATGGCTAGAAAAAAGGAATGAAAACCTAGGGTTTGAGCCAGAACATAGGAAACACTTGTAGAAATCAAGGAAAATTACACAGCCATGAAAAAATATTTGCAAGGTACTAACATAGTGTATCCCACTTTTTTAGACATGCTGATTTTTGTTGAAATAACACATTTTTAATAAAATATGATGATTTAAGCCTGGAGAGGTTCCATTTGAAGGAATTAATTACAAATGGTTAGCTCAAAGCATCTTAGATTAAAAAAACATTGATATAACATCTATACTCCTCATTCATACCTACAATGGAGTCTCCTCCGCACCTATTAAAATGCTAACAAAAAATCACTTCGACTTTATGTTTTGGCAGATCAAATGAATCAATTTGAAAAACCTATCTAAGTAGTATGATGCTATTCGGAACAAGCTTTGTAATAAATATAATTTTAATACATATTGAGTTTATTATCACTTTTAAATATTAGTTTAACTAAACATAGGTTGTTTGGTCATTCAACAACCTGTGTCTTCAAGACTTTGGGAAAAATTGTAAATTTAAAAAAAAAAAAAATTATGAAAAAAATATAGTAAAAGAGTATTTGTGTTACCTTTCTATTAAAAAAAAAGAAAAAATGAATTTTGATATTCACAGATCAAGTTAGAGCGATCCAAGTGACCTTATGTCTAAATTAAAGTTACTCTCACTTTAGAACTTAATAAACTATGAAATATTGACCCAAAATGAATGACGCCAATTACATCCTTTATCTATTGAAGTTAAAAATATAATCTCAAAAGAATTACATCGTGATCATATTTTAAAAAAAAAGTTATGTTGATCCAAGTGACAGTAACTCCTTAAAAATACAGTTTTTCACACAAACCACTTTTTGAAGGAGAAGGAAAAATGAATTTAAATGAATTTTAATTTTTTTTAGAAAAATATATTTAGAAACTAGAAAGAAAATTCTAAAAGTCTCTAGTTTACATCATCTTCAAATTCCTAATAGTTTTGCGGCAATAGGTGTTCGAAAGTGAATATTTTTCTCAGAATGTTGATCTCTGTGTCAAAGTCTGCCAAAAAGTGGGACACACTATTGTGGGACCACCCAGGTAGACTTGGGATAAGAAATATCATGATAGGGTAGCATGGATGCAACAAGTGAATAGGATGATGGGAACGATAACATAAGTCAAGATACCTGATGCTCATGGATATGTTCAACCTTGTCAAGATCAAAAGTGAGAGGGAATACGAATGAAAGTGAGATAAATGGTAGGAAGATGGAGGATAGTAGGGATGAAACTTTTCCCTAACTGTAGAGTGCAAGAGGGAGGAAGTACACATGATGCATGTTTGTCAGGATTTCATCTTGGTACTTGTCCAAGGATGATGCATGGGCATCCAAGGTTGGAGTAGGGGCATTTTGTGTGCTCGGTGAAACTACATAAGTGTTTGTGTTTTGGCCAGTTTTTACTCGGTTGCAGCCATGACCGATGGCCTCGGTCATTGAAGGAAGCTCGGTCACTGAAGGAACTTGGTAGTCTTTGGCACTCGGTGAATAAGTTACTCGGTCATGCCTATAGTGCTCGGTCAACTCTGGTGCTCAGCGATGCTTGGTTGGCTCAGTTATTTCATTGTCGCTCGGTAGATCTAACTTGTTGACTGGAGTTCTATGTGATTTGATGGGCCAACTTGGTGTATTTTTTATTTGTATCTTTTGTTGGATTCTCCTAAGTGGATTTGGAGGCTGACATGTTGTATTAAATGTTTGTATACATTTTGTAAGCTAACTTGTATGGCATTTAATATTTGTTAGGAAGGGTTTGGGTTTCATCTTGCCAACTTGTGGCTGATGATTAGTATTTAAGGGAAGCTTGGGGTAGATGTTGGAGGGAGTTTTGGTGAGTAGAAAAGAAGCATAAGCTTAGAGATGTGCTACTAAAACTGGAGTTGGTGAAGTTGCGAAAAAGTTGTTTCCATGAACTTGCAGATCTTATTCCTATCAGATAGTTGTAATAGCAGAGCTAGTGGTTGCATACTTGGGAACAAGGAGATTGCTTGGAGGCTTGCGAGCTCAAGTTTAGATCTGCCTTACGGTTTCCATTAGCTTCTAATTGTCTTCAAAACTAGACTAGTTGGAGTTTGAGTTGAATCTGTGGTAGATCTTGCAGAATTGTTTACTGATTGTAATTGGCCCTAACCGGGCAGGCCTTATAGCTAGGCATGTTAATGAAAATTAGAGTTAAACAATTGGTGGTGTTGTGTTGTGTGTATTCCATTATGTTGTTTTGACTAGCTGCAAGGTTTGGACTGTCCTTAATTGGATCTACCATCCCTTGACCTGCGTCAGGTGGTATCAGAGCGAAGTTTTGTTTGTATTGGAGTGAATGTTGATCTTGTGGAGCAGAAGTTTGACCTAGCAAGGCTAATATTGAGAAGTTAATCTTGTTGAAGGAAAGATCTTGTGTTCTTGATTGTAGATCCATGGCATTGGACTTGTGAAATTGTGCCCTATTTGTTTTGCAAGATTGCGGGTTGTGATCTGACTTGTATACAACTTGGAGATTGTCACAAGGTGACTAGTGAGGGTTTGTTGCCAAGGGTTTCTATTATCTTTAAGGATGCCACCGAGAAGATTAGACCCTAGATTTATTCAAGACCTCTGTGATACTGTGGAATCCAGGATTAAAGAGAAGGTAAAATCATATTTTAGATCTAAGATCGAACTGATGAAGAATGACATGATCGCCAAGATCATGAGAGTTGTTACTAGTATTCCTTGGAATGTTGGTACTAAGGATGGCTATGAAGAAGCTGCTGAAGAATTTGAACATGCTAGATCTAGTGGTGATGACCAGAGGGATAGATCTGGTGAAGACAGAACTACTCAGTTGCCTAGATTTGCTACTCAGTTTAGTAGTTACCGAAGGGAAGTCTCTACTTTCTCTGGCACTTTGAAACCTCATAATTTGATTGACTGGATCAGTGAACTTGAAGATTTCTTTGAGCTAGAAGAAATTGAAGATCCTCTTCGGGTGAGGTTAGCACAAACAAAGATGAAAGGTCATGCTGCTCTTTGGTGGAAATAATTACAAAGGGACCGAGAGGATGAAGGTGAAATGAAGATCAATCGGTGGAGGTTGATGGTGACTAAGTTACAAGCTAAGTTCATACCTATGAGCTTGAGTTGTTTAAGAAGTTGTAGAATCTGAAACAGAAGGATTTGTCTATTGAAGATTATACTGAGGAGTTTCACAAACTTACTATTTGGTCTAGACACTGAGAGAATGGTAAGGAAAAGGTGGCTCGGTATGTGAATGGTCTGAGATTCAATATTCAGGATGAGCTTGGTATGCTAAAGATTGATTCTACATAAGATGCCTATCAGTATGCTTTGAGAGCAGAAGAGAAGTTGAAAAGGAAACAACTGACTCATTCCCGAGGGAAGGAGAAAGTTGATTACTTGGCAAAGGAGAAATCGACGAATGTAGGAGATGAACATAAACCTATGGAACCTAAGAAGAAGACATGTAGAGTTATCTTTAAAGGTACTTGATATAACTGTGGGGAGGAAGGACACCATTCTTTTGAGTGTACACAGAAGGTCAACCGATGAACTGTTGTGGTGAATAAAAATATTCAGAATGAACCTAAATCAGAGAACTTGCTACTTCGACGAACATTGCTCGGTACAAAGGATGAACCTTGTCAAAGGAGTAACTTGTTTAAGACCTGATGCAAGTCCGGAGGTAAATTTTGTGATTTTATTGTTGATAGTGGAAGTACTGATAACCTTGTTGCTGAGGACATGGTTAGGAAACTTGGTTTGAGTAGAATGAAACATCCACATCCTTATAGGATTAGTTGGTTGCAAGATGTTCATGCTTTGGAAGTAAGAGAACAATGGTTCATTAATGTTCATATTGGCCAGTATAAGGATCTTGTGTTATGTGACATTGTGGATATCGATAGCTATCATATATTGCTCGGTAGACCTTGGTAGTATGATTGCAGAGCTATGTATGATTGTGTGAAGAATGTCTTTACTATTGAGAAGAATGACAGAAAGTTTTCACTGATGCCTTTGATGGATACAACACTTAGTAGGAGAAGCTTAAGTATTGGTAGCCGAGTTGAGGTTGTGGATCCAAAGAAAATGAATGATCAGTTTGGAGAACGGACCTGTGCATTGTCTAGAAGGGACTTGAAGAGACAGAGGAAATAGAAGTGGAAGAAGTTGCAAGCAGAAAAGGTGGACTTGTATGTGAAGAACCAGTTCGGGGTTCATGTGTTGAATCCTGGAAGATGTTCTTCTCACATATGAACATCTTTTGGAACTTGGGGTGTCTGATGCAAGGGAATCCAAGGTTGGAGTAGGGGCATTCTGTGTGCTCGGTGAAACTCCATAAGTGTTTGTGTTTTGGCCAGTTTTTACTCGGTTGTAGCCTTGACCAATGACCTCGATCATTGAAGGAAGCTCGATCGCTAAAGGAACTCAATAGTCTCTGGCACTCAGTGAATAGGTTACTTGGTCATGCCTACGGTGCTCGGTCAACTCTGGTGCTTGGCGATGCTTGGCTGGCTTGATTATTTCACTGTCACTTGGTAGATCTAACTTGCCGATTGGAGTTTTGTGTGATTTGTTGGGCCGACTTGGTGCATTTTTTATTTGTATATTTTTTTGGATTCTCCTAAGTGGATCTGGAGGCTGACATGCTATATTAAATGTTTGTATACATTTTGTAAGCCGACTTGTATGGAATTTAATATTTGTTAGGAAGGGTTTGGATTTCATCTTGTTAACTTGTGGCTGATGATTAGTATTTAAGGGAAGCTTGGGGTAGATGTTGGAGGGAGTTCTAGCGAGTAGAAAAGAATCATAAGATTAGAGATGCACTACTGAAACTGGAGTTGGTGAAGTTGTGGAAAAGTTGTTTCCATGAACTTGCAGATCTGATTCCTATTAGATAGTTGTAATAGCAGAGCTAGTGGTTGCATACTTGGGAACAAGGAGATTTCTTGGAGGCTTGCAAGCTCAAGTTTAGATCTGCCTTAGGGTTTCCATCAACTTTTGATTGTCTTTAGAACTGTACTAACTGGAGTTTGAGTTGGATCTATGGTAGATCTTGCAGAATCGTTTACTGATTGTAATTGGCCCTAACCCGGAAGGCCTTACAGTCGGGCATGTTAATAAAAATTAGAGTTAAACAATTGGTGGTGTTGTGTTGTGTATATTCTGTTGTGTTGTTCTGACTAGCTGCAAGGTTTGGACTATCCTTAATTGGATCCACCATCCCTTAACCTGCGTCAAAGGAGCCACAAGAAGTGGTTTTCACCATAAGACAAATTTATTTCTCCTTTTCTTTTTTTTCTTTTTCAATTTTTTTTTGTATTTTTAACTTTCGAAAGGACTCAATCCTCATTCTCTTTGGATAATCCTTAAAAGGGTATGACATGATGGTCGAAGGCTGGTGAAAAAATATGTTGATAGGGTGATGGTATGGGAAAGATATGAAGGATAAGTTTGATAGAGGATAAGGATTTATGCATAGGATTAGATAAGGGAAATGGACAGATAATGAATAGGAGGATAAGGAATATGTATAGGTGTGGATTGGTTAAAGGAGATAAATGGATGGTAAATAGGTGTTAGATAGTGGAGAGTATATTGAAAGGTTTGTGTAGGGGTAGGTGAAAGTGTATATCAACATCAACATACACCTTTAAGGGTGGTGAATAATAGAGAAACGATGGGTGAAACAACTGAAGGCTTTGATGTAGGAGAGGATATGTATCTTGGGACATAATGACCCAAAATAGATGGATAAGATGAAATATGTTTGGGAGAATGTGGAGTGGAAGTCTTTGAAAGCTTGAATGTCAAATTTGATTTTTCTTTTATCTTCAATTTCTTTAAGAGAGACTTGGGAATCCACATTTTCTTTAATTTTTCTTTGTTTTTGGATGCTTTAGAATGCTTTTCTTTGATCATAGATTTAGGAACCCACATTTTATTTTATTTTTTTTCTTTGCTTGATGGACCTTTGTAGTCTTTTGGATATCTCTTTTTGCTTTGTATTCACATGTCGATTAGATTGGACATAGTGATCTTCATATATAAGTGGATTCTTGAATTTTTTTTATGTTGTATATCCAAATTACTTCCAAAACACTTTAGAATTGTGGATGAATAAAGTTGATGTGGCTGGCTCATATGGATGGGTGTATGGAAATTTCTCAATGTTGCATGTCTTTTTTAATCTAGATACCTGGTAGGTTAAGTGGATGGCAAGATAGAGATGGTAGGAAGGTTTGATGGAGGGATATAGGGACCCAATATGGATAGAAGGGATTTGGATTTGGATTTGGGGTATATTGAAAAAAATGGATGGAAGGGATGAATGATTTAGCATTGGGATATATGGACCAAGAATGGATTTGGAGGATGGTGAAGGTAGATTCTTATATAAAAATAGAGGAAGATGAGATGTGGGGGGGATATCACCATCTTTAGAATGAGCTATATGGCCAAGGCTCTCATATTTAGGATTTATCTTTATACCAATGGTCTCATGAATAGCTTATATAGGAGTAACTTTGATAGGTGTAACAAAATATTGATGGGAATTATTATCATGCAAGGGATTCAGAGGAATGACAGATTGTTGAGGTAGACATGAAGGAGTATGACAAGGTGATGATGGGGTTCTCCGATATTGACAAGGATCTTTGGCTAGTGCAAAAAAGGAACATTTCTCTAGATTTTCAATAGGATAATTAGAGATGGTGGAAGAAATATCTTGACCTTTCTTAGGAGGGGGATAAGATATAGGAGGTGGAGGAATATGTTTCTCTTGAGGTGGAGGGATATCTTCTTGGAAGAAGTGAAAGGACATGAATATGGGATCATGTGGGGATTTAATGGATACGGGTTCTAGCTCAAATGTTTGATAGGAAGGGATAAAATCTTGATGTTGATCTTTATTGGTATTTTTTTCTTCACACTTTGGATTATCCTCTTAACATGGAGTCACTTCTAAGGATGAGGTAGGATTTTTTATTTTCCCGAAGGATTCTTGAAGGGCTAATAAAGGATTAGTTGGAGTAGCTATGATAGGAGTTGAAGCACATAAAGTTTTTGGGTCTATGACCTTTGAGGCATGGAAAATATTTGTATAAATATGTAAGTTAACTTGGATTTCTTTTAGAGGCATCGCTTGAGGGTAGACATAGTTAGAGGGAAAATTATTAGGTTCTTTGTTTCCTGGAGGTGCTTTGGCTAGATTTTCTACTTTAAGAGATGAGTGAATGGTAGAAGAAGTAGAGTTTGTATGAACACTATTGCTAGACAGAGGTTCATAGTTTAGATCTTACTTGAGAGCAATATCTTGTTCTTCATTAGATGATTGATTAGGATTTTCCACTTCAATTATGTCACCATCAATTAGACCTTGGATCTTATGTTTCAACTCTATGCAATATAAAGTTTCATGTTCATTATGTCTATGATATGTACAATAGTTTCTCAAGAATAAAAAACCACATTAAGTGATTTGAGGCAATGTGATGAGATTGTTTTCAAGGAGTTCTTCCAAAATTGATTTGTAAGATTGTTCCAAAAGAGTAAATTATATATCTAATGGATGTTAAGATGTTCTTATGTTGACCAAAGAGATTTGAGTTTCAAGATCATGATGATCTGATCTTCCACTGTCATGTGATGAGGATTGTTGAGATATGACTAATTTCTCTTGATTCAATTGATCAAAGATTGGATCTTCTTGAGATTGTGAAATAAATTCTTGGTCAAAGATTGGATTGTCATTAAGATACATGTTCTTGATAAAAAATAGGATGTTTATGATGTTCTTATTGATCAAAGATGCAATTAATGCAAGATTGTTAAGTATCCTTTTTGTTTAAATAAGATGAAGATATAGATGGATTATGATCATAGAGAAAAGGAAACATTGATCTTAATGTGGATTGGTTGGATGATGTATCCTTTTCTTCTTCCATGTCTTGGAATTTCTATTGTAAAGATTGAATTTTCTTCATGAGGACTTCCATGATAATCTATTCTTCTTCCTCGTCATCATTATGATATATAGACCATTCAATTCAGCCATTTCAGATGACAACATTTAGAAATGCAAGAGTCAAAGATGTTCAAACACTCAAACTATGATTTGTAAATTTTGAAACCTAGTTGGTATGATGCAATTTGCTTACAAATTTGAGATTGATGAATTTTAACTTTGTCTTGATTGCAACAGGTAGATCTAAAAAAAGGCTACTCAAAAATGATTTTAGATTGATTTGGTGGGCTTGCAAAATACTCACTATTTTAGATTTTTGTTATGTATGTGTTAAGAAAAAACTAGTAGGCATCATAGAAGTCCCTATATGCATTGAATGGAAAAGGTGTATGTATTATTTAGTTATTGAAATCTGTCACTTGACTATTCAAATGCATCATAAGGTAGGTCATAGATGTCAATAAATTTTTCAAATGCATTGGAAGTATGGCTAGATGTGATATAGGATTGTTTGTAAGCATTACTGAATCTTGCATAGGCATTACAAAATGTATCAAGAACTGCTACTTTATTGTTTTGGTCACAAATTTGATGTTTTTAAAAAATTTTAAGTTGATTGTCAGATCTAAATGGATGTATTTTGTTTGTAAGTATGGATCTTCAATTATAGCAACCACAAAAACACTTATTTTTACCCTTAAATCCTAAACATATAGTGTATGTTCAAGATCATTTCCACGGGTCTTTTCACAATAAGTCATTTCTGTCTAGTTGTTTAAGGTCAATTTTATCTTTTAACATGGCTCTAGAAGGTAGTATTTTCTATATTAACAAGGTTTTTAGTAAGGATTCCAAACAAAAATATCAAATGAATCATACAAGGAACACGTAGTCACACAAGAGGGATTGAGGCCTATAACCCTACAAGTCAAGGCATTTGATATCTTTTCCCTCTAATTTTTTCAACTTAAATGAGGTCTTTATTTAGAGTGGGTGGAATAGGTTGGCTTCACTTTGTTCCCACTTTGGGTTGTCCCTCTCATCAGCCTCACCAAGGCATGTTCTCAGGAGGCAAGCCCACTAAAGTTGTAGCATGTGCATATAAAGAAAGAAAATGAAATGAAAGAAAGTTTAGGAACTTGATTTACCAGAAGGTGGAGAGCATATCCCTATTGCTTCAATTCACAAACATGTTTAACACTATTATTTTTCCAAGCCTTGTTAACCTAAGGGGACTAGAGAATGTTTGGGTTTTTGATTCACCAAAAGTTTAAGAGCATATACCTAATTCTTTTTGTCCACAAATAAGAAGGCTCCAATTAGGTGTTTGATTCATTTCCTAGTTCATATTCATCTCAAATTTAGCATGTCTAGGATTTTGATTCACCAAAAGGTGTTGAGAATATCCCTAATGCTTCACTTAAGATTCAAAATTGCTCTTTTACATGAGCTAGATTTTGAAGTGAAATGCCACAATGTGAGAAAGTACAAAGGGTTCAAATGTTACCTTAATCGGTGCTAGAAAAGGCTAGGTGCATTTTTTATCATTTTAATTGCATTTTTCACTTTTCACATTCACCTAGCTCCTTTGTATCCTCCTTCCACAAATATTAGTCCAACACATGGAAATCTAAGCTAAAGAAATCCAAATAAAAGTAATTTCAACTTTCCTTTCAATTTGAAAATTTAAGTTCAAGGGGAGAATATCCAATTTAAGGAGATATATTTGGATTTGTATGCGTTAACAACTTTAATGTAATTTTCATATCACTTTGTATCATTATCCAAATTAGCCACTATGTTTGCATTATGAATTTATTTTTCAAACCTTTCTATTCTCCTTTCTTCCTTCTCCTTAAAGTGATCAGGCAGCCTACACACTATTTTTTTGACCTTTTTATGCTCAGATATCTGCAAAACAAAGATTCATTTAAATCATATTTAAATATTTTTTGAATTTGCAATTGAATAGTACTAGACGTTAAAAGAATTTGCATACGCATCAAAATAATTTGTATACGCATTAAAAGAATTTGCATACGCGTTAAAAGAATTTGCATACGTGTTAAAATAATTTGTATACGCGTTAAAAGAATTTCCATACGCATTTAAAATAATTTTCATATGCATTAAAAGAATTTTCATACACGTCACATAAATACTAATAGGTGTCACTACTTTGTTACTATGCGCTACTTAATAGATTGTAATTAATACATGCAATAAAGTACTAATAAATGTGTAAGAAAGGTATCCTTTAGGCATTGAAAGAATTTAAGGCAAAGAATAGAAGGATCCTAGTAGGTGTCAAAATATTTGGTAAATATGTCAAACTTTTCACACATCATTTAAAGCTACATATGCATCAAAACACCTTATGTACACATAATTTAACCTTTTAGAGGCACTCTTGTACTTGCAATTATCAAATTCGCAAAACAAAATGCCTCAATTTCATCAAATGTCAGTCAAATCCATTATTATGAGGCATATGCCCCATGGTGGGTACCATTTTGTGTATGTAAAATACCTTCATAAGATTAATTCATCAAAATATCAATTTAAATGGAATAAATATAACTATTTAACCAAATTGAATTTAAATTAAGATAATAAGCATCATATGGATCTCTAACTAGAAAGCTAAAGAAATGCTCTCATATTTAGAATTCATTAGTGACAATTATACAATGAGAAAATTATGATTTATGATGCATTTATCCATAATCTATCTCAATTATGCTCAAATTCTCCATTATGATCACTGCTCAATACAAATTCCTAAATGAAGTACTAAAATCAAGAACAAATTCGCTATAGTGATGATTCTCTAAGATAATGGATCCATTTACTCTATTGATGCACTCTATTTAAAGGATTCCCAAAATTAGGAAGGTGAGTTACATATGAGTTAAGTTGACTCATGATCACAATCAAGATTGAGTTATTGGTTTCAAATGATGAGACAAAGAGAGAAATTGGGTAGCCAAGCTTGCAAAGCCAAATTGGATGGTGGAGATAGAAAAGGCTATTTGTGATCCATGTGATCCAAATGATCTCGCCTCATTGGTTGATTTTATTTTATCCTCATGTGGTGGGTGAGAATTATTTTCTTTAGTAATTGATTTAATTGATTTAACCATGTCTCCCATTTGAATAGGTTGGATTAAATTTAATTAAACTATATAATTAATTGATTAAAATCAATTGCATAACTATTTGATCCTTTTGATTTAATTAATCTAATGGATTGATTTTCAATTAATTCCATGTGTTGATCAATAATTGCTTTCTTTGACTTTTCTTGACCAATTTTGGGTGTATACAACTTCCAATACCCTTGCTCTTTGAAAAGAAAACTGCTCCATTTCTTGCAAGGTTAATTGAGCACAAAATTTTAACTTGGCTCCTGATTTTGAATTTCTAGAATAGTTAAAAAAATATAAGCATTAGGATTACCTTATTTCAATTAATCAAGGATGTTCCTATTTATAATAAGATTGTTAAGGAGCTATATCAAGAAACCTAGCTAGAAAAGAAAAGATCCTAGTATACTGCATGTCATAGGAAGGTTAGTAGAAATTATGTTAGGAATAATACCATTCCCAAGTATAATGATCCAAGAAACCCTGTAGTGAAATTTACTATTAATGGAATTCTAATTCCAAATACCTTGATTGATATTGGAGCTTTCATTAATGTTATGACAAGAGAAACAATGCAATCTGTCTTATTGATAGAGCTTAGACCTACCCCCACAATCATGTAACTTGTAGATAGTTCTATTGTCAAACTATAGGGTATAGTTGAAGATTTGGCCATTACTCCTTATTCATGGCAGTACATAATAGATTTTACTATTCTTCAACCAAAGGCTAATTTAGGTGGATATCCTCTAATCTTGGGTAGATCTTGGTTAGCAACTATAGATGCCTTCATTGGTTGTAGGTCAGGAGACATAATATTACCAAATGGAAATATAACTAAATATTTGGTATTGTATCCTCCAAGTCAACCACATCAAGGAAATGAACAATTCATTTGGCCTAACTTAGGAGATTGAGGGGACAATTATTAACAAGAACCCTATCAACCTAGAGGATGAGGATAAATTGTTGGATCATATAATTCAAAATGATTATCAAAGGGATCTTAAAAATATCACATTCCTATCTTGCTCTTCTTGTTCACTGCATAATTACTTCATGTGGCCACTACTCAATGATATCAATCGACCTCTTCAAAGTTACACAAACTATTTCCACAAACAATTGATGAAAGGATTCAATGCTTAAATGTTGCACCTATGAATCTTCTTATTATCTAAGTAGAAATTACCACATGGAGATATCTCAATATAAAAAACAAGCTTACACAAGACCAACAAAGCGAACTATTTTTTGTGCTACAAGAAAATAGGATGGCATTCACTTGGGATTACCAAGACATGAAAGGCCTTGACCTAAATATATGTGCACATCACATATATATTGAGGATGAATGTAGGCCATTCAAAGAATCACAAAGGTGGATGAATCCAACAGTTCAAGACATTGTTAAGGGGGAAATTTAAAACATATTAAATGTTGGATTCATATACCCCATTTCTAATAGAATGCGGGTTTCTCCTGTGGTGATTGTTCCAAAGAAATTTGGGAAATGGAAAGTCTATGTTGATTATAGGGAACTCAAATTAGCAACAAGGACCACTTCCCTCTTCCATTCATAGACCACGTACTTGATTCTTTGGCTAGTAAACAATACTTTGGATTTATTGATAGTTTTAGGAGGTATAATCAAATTAGGATAGCTCTTGAAGATCAAGATAAAACTACCTTTACCTTCCCATGGGGAACTAATGCATATCATATCCTTGTATTTGGCTTATGTAACTCTCCCACTACCTTTCAAAGATAATTTCTTAGCATTTTATCTAATCTTACTCATGATTGTATGGAAGCTTATATGGATGATTTTACTACATATGGAGACACTTATGAAGAATCCAAAGAAAATATAAAGAATTTACTTTCTAGATGTAGAGAACACAATTTATCATTGAGAAATGAGAAATTATATACGATGATGCAAGGAGTTGTTGATGCAGGAGCATCCTAGGTGTAAGAGCAATCTTGCATCACCCAAAAATATTTATGTTTGCTTTTCAATAAGGGCTATCTTGTGCAGAGCTGCTATTTATAGAAACTTACTATTTTTAGTAAGTTGGTCATATGATCTCAGAATGTTTTGATTTCACAGTTGGAGGTTCATCCTAGTCATTCCAGCCTACTAGTTGAGTTTCATTGCCACATCATCAGTATTGGTGAAGTTATTGGAGTTTTTGGGTACAAAATCTTTCAGGTCAATTTTGAAGGCCTTAGAGGCTCCGGATCGTGACCGACCCCCGCCTGACTGGCGCATGTGTTTGTTAGACACTGCAGATCTTGTCATGGCATTTCTGAAAAGTGGTTACAATAGGAAAAAGGAGCTACGGTTAAAAAGTTATGGCCTCCAGAATTTGGGCTACCTAAAAGCATATTTTGTATTTCTTTTGAGCCGACCCTATTGTAAAAATTGTGAAAATAAAATAATTCTATGTATAGTCGGCCTTAAGGGCTAAATTTCTGGAACTTTCTCGGGTGGTGGAAATTGCCTATATAAAGAAGGCCCGTAGTGTTGTCTAGGCAATTCTGGGAGTAGTTCGGGGTAATAATTCAAGGCTTTGTCCTATAGAATATTGTAAGGGGAATGTCCATGTGGCTTTGCATATTGTAATTCTAAAAATTAGTAATTCCACATTTGTGGAGATAATAAGAAGCCAATTTTTTGTTCTTGCAAATTGTTGTTGTTCTCTATTTCTGTTATGTGTTTGTGGTATTAAGGGGAGCACCCTTCATCAAGTGGTATCAGAGTAGGAGTTCTTGAGTGTGTAAATAGATCACCGATTGTGAGGTAGTTTGCACTAGGACCGTGGGTTAGGGTTTCTGTGTAAACTGATCGTTGACTGTGAGGTGGTTTGCATCAGAACCATGGTTAGGGTTTCAACGATACACATGAAAATGCCTCCATGAAAGGAACATGGCGGAAGAGCTGGTGTTGTGACACTTGAGGTTAGAGAGCTCCAGAGATAGGTGCAAGCATTGCAAGAAGAAATTCACAGAGGAATGAATCTTAATGTCAGAGACGAAAGTAAGGATGAAGCCGAAGAAGGAAATGATGATCAAGAAGCAGAAGTTGAACTTTTGAATCAAGAGGTAGAAAGGCTTTTTCGAGCCATTTCCAAGATTAGAAAAAGACCTAAGATCGAGGTTCCTAGATTTTCAAAAAATCTTAACCCAGAGGAATTGATCGACTGTATCAATGAATGTGAAGAATATTTTGAGTATGAAGATATCGAGGATCCTGATCGGGTCAAGTTTGCGAAGGCCAGACTGAAGGGTCATGCGAAGATCTGGTGGCAAGAGATCCAATTGGAGCGAGATAGAGGAGGAAAGGATAAAATCACAAGATGGGATCAGATGGTGGATAAATTGAAGTGACAGTTCATTCCTATTGATTATGGGTTTGACCTACTAAAGAAGATGCAGATTTTGAAGCAAGCAAGAAGATCTATTCAGGAGTATAGAGAGGAGTTCTATCGACTCCTCATCAGAACAGGCCATGCAGAAGCTGATAAGGAGAAAGTTTTCCATTACCTTAATAGGTTGAGGCAAAGCATTCAGGAGGAGCTGAATCTAGTTCGAATGAACAATATTGAAGAGGCATACCAGTTTGCCCTAAAAGTAGAGGAAAAGCTGAACAAGAAATTCAAGAGCAGACAAAATGGAAGAGGTCGTGGTGGACGATCTGGTGGACGGTCATATGGAGGCTGAAATGAAGATCTGAAAAAGAAGAATGAGGCTAGTAGTAGTCAAAATCATAGAGGAAACAATTCCAATCATTTCCAAGATCAAAACAATAGAGATCAAAGAGGAAGAGGAAGAGGACAAGGTTCAGGAAGAGGAGGCTTTCGTGGAACATGTTTTCATTGTGGAGAAGAAGGTCATAGGGCATTTGAATATCCTCAATGCCAAGGAAGGACGGATAGGAGGAATGAAGGCCAAGCTAGAGTGGCACATGTAGATGAAGATGTCAGATCCTCAAATTCTAAAGATGCTGTGGTAGTTTTACAGATGTGTTGTACATGATGTTCATGTGAATACCTATTCCTTGACAAAGGATGGAGTGTGACATAAGCTAAAGCCATTGAAGGAGACTAAAGAAAAGGTATGTGGTAATGCAAGAATAACTTTTGTCAATAGAGGAAATTTCTTAGATGGTGTGCGGCATGAGCATATGTGTTTCACCTTAATTCTAAAGGCTGGGAAAGAGGAAGTAGAAGATGTACCTGTAGAAGTTGTAGAATTATTGAATGAGTTTCAAGATATTGTATCCGATAATGTGTCTGATGGAATACCACCAGTAAGACAGATCAGTCATCAGATGGACTTGATTCCAGAAGCTAGTTTTCCAAATAAGGCAGCACACATAATGACACTAGCAGAAAGTGAAGAGTTGAAGATAGATTTGAAGTTTAGTTCATCATATCATCCACAGATTGTATATGGAAGTAGTCCCAGAAATGCATCTGAGTTGAGAAAGATAGATAAAGGAGAAATAAGTAGTGCTGAAACTAAGGGTTTTACAAAACATTTGAAGAACATCCATGAGGAGGTGAGGAAGCATATTACCAAAATGAATGCATGGTATAAGGCTAAGGCAGATCATAAAAGGAGGAATAAAGAATTTCAGGTTGAAGATGAGATCACAGCAGCACAGTGGAGTATTCCAACCACCAGTTCATATATCAAGGAGATTGAAGACATACTGGATAGTCATGTTGGCAGAAGCACAAGGAACATGACATATGAAGAATATCTAGTCAAGTGGAAAGGACAACCTATTGAAGATTCATCATGGTTGACAAAGGAAGAGGTTAACCATCTTGGTTTTCCTCTGCACACCTGAGTCATGATAGGGTCACTTCTCAAATTACCACAGGTGTTTGATGCAAGAGCATCCTGGGTGTAAGAGCAATCTTGCATCACCCAAAAATATTTATGTTTTCTTTTCAATAAGGACTATCTTGTGCAAAGCTTCTATTTATGGAAACTTATTATTTTTAGTAAGTTGGTCATATGATCTTAGAATGTTTTGATTTCATAGTTGGAGGTTCATCCTAGTCATTCCAGCCTACCAGTTGAGTTTCATTGCCACATCATCAGTATTGGTGAAGTTATTGGAGTTTTTGGGTACAAAATCTTTCAGGTCAATTTTGAAGGCCTTAGAGGCTCTAGATCGCAATCGACCCCCAGTTGACTTGTGCTTGTGCTTGTTAGGCACTGTAGATCTTGTCGTGGCATTTCTTAAAAGTGGTTACAATAGAAAAATGGAGCTATGGTTAAAATGTTATGGCCTTCGGAAGTTGGGCTACCTAAAAGCATATTTTGTATTTCTTTTGAGCCGACCCTATTGTAAAAATTGTGAAAATAAAATAATTCTATGTATAGTCGGCCTTAAGGGCTAAATTTTTAGAACTTTCTCGGGCAGTGGAAATTGCCTATATAAAGAAGGCCCGTAGTGTTGTCTAGGTAGTTCTAGGAGTAGTTCGGGGCAATAATTCGAGGCTTTGTCCTACAGAATATTGTAAGGGGAATGCCCATGTGGCTTTGTATATTGTAATTCTGAAAATTAGTAATTCCACATTTGTGGAGATAATAAGAAGCCCATTTTCTATTCTTGCAAATTGTTGTTGTTCTCTATTTCTGTTATGTGTTTGTGGTATTAAGGGGAGCACCCTTCATCAGTTGTCCTGGACCATTATATATCAAAGCATGGTATACAAGTGGATCTAATGAAGATAGAGGTCCTTTTAAATTTGCAAGTTCCCTCTAAGAAAAAAGATTTTAAAATTTTTCTTGGGTATTATAGATGTTTCATCAAAGATTTTAGCAAGATAGTTGTCCCTCTATGCATACTACTGACAAATGATAATGAATTTGCTTGGAATTGTGACTGTCAAGATGCATTTTTACAACTCAAGGGTGTACTAACTAAGGAACTAGTACTAAGAGGACCAAATTGGATGTTGCCCTTCCATATCCACACTAATTCATCTGACCATCTCATGGGAGTTATCCTAGGATAGAAATAAGGTACTATTAAATATTTCATTTATTACATTAGTAAAAACCTTTAGTCTATTGAGTTGAATTATGTTGTCATTGAAAAGTAGATTTCGGAATTTTTCTATACCATAATAAATTCAAACACTACATAATAGGTTATTAGGTATTCATACATACAAATCATGAGCCAATCATGTATCTTATGAATAAACTTTTTGTAAGTAGTAGATTGGTTATATGGTTATTACTAATATAAGAGTTTGATATAACAATAATAGATAAGCTAGGTAGAGCTAATGTAGTGAAATGTTTCCTTTCAATATTGACTCATCGGGGAGAGGAGCCTATAATAAATGACTCTTTCCCTAATGAGCACCCGTTTTCCATCAATACTCAATCTCCTGGGTATGCAGATATTACTAACTATTTGGTGATAGGTAAAAAACCTCCACACTTCTCTCCCACAGAGAAGATGCATCTAGAAGAAAAGAGTCTATCCTATTCATGGATCTCAGGGTACTTATTCTATATAGAACCTAATAAAATTATGAAGGACACTTCCCAGATAAAAGGATAGACATGAAACTCCTCAATACAAGATATTATTGGCCATCTCTACATAAGGATCCAATTAACTATAGAAGGAGATGTGATAGATGTCAACAATTGGGATGCACAACAAAATTAGATGAAATTTCACTTCAACCCCAACTAGTTCTTCAACCATTTGATAAGTGGCATATTGATTTTATAGGACCAATATAACCCTCATCAAACAACAAAGAATACATCTTGGTCTATAGTGATTATTTGAAAAAGTGGGTAGAAGTTAGAGTAATGAAGCATGCATGAGATAAAAAAGTTGTAGAATTTCTTTATTAAAAAATCTTTACTAGATATGGTGTACCAAGGAAAATTGTTTCAAATCAAGGACCACAGTTTACTTTAGTACTTATGCAAGCACTCATGAATTAATATAAGCTCAAAAGCAAAGGTCTACTTCCTACCATCCTCAAGAAAATGGTCATCCTGAGGTATCAAATAGGGACATTGAGGCAATTCTAACAAAAAAATGTGGCACTTCCTAAAAAGCATTGGTCCTCTATATTTTTTGAAGTAGTATGGGCTTACATAACCACATGAAGAGCCACTACATGATTTACCCCATTTTAATTAGTGTACGGGACCAAATTTGTTATGCCTATAGAGTTTGAGCATAAGACATTGAGGAAATCTTTGGAGCTTGGCATAAATATCTCATAATCATAGAGGAAAATGATACTAAAATTGAATGAATTGGATGAACTCAAAAAGGATCCAATCAATAGAACTAAACTCATTCAATCCTAGAGTAAAATGGCATGAGTGGAATATTAAATCTAAAAATTTCCACCCAAGTGATTGAGCATTTCTTTTTTATTCTCACTTTAGGGATCATCATAGAAAATTTCAAACCCAGTGGCTCAGACCCTATGAAATAGTTGAAGTATTTTCTAATGGTTCAGTGAGGTTGCAGACTATAAACCTAGTTAATTTTTCACTATTGATCAATGGACATTTATTGAGACTTTACAAGAAATCAATAGCTCATGAAGATTTTCTTAATAGTGTTTTTCAGGGGGCTTTTTCTGATCTTCCCGCAACTTCTCCTCTAGAAGTTGTAGATTTTCATGCTTAAAATATCTTAAGTATGAATAAATAAGTTTCCATTAAAGGGGGGAACTAGTTAATAATAAGATATTTAACATTTATTATTGTGTACAAGAATTTGTGCCTTCATAGGGTTAGTATTGTCAATAAATCAAATAGAAACTAAATAACCACAATATAGCAAATCTATTTAGCAAATAAAGAACAATGAAGCACTCTATGGCTCTCTAACTAGGGATGTTAATGTTGAAGCTCTTAGCAAGCCTCCATTAGTGACAGTCCTAGAATGAGAAATGATATGATAAGCAAGCTAAATTGTTCAATTCCAAATGAAATACAACTAATTAGCCTTAATTTTCCTTTCTAGATATAAAATGCAAGAGGCTAGATGCAATTCTCAGATTTGTGGATGCTTTAATTGTTGATTTTAGCCTTTCTTTTATAGATTTAGGCAAGGGTAGGGGGTGTAGTTGTGTTGATCATGATTAAGCTTGAGTTGAGTCTTTGGTTCCACCCTTTGAAGACAATTTAAATATTGTGTCCTCAAAGCTTGGGACAAGAAGACAAGATGAGTGGACAAGATGTTCTTTCAAATTCAGTGATTGAGATTCATTTTGGCCTAATCCATGTGAGTTCTTTCCTTAAATCCTATTGGTTGAGGCTTTTTCCTCCCATGTGGTGTTGAAAGAAAATAGGATTTAATAAATTGAATTTAATTAATTTCCTTAGCCATGTGCACCCCTTGAATGGGTTAATTTGATTTAATTTGAACTATACAATTAATTGGATTAATTGCACATTGATTTGATTTATCATGATTTAATCAATTTTAACTTGAATTTATGGCTTTGATTTTTAATTAAATTGAATTAAAGCTTGATTTTAATTTTGATTGGCTTAATGCTTATTTTGATTCAATTGCCTTGATTTTGCCTTGGTTTTTCCTTGATTAATCACATGAATTATCTTATCCATTTTTTGGTGATTACAAATACCCCTCTTTGAGTTGACGTGCGAAGCGTGTGGATTCAAAGAATGTCTCAATTTTACTGATGAAATTCCTGATTCTATCGATGGTCGATTTGATGTTTGATATAAGATGCAGTTCTGATGATAGAATTAATTGATTTTTGATTCTTTGATGGTCGATCTGATGTTAGATTGCTAATGTGATACCTGATTTGATGTTGTTTCGATGTTTGATGCCCCTTTCGATTGATAAGCGAAAAAATTTCTGACAAAAGATTGCGCTTTGATTTGATGGTCATTCTCCTGATTTGATGATATTAATGATGATTTGATTATCCAAGTATGTGCCCCCTCGAAAATGAAATGAAATTGATAGATGTTTGAAATTTTGACGGTTTGGGTCAATTTGTGTTGATTGGGTCAATTTATAATGAATTTTAATTTTATTTTTGATAATATTTTCACAGCTGTTTGATGACAAATGCCCCTAATTTGGTAGATTTGGTGAAACATTTTGAGTTCTCAGGCCCCCTTTGGTGAAAGATTCCCTTTTTAGGTCAAAGATACCCTTTTTTAGGTCAAAAGGGCTTATATAAAGGGGTAAAAAATCTTTTTACTATTCATTTTCACTTTTACTTTTGACTTTTGAGCTCTAACCTCCTTTGACTGCTTGACGGTGTCTATCCTAATTCGTGAGCATAGATTCAAGCGAGGTCGACGGTATCAGCGACCATTAAACTACGGACCTTTGGTGAGTGCCTGAACCTCTTAGTTTTGTCAATTTCTACATTTAAATTCAAAAAATTTGAATTTTTCATAGTAAAACCCTCTATTTTTGCTTTTTATTTTCCAAATAGCACTTTCACACATTTAAATAGTGCTTTTACCATTAAAGTAGCGCTTACGTGGTTTTAACTAGCACTTTCACGATCCAGAATAGCACGTTTACATGTCTGTTCTTGGCCCTAAACCGCTTTTTCTTTGTCAAATAGTGTGTTTAATTTTGAATTTACTTTTTCCATTTAGATTAGCGCTTATGAATTTTAAATTAGCACTTTCAAATAATTTTAGCACGTTTCCCTGAAGTTACGCTTTTGAGCTGTTAAGTAGCGCCTTTACACTTTTAAACAACACTTTTGCGTTTTAGCGCTTTTAAAGCCTAAAATAGCACTTTCACCCTGCTAGGAAAGATTTTAAATTGTTGTAGTTAGCTTTCAAACTGCTCAATGTCATTGATCAAATGATTGATTAAGGTAACAAACTTGATGTTATAGTGAGTTGTAAGATGTCAGTATGAGTCAGTCATAATTTGAATGTTTGATTGTCAATCTAGATTTAGATGATGGGTGATGATGAATTTTACATCCTATCTAAGTATAAGCATGAAAATTGATTGTGGTTTGATATTTGTAAATGTTTGATTGACTTAGGATAATCCAAATGATAACTGATTTCAAAATTGATGTGATTGAGCTTGCTTTTTGTAGGCAGTGCTTAAGTCACTGGGTGTTCATGGTTCGTATCCTTTATCGATGAGTATGATCCAAGACCTAACTGCAGCTGATCATAGACATATCAGTTTATGTGGTCTATCTTTCCTGTTGGCTCTACTTCAATTCCAAGTGAATTAGGGTTTGATTACTACTATGGCTGAGCAATGACACTCAAACCATAACACCTTCCATTTGCCTATGGGTGAAATGACGATCACCTCGAAGGATGTGTATCGTATCCTTTGTTTTCCTACTAGAGGAAAGCCGGTTTATTATGATTCTGTATATGATGGATCAACATGTCAGTGGGTTTTTCTAAATCGAACCATTAGAGATGATCATATCCAATGGGCATAATTTCTTTCTTTTCTGGTGCTTCCAGCAGTGTTAGGTGCTCTGATTGGTGGGTTTCTTCTTCTAGACAGACATGGTCATGGATTTGCAGTTGGATGGGGTCCTATCTTGGAGGACTAGATGGCACATCCTCGTCAGTTTGATTGGATTTCATGTGTATTAGCTTAGTTTTATCACGAGCTACATACAATGGTTTATAGGTGATCTTCTATGCTCACTATAGGAGTGATCTTATTATAGCTTTGGATGTGGGAGCACATCCCAGTGCCACGTCTTATCATAGTGTGATAGCGAGATCCAGGTTGGCCATTCGTCTTGATGTATGAGGGTATGGTTATTCAGACCCATATGGATAAGCTAGATTTTTGGCATCGTGGGATCGATGATATGGATGCTATAGTCTAGAGGCCATATGTGGGTTGTGAGGCTTGGCCCAAGGATGACACTAAATTTTCTTTTGTGTTATACCCTCAATGGATGATTGGGCATTCCACTTATATCATTAAGAGATTTTGCTTCAGGAGATTTTTGCGTTAGTATAGGTGCATGCAAGGTATTCCTTAGGGAGTAGCAATGTATGCTCAGGTGTAGGCAGAGAGATCATTGTGGGGTCCCTATGTAGATTACAAGATAGCAATTAGAGATATTTGAGACCTTGGGTATCTGCCTTGGTTGATGAGAGAGCATGTGATGGATGCTAGGATCACAAAGGATTACATTGAGTGGTTGCATCAGAACCCATTTTTGAGGTTTACTGATCCTGCTAAGAGAGTCCTAGGTATTAATGAGTTGTCAGATGGTGATGGAGATGGTACAAGGGATGATGAAGATGATGGGGCTAATGGTGATGGTGGGAGGGGTGCGGGTAGGATTAGAGCACGATGTGGATGATGGGGTCATCTTGCAATCAGAGCATGCAGGGTACATATTCCAATGATTACTATTGCTCCTATCCCTCCTAGGGTTGATCAGGTCAGAGGTGGTGCAGATAGAGCACTCCATCAGATTTCTAGGGATGTAGCTGTGAGACCAGGCTGACATAGACCTAGGCAAAAATGAGAGGTTGATGCACATATTGCACAAGTTTTACTTATTTAGGCACAGGGTCCTCTTGCTCAGCAGGTGATACCTCCAGTTGTTCCACAAGATTCCTCTTCTCAAGAACCTACTTCTACTTTGATTCCATCATCTTCTTCACATCCATCTTCTTCAAGTATTGTTCCATCCTTGTCAGTTCCATCTTCTTCTTCGATGCCTCCACCACAGACTACTACGACACAGGATTCTAGTGCAATTGCCCCAGAGGTTCGGTCCTTACAGTCAAATATTTCTTACATTAGATAGTAAATGGGCCAGCTGACTTCTATGGTGTAGACCTTTATGTTAGTGATGAGTTAGCACAAGCTACAACCTAGCTCAAGTCAGCCTCCAAATAGTGCTTCTGGTCCTAATCATGGAGATGGTACTGCCAGTTGAGATATTTTAGTTGCTTTGTATTTTGGTGACATACATGATCTCATTATTTTCATTGATAATGAGACATTGGACTCTATTGTATCATTTTTTATTCAATCTATGTTGTTTATGTTGATACTTTGATAGTTGGATGGACATTGATATCTAGATATTTCTTTTATGATCATTTGATGGACTTTGGTATTCTGCCTACTTCATGATGATGTTATAGACTCTGATACTCAGTTTGATAGCTTGCAATATATATGATTTCATGATGTTTTGGATCCCCTTTTCAGGTGTTTTAGCATGATATGTAGATCTAGAGGGTTCTATCTCCTATATGCTTTTTATGCTTTTCAGATGCAGTTTTTGATATGTATGCACATGTCCTATTGATGCTTAAATCTTTGTCTTATATATGTCATATAATAGATGGATGCAATGATATGGATTCTAATGATTAATGTTTATATGACTATCATAGATGGATGCAATGATATATAGATGTTATAGATGGATTTAATGAATAATGTGATGGAATGACCTTATGAATGTGATGTAATGAAATGATGCTATGTAATGATGATATGTGATATGGATATGTAATGCTTAATGATTCTAGATGTTACATGATATAAAGGATGATGCAATGCAATGCTTTTGTTTAATGGATTTATATGTATGATGCAATGTGTCTAAGATGACCTAAATGATATGCACTTAATGATAATGTTTATGATGTTCTATGTGAGATGAAATGATGTAACGGATATAATGATGTAATGATTGATGTCTAATGCACTTAATGGATGTAAAATGAATGATTTCTTTTTGTAAAATAATGATGTACTTAATGATTTTAATATGATGAATGAATGCAACCTAATGCAATTTAATGGATTAATATGATGAATGCAACCTAATGCAATTTAGAGGATTTTAATATGATGAATGCAACCTTAATGCAAAGAAATACAAATGATTCTAATTGTTGATGTTTGTAGCATCGGTCAGATAAATAATATTGACTACATGATTATTATGAGAAATGATATATATATATATATATATATATATATATATATATATATATATATATTGATATTACTATATACATTAATATATATGTATATATAAAGGTAGATTATAATTATTCTCATAATAACTAAATAGATATTATTATTATTAATATAATACTAAAGAGATATTATATATATAATATATAATATATAATCATAATTGTATTAATTATATTAATTACAATAATAATAAATAGACATGTCCCTTTAGAGGGACATGTCTCTTCTTGGCTCATTCTTAATATAAATGTAAGAGATTGTTGCATTTGGAAAAACACATATATTACAGGCAGTGCTATTACATTTGCAGTGATCCTAAAACTTAACATGGTATCAGAGCCAGACTGTAAATGTAGAAGATAAATACATTCTAATGGGATAAAATAGAAAATTCCCCTAACCTCTGGACTGGTGTGTGGGATAGAGCATCCAGAGTCAGCAAATGATAGTAGGCCGAGTGGAGTAGGCACCACTTTAGGTGGTAAACTTAGGATCGTCGCTAATATGGTGGTCACTTTTGTGGGATGAGGAACCCAGGTTTGGAGATTGCTCCTAAACCCTTGTGCTTAGACTAGAGCTCTCACTATGGGCCGCCGAGATTTGTCACTACTGATGCTACTCAGGGGAAATAGTTGTTGCCACCCTGTTTGTGTGCGGAGCGATATGCGATCACTGGTGTAGGGTGGCGGGCCTCAATGTCTTTTATCACCTATCATGAACGATAGAATGGAGTTGAGAAATATCTACGATAGAACTCCAACAAGCACTTAAAATTGTCTCAAGGAACTACACGGGAGATCTTAGATAATTACTATCGAACTCTTTTGCCTGGAGCAAACATGGTAAACCAAGTATCAATCATCGCAAGAGAAAAGCATCATGGATAGAAATGAAGGCACACTCACCATTTTAGAATTATAGAACGGGAATTGCGGACATCCTAGCGGGAGGAAGGAAGACCAATAGTCTTCGCTCAAACACAGGCTTTAACCTATCTGCCAGTGTTAGAGGAGGACGTGAATCACCCTACAGGACTGAGACAAGTCCGACCCACAAAGATTCCACTCAGGGAGCAGTGCATGGGTTAACAGGTAATGATCGCAGAGATTGATACACACCAGGTAAGTGTTAAATAGCAAGTGAATTAACACAACAGTATGAATACTCAAAGGAAGTGATATAAAATGAATACCTGTACATATGAGAATCAGTAAAATAAATGCAATCTTACTTAATGTCTTATAAACAATATTGGAGTCATGTCATTTTGCTATGTGTGGGAACTCCGAGTGAAACTATCAGAGTTTGTGTGTGGGAAGGATGAACCCATGATAAAAAGCAAGTCACAGGAAAAATGGATAATCATAAGGCATGAATGAAGTTTGAACCAAATACGGAAGGAAGTCACCGTATCATTACTTATGATGAGACAACGGGTCTCTACTCAAGAGATCATCAACGGGAGATTGTAAAATTAAAAGTCTGCAAAATCTAACCACACCTTGTCAATATGGCACTGAATATCGGTCTTTCATAAAGACTACATATATTAAAGAATACATTGCCATACCTCATAACAAGTGATGTAACATTGTTCTGAATTTGGGATGTCTCAAGAACATCGGATCGAATCAGAACATCCTTTGGGAACATTCAAACAATCTTGGTCAACGTTTGATAAGTTTAAACAATTTATAACATATAGCTAATCGATACACTTAGCCTATACATGTCATCGGGCTTAATAAATATAATCACCATTTATCGTGAGGCTCACATGGATCAGATTTTTTGCGGTAAACATGTGGAGAGTATATTAATCAATTATATGAACCTACGTAGTAATTTGGCATCGATTAATAAAATGTTAATCATATAATATATTGGTAAGAAGAGATTAAGCCGAAGGGTGTGATTTAAGTAAGTGGTTATGGATAAACAAGAGTCATGCCCTTTGTCATCATGTCCCTACGCTAGTCACCAATCAGAGATTGTGCTATGTACGGTGGACGTGAGGCATAAATCTTTGGGTGAATGGAAGCCTAATATAGCCTATGGTTATAAGATGTTGGAGGCATCGCACATTGACCATATAACTAAGGGTAAAGGTGAGTATAAAGTATTTTTTTTTGGTAATGAACATTTCATAAATATTCATTTATATGTTTTATATGAGATGGTATAATCGAAAGCATATGGTGATCATTTAAAGAAGTAATATATGTAAAATCTTAGATTAAAGATATATACTTAGAAGATTGAATATATATTCAAGGTATATTAGATATTTATCTATATTACATTGGAATGATCTTATATCATTATGTAGAAATATCCTTGATTATTATGCTAATACCTCTCTTATTTTTTATACGTACTATTTGCCTTGATCTTTTCCGAGGATGTTCTTGTAGGAAAAGAAGATTGATATCAAATTCAGAGGGAGTCTGACATTTTTAGAGAGGCTAAGAAGTTGATGAGTTTCAAAGGGAGCAAATGATTCAGTCAACTTGTGACAAACTTGATCATATAGATTGAGAGGGAGTCTAACAATCCATTATAGACAACCTTGGAAAAAGAGGTCAGGAGGTTGATGTTCATACTCAAAGCTTTAGATGGGAGCCAAATTATCATGAATGGTTGGAGGTTGAAATGTCTAGGATAAATCCACAATTTATTACATTCACTCATGTTACTATGGAATCAGACAAGTACATTTGTATACAGGAAATCACTCTTGCATTGAACAAATGATCATGTAGCAGATGACAAGAGTCTTTTTAAACATATAGTTTCATGATTGGGGCCATGTATGATTATGTAACAGAGGGAGCTACTAGAGGATCTCCCAAAAGACCTTAATGAAAATATCTAGAGGTCATGATAGATGAATAAGTTATTGGATCAAAAGACATTCTGGAAAAGTGCTTGATACAGACTAAAGAACAAAGACTCAACTTGCTAGAGTGAAGTCAGAAGGTTGATATTAGATTCAGAGGGAGTATAATAGTTCATCTAAAACAACCTTGGACAAGGAAGTGAGGAGGTTGTTACAAGACCTTAAAGGAAGCATCCAGAAGTCTATGTTTTTATGCTATCTCCTACATAACTTGGCATGTTGGAGAATGAAGCCTTAGATGAAAAGGAGTTTCATCTATTATCATGTATGTTACTTCATTCTTCTCTTTGAAAGAGAAGTCTAAGGTGAAAGATTTTATTTCCATCCTTTGGGATGAGCATGGATTCACCCTCTGACATAAGTCAAGGTGGATTTCATGTGTGTGACTCCTGGACTTATGGGCCCTCCTGTGAACATTGGAGAAAGGTGACGACTTTTTAACAATGAACACTTGTATTTGATTACAAGATGACGATCTTGTAATGTGGATTTGTTATGGTAGACAGGTTATCTGTTTGTGCACATACCATAATGGGGTTATATGTAAATAAAATGTAATGTTTTACTTACTATATCCTTGTATCACTATTATGGTGATACAAAAATTAGGTATCACGGGGTGATTCCTCATATCCTTGTGATATGAAAATTAGGTATCACGGGGTGATTCCTCATATCCTTGTGATATGGAAACTAGGTGTCACAATGCATGGTGATTCCTCATATCCTTGTGATATGGAAACTAGGTGTCACAATGCATGGTGATTCATCATATCTTTGTGATATGGAAACTAGGTGTCACAATGCATGGTGATTCCTCATATCAATGTGATATGAAAACTATGATACTAACTAAATTATAATTACATATCTATTAATATATTAATAAAATGAAATTAACTTGCGTTAAAATTTATACAGATAGCTTATTGGTGTTTACTTCTATGCACCGATAACTATCGGTTTGGACTATAAACCGATAACTATCACATGTTAGGCTTGGTATCACATGTTAGGTGATACTTCATATCATGAATTATGTAATATATGATTTCTTAGTATCCATATCAATCATATTAGGATCCTTCTGAACTTAGTATCATATATTGATTGGACTCTATGAAACATATCACATAGTGACATGTGTCTACGTAAACTTAGTATCCATATGACAGACATCATGAGATGTATTATCATTAGACATACCATGGATATTTATGAGATATAGTGAACATCATGTATATTCAGGAGGCAAATGCTCTTGATAATCACTTTGGGCAATTGGTGAATATTTGTGAGTTGTATTCTGTAGGCCATTTCCCTGAGAAATTAGTGAAGTATCATGAGACTTGATATTTGAGAGCCATCACTCTTAATATCAGTAAAATGATGTGAACATATAAAATGATTATTATGCTCACATTGAGTACTTGGTGAATATCATGGACTTGATATTCCACAAGTACTCACTATATATATATGTATTACATTGTGATAAACTGACTATCCTCTCTAGTTAAGAGGGAGTGTTAGTTATTGAGAATCATAAGTGTTGACATTGGATTGATTTATCCTCCCTAGCTAAGAGGGAGTGTTGATGTTTGTAGCATCGGTCAGATAAATAATATTGACTACATGATTATTATGAGAAATGATATATATATATATATATATATATATATATATATATATATATTGATATTGATATTACTATATACATTAATATATATGTATATATAAAGGTAGATTATAATTATTCTCATAATAACTAAATAGGTATTATTATTATTAATATAATACTAAAGAGATATTATATATATAATATATAATATATAATCATAATTGTATTAATTATATTAATTACAATAATAATAAATAGACATGTCCCTTTAGAGGGACATGTCTCTTCTTGGCTCATTCTTAATATAAATGTAAGAGATTGTTGCATTTGGAAAAACACATATATTACAGGCAGTGCTATTACATTTGCAGTGATCCTAAAACTTAACACTAATGATAAAGATTAATGTAACTTAATGAAATGAACCTAATGAAAATGATGGTAAATGGCTTATGCAACTTAATGCAATGATTTAAAATGATGAAATGCAATGAACTTAATGGTTTTAATGATGAAAAATGCTTAAATGAATGCAAGATAAAATGGATCTAATGAAGATGATTTCAATGATTTAATGCAATGGTGTTAAATGATCCTAACAAATGCAAGTGAACTAATGAAATTCACTTTGTTTTTTATTTTTGAGTTCCAACACACTCGATCACAAATAGTTTTTGATGATTCTTTGATTTTTGATTTGACTACATCCCCTTTTTCTTTGCCAATTTCCCTCTTGAAATTTAAAGACTAAAGATTAAGGAAAACAAAATAAATTTAAAATGCATTTAATCTAGGATGTATGCAACTAACTATCATTATTCAAAAAAAATTGGAGCTTATTTTCATCATTCAGCATTTTTTGGAATTCCAATTTTCAGTACAACCATCACTAGTTCAACCATGATGATATGAATACTTTTTGCACCTCTTGCTTTGCTTTCCCATCCTTTCTTGGTATGAAAATCACTGATTGAAACCAATCATGAGAGTACGAATACCGATCTTGTTGGATTCTATGTTGCAAGTGGATTTTGGTATTATGATATTGAAAATCAAAATATCCAAGGTATCATTTTGCGTAAACAAACAAAGATCACAATTTTATCCTATGTACAAGTCCTCGATGATTCATTGATGATCACGTCCTTAGACAAATAATACATGATTTAGCACTTTGATCTTAAGACAGTCACTCAAAAATCAATAAAATATCATGCTTTCATCATAGCCTATCTCATTTAGAAACTTTCATCGACTCACTAGAAAGATATGATTTCATCAAACAAGTTAACACTTAGAAAAATTTTGCAATGTTTTTCAAATCCATAGTTCAAGTATAGTTCCATCCATTTCATAATTTTAATCCTGATAAAGATAAGGTCATGTGAGATCTTGGATCAAATTTTTCACTGGGTTCACATTGGATTAGAATTTGGATTTTGATTAAGCGTTGTTACTTGTGCTTTTGATGATTCGATTTGGTGGCTGATTGAAATTTTCTTTTGATGAATCCTTTCTCCTTTTGAGTAGATTTCCCCCGGCTTGATATGATTATATTTGTGGGACTTGGGATAATTTGCAGATTAGGTGACCAAAATCTTTTCGTACTTGCAAATGCAACTGTGGGGTTTTATTATGCAATATATATAAATACTGGCGAATGCAATATTTACAAGGTGACCACTAGGTATGCGACTAACTTGGACTTTCAATGACATCTGTTTACCAGATTTTCATCAATTGAATGGATCTTGTTTTCTTTTTCTATTTTTAAAGATTTTTCTCTTTTTTTTGCTACGAAGGTGCTTATTTGCTAGGTTTTCACCAAGATACTTTTTCTCTTTTTTTAATTTTTTTGTATTTTCTCTTTTTTCAATTTTTTTTTCATATCATCAAGGCACCTATTTTCTAGGTTTTCACCAAGACAACATCTTTTGATGATCATTTCTGAATGTTTTTGGCTTTCTTCATGCTCAATTTTCTACTATTTTTAATCTTTTATGCTTTTCCAATTTGTTTGTTTCTTTTCTCTTTTCAATGTTTTTGGTATTTTGGGGCTCTCTTTTGACTATATACAATAAATAGGATGCTTTCCATCTAAATTTTTGATACTCTTTATACTCTTTCATCTATCTCATGTATAGAACCTCTTTAGGTGAATGCTACTGATAGGTTCTTGTAGCTCTTTGCCATCACAATCAGCTAGCTTGTAAGTGCCTGTGCCAAAAGACGAGGTGATCACAAAAGGTCCTAACCAAGTTGCTTCCCATTTTCCTTTCTTTTCTCTTTCTTCTTGATTCTTAGGATTATCTCGCAAAACTAGGTCACCTACTTGGAATGTCCTTGATTTAATATGTTTATTGTAGGTTCTTGACATCCTATTTTGATATACTTTTAAGTGATCAAATGCTTGTTGTTGTTTCTCTTCTAACAATTCTAGTTCATGCAACCTAGGAACCCTATAGTCTTCTTCAGTTATCAACCCCTATAGTGATACCCTTAAGGATGGAATCTCTACCTCCAAAGGTAAGACGACCTCTACTCCAAATACTAAGGAAAATGGCGTAGCCCCTGTTGGCATCCTAATGTTGGTTCTATAAGCCCATAGAGTTGGTTTTATTTGGACATGCCAATCTCTACCTGATTTATCCACAGTTCTCTTCAATATTTTTAGGAGATTCTGATTCGTTGCTTCTTCTTGTCCATTACCTTGGGGGTAATAGATTGAAGAGGAATGATGTATCATATGAAACTTTGTACAAAACTCTTTTAGATCCTTGTTTTTAAAGTGTTTAGCATTATCTATGATGATGGCATGAGGTACACCATATCTATAAATTATATGATTCAAAATGAACAAGGATATTTGTTTGCCTATTGCAATTGACAAGGGTACAACTTCCACCCATTTAGTGAAGTACTCTGTAGCAGTGATGATAAATTTATGACCATTGGAAGATGGTGGATAAATCATCCCTATTAAATCTAATCCCTATTGATAAAATGACCATGGTGTAGTCATCATATGAAGCTCTTGGGCTGGTACATGGATCAAGTTTCCATGAAATTGACACTTTTGACAAGTCTTAGCAAAATGACAAGTGTCTTTCTCCATCATCGGCCAAAAATATCGTATCCTAAGAATTTTCTTAGCTAGGGTTCATCCATTTGAATGTGACCCAAAAATTCCCTCATGGATTTATCGCAAGGCTATGTTCGACTCCTCTTTCTCTAAACATCTAAAAAGTATTCCGTCAAGACTCTTACGATACAATGTTTTGGATATTAAGGTATATCGAGCGGCTTGGCGAATGAAGCTTTTCTTTTGATTCCTGGTTTGGTCCATTGGTAAGATTTGTTCTTTGAGGTAAGTGTAAATGGCTCCATACTAAGGTGATTCATGTCTAGTTAATAGGCAAATGGTATGAGGATGGGTAGGGTTAAATGCAGGTTGTTCCACTTCTTCTACCAAAAATTCATATCTGGCGCTTTGATCTGGTATTTGTAGAAGTGATGCCAAAATTACCATTACATCTATTGTTTTGTTCTTCTCTCTAGGCACTTGTTCAAATGTAATAAGAGTGAAGTACTTCTTAAGATTTTTCACCATATTCTTGTAAGACACCAACTTGTCATCTTTGGTCTGATATTCATCATTAATCTCATTAATGACTAGTTGGGAGTCTCCATAAACCTTTAGTTTTGTCACCTTCCATTCCAAAGCCACCTTTATCCCAATTACTAAGGCTTCATATTCTTCTATGTTATTCGTACATGGAAATAGAAATTTATAGGATTTTGAAATTGTGTTATCAAAAGTATGCCTGCTCCTAATCCATGTTGTGTGTATGAACTATCAAAGTATAATTGCCATGTTTTTGCCTCTATATTCACAATCTCAGAATTTGGGAATTCTACTTGAATCGGATGATCATCTTGTAGTGATGATTCTACTAGTTGGTCAGCAATGACTTGCCCTTTGATAGATTTACAGTCTACATATTCAATGTCAAATTCGCTCAACACCATCACCCATATGGCTAGCCTTCCATTAAATGTTATTTTTCTTAGTAGATACTTCAGAGGATCGATCTTTGCAATGAGTCTTATCTTATGAGCTAGCATATAGTGGCATAGTTTTTGTGAAGAAAAAACCACAGTCAAGCATGCCCTTTTGATGAAAGTGTAGTTTAACTCATATTTGACCAGAGTTCTACTTATGTAGTATATTGCTTTTTCTTTGCCTGATTCATCCTCTTGTGCTAAGAGTGCCCCTAATGAATGCTCGGTTGCTGAAATATATAGGATTAAGGGCTTACCTCTTATTGGTGGCATCCAAATTGGAGGATTCATGAGATATTTATTTAATATGTTGAAAGCTTCTTCACACTTCTCATCTCATTTGAAAACTGTGTCTTTATGGAGAAGTTGAGTGAAGTTGTGACATTTTTCCGTCAATTGGGATATAAATCTCCTGATGGATTTAATTCTTCCTTGTAGTGACCTCATTTGGCTTATGGTTCAAGGTGCTTCCATCTCCATGATGTCTTTTACTTTAGCGGGATCCACTTCTATTCCTTTTGTTAATACAATGTAGCCTACCAACTTGCCTGATTGGACCCCAAATGCATATTTTTTTAGTTTGAGCCTCACTTTGAATTGTTCTAGCCTAGAAAATATTTTCTCTAGAATCGGTAAGTGCTCCTATCTTTAATGAGACTTTTCTAATATGTCATCTACATAGTCCTTCATGAACTTATGCATCATATCATGAGATATAGTGGTCATTTCTCATTGACAGGTTGCTCCAGCATTCTTCAAACCAAAAGGCATGACATTCCAAAAAAAATTTCCCCATCCACACGTGAACGTTGTTTTATCTTGATCCTTAGGTGCTATCTTTATTTGGTTGTAGCCACTAAATCCATCCATGAGTGAAAACATATAATGTCCTACTGTTAGGTCCACAATGGCATCTATACTTAGAAGAGGAAAGTCATCCTTAGGACACGCCAAGTTTAGGTCTCTGAAATCTAAGCAAATCCTGATGGACTTATCTACTTTTGATACTGGCACAATGTTTGAAATCCATTGGGAATAATCAATGGCCCTAATAAATCCCACTTTTAAAAATTTCTCCAATTCTACTTTTACAAGCAATGCTATATGCAGGTGCATCTTTCTTATCTGTTGTTCGACTGGTTTGGCTCCTTCTTTGATATTTAGATGATGCATAATCAGATTTGGGTCTAAGCCCAACATATCATCGTATGACCATGTGAAGTTGACTTTTTTTTCCTTGAAGAATTTGATGAATTATTTTCTCTCTTCACTAGATAATGATGCTACTAGATGTATGATCTTTAGCTCAGTTTCTGACCCAATATTTATCTTTTCTATAGGCTAGATCAAGATTGGAGATCTCTCTTCATAATGTTCAAGTAAAGCATCCAAACTTCCTTCCGTAGGTCCCTTAGTTGGGTTTTCACCTTTGGAAACATCCTTTATTTCTTTTTCTTTTTCTTTTCGATCTAATGCTGCCACCATGTGGTTTTCAACATTAAATTCTTTTCCTTTTTTACTTTTTTTGTTTTTTTCTCTTTTAGGTGGATTGAAAGTTTGGATACTCCCCTTTATCATTTCCTCCTAATATTCCATAGTAGAAGATGGTTCAACCATATTGAGATACTGGGACACCACATTATTGTTCAAAAAGGTTGGGAGGATGGTTGGTTCAATGGAATCCCACTTGATTAATTCTGGGTATATGAGAGTTAAAGGATCAATGCTTTGGTTTGGTTTGATGGGATTTAGGGATAAGACCTCATTTGATGGTTCATACATTGTATCATTCAAGTCTATGACATGTGCCTCTTCTAAATGTTCCAAAGAAGTAGGGTTAGAGTCTTCCTCGCTAGACTCCTCTAAGATTTCCGTTGGATAAAAGTTGTGTGGATTAAATCTAGTGTTTGATTCCTCTATAGTAGGTCTCCATGAAGGTACATATTGTTAACCTACCCATTGATTTATTGAAATTTCTTGGATTTAAAGGTTCCCTATGACCACTTGATTTGAACTAGATGCTTGATTTTGATTTGATTCTACTATTTGTCCTTTGTCTTTGCTAGAAAGTGTAGGTATGAATAACATCTACCTCCTTATCATGGGATGACTCACTTGAAAATGAGTCCCCTTACCATTGATTAGAATCTTCATCACTATGGGATTCTAATTGCAATATCTGATCATAGATTTTAGGATAGTGCTTTCGAGTGTACCCTTGTTCAAGGTACCCTAATCATGTCTTCTCCTTACTATCTCTCCATGTCATCTCTATAGGTTCAATGAGTCCTTCATTCATCATGCCCATAGGTCCTTGGCATTTGTACCCCATCTTTTTCATGATTTGAAACCCTTTCCCATATTTATGTGTGGGAATTCTTATATTCTGGATGTGTTTTACATGTGTGCTTGTTTCTTCATCCTTATAAAGCCAATTTAGGATCTTGTTGTCATCCTCATCTATGGATGACAAGGTGTTTTCCCTCACAAAGTGATCATTGTATTTATGGGTTAGATTAGATGGTCTTCCATAGGACTTAGGTGATAATGGAAAGTCCATCATGGATAGGGAGTATTTGCCTACTCCTTTTTGCTTGATTTTTCATTGTTCATCAAAATTCTTCATTATTTGATCCATCTTCTGATAGTGGGCCTCCTTGGTGTATACTTGGACCAATTTGGTTTGATCTTCTTTTGGTTTTTCAATAATATTATCCTCACTAACCTTCTCCTTTCCCTTAGTTGATGTAGCTAGGTTAGTGGGTCTTGGAATGTCTTCAACAACAATTTCCTTTTCTATCTTTTATTTTTCCTTTAATAATGGGATGTCCTTAGAACTTTTTCCTTGCTCTATTTGATTAGGTATGGATCCTTCTGCATTGTGTGGGACTAGAGAATTGTTGATAGGCTTGATGTTGTTACAATATTGGAAGGGGTTTGAGTCCCCACTTACCATTATTTCCTGCCCTAGATAAGGAAACTTTAAACATTGGTGGTAAGTAGAAGGAACGGACCACATTTCATGGATCCATAGCCTCCCTAACAAGATATTTTAGGTCAACTTTAAATCTAACACTTGGTAAATTGTTTCCTTTTGCATAGGACCAACTCTAATGGGAAGTATTATGACCCCTTTTGACGCTCGTTCTTCATCATCGTAGGCTTTGATCATTATTTTTTTCTTTGAATCAATGGCCTCCTTGGAAAATCCTAGATCTTTTACGAAGTTTAGGGTACAGATGTTTAAGTCGGCTCCTCCATCAATAAGCACTCTTTTCGCTCTATGTTTGTGAATAAGAACCTCTATGTGCAAAGGTAAATTATGTGGATAGTTCAATGACATGTCATCTTCATCTAAAAATGATAAGCAATGAGGAGCAATGAGATTTCCCACCATATTTTGGAACTTGTCCACATCTAGGTTTAGTGGCACATTGGTTTCCACTAAAGCTTTCTCTAGAATTTCCTTGTGCATAGGTGATAACTTGAGAAATTCTAAGATTGAAATTTGAGTGGGAGTCCTTTGTAATTGATCAAGCAAGTTATATTGCTTTGATGATGAAGGTGTGTTTTGGTTGGGTGGAACAATTCTTGGAGTATTTCCAGGTAGAGTGATTTTGGAAGCTTGGCCCCTAGTGACAATGTTAGATGATGCTTCTCTTGGTTTCTCCTTTACCATGATAACATTTATGCTATTATCCTCTTCACTTAGAGTATTGATTATGTTATCGTAAGTGTGATCAAAGTTCACCTTCTCATTACCTTTTTTTGATTTTGGTTGGTATTAGATGATTCACCATTTTCATGATTTAGAAATGGGTTCTTGAAGGCCGTATGATCCTCATTGTTTTGAGGCCCTTCAATTTTGATCATTCCATCATCTATTAGGTCTTGTACTAAGTGTTTTAACCTCATGCATTCATTAGTTTGATGACCCCTATTTCGATGATACTCACAATGGTGAGAATCATTCCACCAATTAGGTTTAATTTGAGGTTCATAATCTCTCAAATCAGGTAATGTGATAATCTTGTTAGCAACCAAGGTCCTTAAAGCATTCTCCAAGGGTTCACCTAGGAAGGTGAATTTTCTCTTGTTATACATGGATAAAAAAGGTTTAGGCTTATTCCCATTAGCATTATTATAAGGATTATTATTAGGATTGTTGTTCGGATTGTTGGAATTGTTGTTTGAATTATTAGAATTATTGTTGGAATTAAATGGAGCCTTATTCATTTGATTAATGTTATATGAAGAATTAGCTCCACTAGATAAGTTAAAAGGGGTGACCTTCAAATTGTTGGCCTCTACGACTCCATCGTTCACAAGATTTTTATTATTATTTTTCAACCATAACTTAGGTTTATCATTGTGATTATTGGTTTCCCTATTATTAGTATAATTAGATATATAATGGTTATTGTTGGTATTGGTATTAGACTTATTATCTTTGAATATTTTTTTCTCTCCTCTCTTTACCATTACATCTTCAATTTTAATCCTATTTTCTATAAGCTTTTCAAAGGTCGGGGGACATTGAAGTTGGAGTCGATAATTCATCTCCATGTTCAAATTGTTTGTGAATATTTCCATTTTCTCCTTTTCGGGGATACTTCATGGATACCGTGCAAAAATGGTCCTCCACCTTTGTATGAATCCTAAGAAGGATTCACCATCTTTCTGTTTGGTATTGCACAATTTGAGCATCGTGATTTCATGCTCAATATTATAGGAGTAGTGGGTCACAAGCTTGGAGGCTAATTCCTCAAAAGTCTTAATTCTTGGTGGGAGTTTAGAGAACCATTCCATGGTGAGACCTCCCAAAATCCTAGGAAAAATTATCATTAGGTACGTAGTGTTGTGCTTGAACTCAATGCTTAAGGTGCAAAATTCACGAAGATGATCTTGTGGGTCTGTTTTACCCATATACTTATCATATTCAGGAAAAATGGTATTGAAGGGAAAAGTTGCCATGACTAAGCTTTTATCAAATGGGAATGGGCACAAGGCCTCAAGGGAAAAAGGCTTGGGTTCAACGGTCTTTTTCATTAAGTCAATTTGTTCTTGGAACATTTTTAATTTCTTAGTCATAGCACTCATCAGGTTCTCTTCTTCTTGAGTCTTCTTTAGTTGGTCTATATCATAGTCATGTGGGAGCTTTACTCCCACTTGGGCTAGGGTTAGGAAGAATTTCTTTCTATCCCTCTCTATCAGTTTATCCATGACCTCTAGGAATTCCATGTCTTGGGCTGCTCTCTCAAATTTTTCTTCAAGTGTTTCCTTAGGTGGTTGATTAGCATTATTGATGTTCTCATTATTTCCTCCATGTTGATGATCATAAAATGTGGAGTTTTGATCCATATTGTTAAGTATTTCTTCAAAAAGGTTTCAGAGACTATCCCCTTGATTATGATTATTGAAATTACTTTGATATTCAAATTCTTTGGCCACGCAAGTGCTATCTCCTTGTAAAGACACTTTGAACTTATGGGTGCGTGTGGAAACCAGCATCCAATGAGGTTTGCTTTCGAATTGATCTTTTGATTTGGTAATTATTGTTTTTAAATGAAGAGATCAAAAATATAAGATTTATCTTTGGATGGATATCTCTCACTTGTCTTATGTTTTGTCAAACACACAATCACAAATACACTTGTCTCTTTTTTTTAACCGTTAGCACAATAATGTTTGATTTTGATAGAATGTTATCATGGGTTCTTCCACAAAAAGACACTTCAAGCAATCTACCTAGCTCAAAATTGGTTAATAAACATGGCTCTATAAGGTAGTCTTTGCTAAGTTAACAAGGTATTTTAATCAATATTCCATTCAAAATGGATGTTAAAATTTCATCCTCCAAGTATATTAGGAGGCTTCCCACCACTGGTATGTTGGATTTTTGCACAATCCCATAGGACTACTCGAGGAAGTTCAAAAATTTAACACCCTTTTGTCATACACCCCATTAAGGAAGCATGCATTTCATTTTATAGTTGGTTGGATGATCACGGAAAAGGTGAGTGTATCCCACTTTGGTCTATCCCTCTCATTGGACCTTTTAAGGAAAATCTCAAGAGATGAGCCCAACTAAAGATCTAACATGTTCATGTGAAAGAAAGAAAATGGAGTTAAGAGATAGTTTTTGGAAATTTGATTCACCAAAAGGTGAAGAGAATATCCCTAGCTATTTCTCAATTTCCCAAACATAATTAACAATGTTCAATTACCAAACCCACTAAACTAATGGGATTTGAGTATTGCTACTCTCCTCCACAAACAAGGGGTTTAAGATTTTATGTGCTTGATTTCCTTAACCTTTCTTTTAATCAAGAAATTTGGATAGGTTTGGCATTTTGATTCACTAAAAGAAGTGAAGAGCATAGGCCTCATGTCACAATATCTCAAACAATAATAGGTTGCATTTTAATTACTAGATTTTTGAAAACAACAAAGCCACAATTTAAGTAAAAAAAAATAACTAAGTTTGAGGCTTACCTTATTTCGATGCTAGCAAAGGCTAGGGGCATTTTTGATTGATTTTCATTTTTTTAATGCTTACCTTGGCAATTGTTCCTTTCCAATATGTTTTTCCTCCAACAAGTTAGTCAACACATATATCCAAAGTGAAGAAAGCAAGATAGAATTGAAAATAAAGCCTTATTTGTCAAATTTAACAAAACTTGATTAAGGTGAATAGATCCAATTCAATGATACAAATTGTAATGTCCCCGCTAGGGAACCCATAAGGAATCAGGTCTTAAGACCAAAAATTGCAACTAACAAATTTTATTTTTTTTATCCTAACATTACATCATTACTACTGTACACATATACATTCCTTAAGGTTCCCTTAATGAAATCATTTACATATTTACATTACTTATCCAAATTGAATTTCATTTCCTTTCTTGACTTTCACATTTTTGAACTTAAGAGATAAGGTAAGAAAATAACATTTCATTTACTATTATATTCCTTACTTCATATACTAATTTCATTTCTCCTTTCTACACATTGAATAACTATCCATTTCAACTGCACTTTAACCTTAGCATAATAAACATTTTATTTCATTACAACAAAGGAGAGATAGAGAAGATAATTTCAACATGACATAATATATATTTCCAACTTTGATCTTTCAAATAACAACCCTTGAACAAAAGCCTAAAACTATCCCTCCCAATTACATGGCTTTGCTTTTTCAATTACATCTTTTTTATAATAGATCTCATTACAATAACAAGTACATGCATGGCCCAAAGGCATTACAAACATATCTTTTCATCTTTCCTTTTTGAATAAAACATAGTACAAAATACAAATATCTACATCAATGCATAAATTTGAATGCATCCAAGTCACGAGCCATGAACAGGACCTCGAAAGATTTTTGCCACCCAACCATGTGGAACTGATGATGTTCCACCCCCCGTGCTAGGACATAGAACCAAGATACTCACAAGACCCTAAGCAGTCTAAGGCTCAAAAGATAAAGAAATCCAAGACTCAAAAGAACATAGAATATCATCATACAATAACATAGAGGTCAAGGTTCTAGGATGCCACCTAAGTGAGTGTCATCACACAACCTGTATATTGGGATCCTTCCTGGCAACCATGTAACCCCGGTCCCCCCTTTATGAATAGGGATCCATCCTGGCAGTTATCCCTGGTCCTGGTACTCCAATCAGGTCTATGTGGCCATTATTATATTCTCTTTCATTATCTTTTGAATCCCCCCCTTCCCAGGTTAATTTTTTTGGGTTAACACTTTTTACAAACCCACCCATAGGATCCTCTAGCAACCACTTTAGGGTTCCAAAACCTATGGTGAGCCACTCACTTAAGGTTCCTATTCCCTTACCCCACACACACACAAGCCATGAAAACCTCAAGTAATCTCAAAAGATCCATCTCATAGGTCTAGGAAACTCTCTGGTGCACTCAGGCCACCCGAACAAGTTCTGACGTTATATTATGGATTCTACCAAAAGCCAAGTATGAACAAAAGCTTAAAACCAAAACCATGTATAGAAATTAATTAAACACAACATAAAACATCCCACATGCATTTACACAACATTTCATAGCTTATTTCAAAAGTCTAAGGAAATCTCATGTGGCTGAAATTTGGCTAAGTCTGAATTTTTAAGAAATCTCAAAATTAGAAGTGGCATCTTAACTCCCATGAATTTGAAACCTATCCCAATCATCTTAGAAGGTACCTGAACCCTTTATACAAGTATACCTTAAAGTATAAGAAATTAAAGTACGTAAACTTATAACTTAAAGTATAAGAAATTAAAGTATGTAAACTTATACTTAAATGTTATAATTGTATAATTGTATAAAGCCTGAATCCTGCAACTTAAAAGCCCCTAAAACCCTAAAAAAACTCCAAACAACTTTCCACATAGACTCGTATGACAATGTGCATTCCCATATGACATTTGACCAACTGTCGTATGGGTATGGCTACACTGTCGTACGACAGTGTCAAACATTTGCACAAAATTACACTTTAAACCACCCTGAAAACACTTAAAATTGATTTTTGACCCATATGACTTTGCATTCATTCTCATACACCATTTTCCCAAGTGTATTATGAGTATTAACATAATATCATATGAGTATGAACACAATGTCATACGACTCTACAAAATACTTTACGAAAATAAATTTTAAACTTCCCGAAAACATTAAAAACTAGTTTCTTTAGGCATGGAGAATGCCTGGGAAAGGTTCCCTGAGGTCAACCTGATACAAGGACCTCAGCACCACATCCATAGCACATACTCAACATTACCTAAGCCTCAGATTAAATAAAATAAAAACAACCATTCACAAAGAAGCCTGCAAACGGAAAAGAGTATGGAAAAAGGATTGTATCTCAATCCTACACCTTCATGACCCTTCCTGATTCTTCCTAGACTTCCCTATTTCATTCAATACTAAATAAACACATCCTCCCACATGACCACAAGTGTTCCTAACCTCCCAGGAAGATTTTTGAAATACAAAGTAAATAAAAACTATATAACCAAACATAAATTAATTCTCGAAAACACAATAGAATACACAGAGCATAAAACATGTACATATCATTTTGGATACGTAGTAAAACAATCATATTACAATTTAATATTATATAATCTACACACGCATTCATACACAATAGAGGAAGAATGGAGATTCTTCCCAGTTTAGACCCTACCTTGGGTCCTACGGAGAATCCTCTTCCCTTGGCTGGAAAATCTCTGCAAAGCTTCAATCCTTGAGTAGATATCCTGCTAAAAATATTCCTCCAAGCAATCCTCACAAACTTGACTTCACAAACCAGAGACTCTCAACTCACATAAACTTTCAATAAAAATTTTCGGAGAAATCAATTACAGACAACTCAAGCAAAAGTCAATCCTCCAAAATTATCATCTAAAATTACCATCCCCCGTCACATCAAAATCTTCAATTATTTATCCTCCAACTATGTGGTTGGAGGAGTTGCTTTACGGGAAGCAACTTCTCCAACTTCCATAGTTGGTTGGAGGAACAACCAAATAATTCCTGTAAGGACTTAATCAAAGTTTTAATAAAATTTAATTAAAATATCCTTCACATAAAACCATAACAAGAATAATAGACAAATATCTTTCAAGAAAGACACATAGCACAAATGGAAAACAAGTAGCCTAACTCCTAGGAGGTCTCGAGTTCAACTCCCTCCTAGCTAGTTTTACTACAAAGAGAATTTTCCTTTTATTGTTATTTTTACTTTTTTATTTAATACATTCATTAAATATACTTTATTTAATTCACTTTATTTATTTATTATAAATAACATGCCATTAACACAATTAATGAAAACATACAAATATTATTATTTATAAGCATGGATATATGCGTGTGCACCCACATATACACATACCTATATAAAATACAAAAAATTATAACATATTTATAATTATTATACATATAAAACAGATTAATTCTAACTCATAACATACACTCAAACCAACATCAAATCAAGTCCATAACCTGAACTGCACTCTACTACCCAACTAGGATAACTTCCTAAACAAAATTCTAAGTCCACGGGTAACCTTGAGAGTATCTTGGTTAGATCTCCATACATCAACAGTTTGAGGATTTTGAAGGCATGCTCAGACCTGTGTAGCCAGGTGGAGACGATGCCTGGTACTTGCATCCTACATCACCAACTGATATGCATATACAAATATATATAAATATAACCAGAAAGTGGCAAACAAGGAGGGAGAGTGTGACATCGTGTGGACCTCCCGTAGGAGTAACTACAACTGCCCCTCCTCATCCTACACTCACATCAACCAGTGAACATCAAACCATAATAAGGTCAATAGGTTAGATCATAATATAAACATCATAACACAAATCAATGTAAAACATTTTACTGATAGTTCATTTCTAGCCATTCATCATTAAATTAAAACTCATTTAATATGTCCAAATAACTTCAGTAACCAAATGTATATATGCTCAAATGTCTCATAAAATGATAACTAAATAATAATCATAGTCCATCATAAAATCCAAAGTGCCAAAGCAAGAGTCTTGTCTGTCTAACATAGGAAGATTCTAGGGTGGGCATTACACAAATTTTGCCCTATACAATTCTACAACTTTTAGATAATATTCGTATTCCTGAGTCTCTTGCTGTGACTCTTCCAAAACAAGTTTAATGTGAGAAATGTTCTCCTCCTTGATTTTCCTTGTCAAAGCTTTGCCTTCTTGATTGAATCTACTCTTTGGCTTTTTTACTTTCCTGTGATCAGTCATCCTGTAGAGACATGAAAATCATTTTATGACAGTCAGATTATGAAAATTTGTAGTTTATGCAAAAGCGTTGTAGAAATGATTAAAATGCTATTTAACTATTTAAAAGCATTGCAAATTGGCTCAAAAGCACTATTTAAACTTTTAAAAGTGCAGAAACAGAGTGTAAAAGTGCTAAAGAATTAAGCAAAGGCTTCTGAAAGTAAGTAAAAGCCCTGGAGAAATATGCAGACACACTCAATAGTCAGGGAATAAGCACTGATAGAATTTAAGAAAGAAGTAATAAAGATTTAAAAGTGTTGTTTCTTTATGCAAATGCACACAAATTTGTTGTGGAAGTGTTGAAACAGTGCTTAGAAGCATTTCTTAACTTCTCAAAAGCATCGTTTGAAGTCTCAAAAGCATTGTTTCACTACAAAACCAAGAGTTAAACATGCAAACATTTGAACAAATATGAAGATTACGAAATTTTTAGAAAGTGAAGCCTAAAGCCCCATGGTGGGTTAGTATTGTCAATAAATCAAATAGAAACTAAATAACCACAATATAACAAATCTATTTAGCAAATAAAGAACAATGAAGCACTCTATGGCTCTCTAACTAGGGATGTTAATGTTGAAGCTCTCGACAAGCCTCCATTAATGACAATCCTAGAATGAGAAATGATATGATAAGAAAGCTAAATTGTTCAATTCCAAATGAAATAAAACTAATTTTCCTTAATTTTCCTTTCTAGCTATAAAATGCAAGAGGTTAGATGCAATTCTCAGATTTTTGGATGCTTTAATTATTGATTTTAGCCTTGCTTTTATAGATTTAGGCAAGGGTAGGGGGTGTAGTTGTGTTGATCATGATTAAGCTTAAGTTGAGTCTTTGGTTCCACCCTTTGAAGACAATTTAAATATTGTGTCCTCAAAGCTTGGGACAAGAAGACAAGATGAGTGGACAAGATGTTCTTTCAAATTCAGTGATTGAGATTCATTTGGGCCTGATCCATGTGAGTTCTTTCCTTAAATTCTATTGGTTGAGGCTTTTTCCTCCCATGCGGTGTTGAAAGAAAATAGGATTTAATTAATTGAATTTAATTAATTTCCTTAGCCATGTGCACCCCGTGAATGGGTTAATTTGATTTAATTTGAACTATACAATTAATTGGATTAATTGCACATTGATTTGATTTATCATGATTTAATCAATTTTAACTTGAATTTATGGCTTTGATTTTTAATTAAATTGAATTAAAGCTTGATTTTAATTTTGATTGGATTAATGGTTGTTTTGATTCAATTGCCTTGATTTTGCCTTGATTAATCACATGAATTATCTTGTCCATTTTTTGGTGATTACAAATATAATTCCTAGTAGAGTGCCCTTAAAAATCATGCATGTGGGACTTGATTGAAGATTGTGTCAGTACATGTGAGCATCCACATCAACTCAAAATTGACACTTGAATAAATTTTCCTTTCATTGGGATTTCCATCTCACATGAATTATACATTCCTTATCATATTTATTCACTATCTGATGCAGGAGCATCTAGGGTCTTGAGAAATCTTGCATTACCAAAAATAATTTTAGTTTCTTGTACCCGTCTGATGTTTGTTTTAGCACCGATGTTGTCATTGGTTTCATGCTTTCAAAGTTAATGGGGAGTTGAGGATCTAGTATTGGACCTTCTCCTAAGAGTGCATGTCCTAATTCATTTGGATTTGGGAGTTATCACAATTTTCCTCGGGTATCGATTGGCCGCCAATTTCATAGGAAATGTGTGGGGAAAGTGTGGTGTTTCATCTTGCGCAGTTATGTGTGGGGAAATTGGATCTTGCATGCTTGGGGATTTGTTCTTCGATCAGGTGTGGACCTAAATGTAAAGGTGTATCATGTTTTTTTATTTCTGCATATAGTTTTGGTATCGCTCCTTAGGTTGGACCTATAATATAATCAATACATGACTGGCCGACCTGTGGCTTAGCTGGTTATATATTTAGAGCTTGCACTATTTTTTTAGGGATAGAAGGGAGAGGAAGGAAGAATATTAGATGATTATTATTGGATTAGAGTAGATCAGAACCTTAATTAGATCCTATGAGATCTTGAAGATCAGATGTTTATCTGATATTGTAATAGTAGCGCTAGTGGTTTGTATACTTGGAGACAAGGAGATTTCTTGGAGGCTTGCGAGCTCAAGTTTAGATCTGCCTTAGTGTTTCCATTAGTTGCTGATGCATTTCAGAGCTAGACTAGCTAGGAGATTTCTGAGATACTTTGTAATTTCATTGTATAAGGCCTAAACCCAGAAGGCCTTACAGTCGAGCATATTAATGAAATTCCATTTTGAAGTAGTATATTATTGTATTCCATTATGTTTGTTGTTATAATTGGCAATTTAGGTTTGGACCATCCATTATTGGATCCTCCATCACTGCCCTACGTCAAGTGGTATCAGAGCCAAGTTGATCTTGAGTGTGTAAACTAGTTGAGGTTGTTTGCACCAAGACCTTGTTGGTGACTTGTTGCTTTGGATTTTGAATCTTTGAAGGATGCCTCCAAGAATATTGGACCCTAGAGAAATTGCAGATCTTTGTGATGGTGTGGAATCAAAGATTATAGAGAAGGGGAAATTAGAGTTCAAATCTGAGATGGAATTAATGAAGAATGACATGATCACTAAGATCATGAGGACTGTTGCTGGTATGCCAAGGAATATGGGTATTAATGATGGTTATGAGGAAGCTCCTAAATAATTTGAAGCTACTGGATCTAGTAGTGATGACTGAAGGGATAGATCTGGTGAAGAAAGAACTAGTTGGTTACATATATCTGGAGCTAGGTGGAGTAACAACTATCGAATGGAAGTTTCTAACTTCTTTGGTACTTTGAAACATGAGACCTTGATTGATTGGATTGGTGAGTTAGAATAATTCTTTGAGCTTAAATAAATTGAAGATCCTCTTAGAGTGAAGCTGGCATAAACTAAGTTGAAAGGACATGCTGCTCTTTGGTGGAAAGAACTACAAAGAGATAGAGAAGATGAAGGTGAAATGAAGATCAATTGGTGGAGGTTGATGGTGACTAAATTGAAGGCTAATTTCATACCTACTGACTATGAGCTTGACTTGTTTGAGAAGTTGGAGAATCCGAAGAAAAAAGATTTGGTTGTTGAAGACTATAGTGAGGAGTTCTACAATATTACTATTCAATCTGGACATAGAGAAATTGGTAAAGAAAAGGTAGCTTGGTATGTGAATGGTTTGAGATTCAATATTCAGGATGAGATTGGTATGTTGAAGGTTGATTCTATTGAAGATGCTTATCAGTATGCTTTGAAGGAAGAAGATAAGTTGAAAAGGAGACAACATGATAACCCCAGAAGGAAGGAGAAGATTGATCACTTAGTAAAGGATAAACCAACTGCTGAAGATGAACATAAACCTATGGAATTGAATGAGCCTAAGATAGGATCTGAGAACTTTCTAGTTCAGAGAACATTACTTAGTACTAAGGTGGAACCTTGTCAGAGAAGTAACTTGTCCAGGACTCGGTGCAAGTTAGGAGGTAAACTTTGTGATGTTATTGTGGATAGTGGTAGTACTGATAACCTAGTAGCTGAGGACATGGTTCAGAAACTTGGTTTGAAGAGAATGAAGCATCCTTATCCTTCTAGGATTGGCTGGTTGCAAGATGTTCATGCTCTGCAAGTAAGGGAGAAAAGTCTTGCTGATTTTCAGATTGGCCAGTATAAGGATCAAGTGTTGTGTGATATTTTGAACATGAGTAGTTGTCATATATTTCTCAGTAGACCTTGGCAGTATGATTGCAAGGCTATGCATGACTATGTCAAGAATATGTTTATTATTGAGAGGGATTTCAGGAAATTTTCCCTGATGCCTTTGCTAGATACAACATTCGGTAAGAGGAACCTAAGTTCTAGTAACCAAGTTGGATTGTCAGATCTAGAAGGGATTGGAGATCAGTATGGAGAACAAGTCTTTGTGTTGTCTAGGAAAGACTTGAAGAGGCAAAGAAAGCAAAAATGGAAGAGTTTGCAAAATGAAGACTTGGAGGACATGTATGTGAAGAATCAGTTTGGGGTTCATGTGCTGAATCCTAGAAGGTGTCCTTCCAGCCATTAAGAATATCTTTTCTAACTTGGGGTGTCTGATGCAAGAGCATCTTGGGTCTTGAGAAAACTTGCATCACCAAAAATAGTTTCAATTTCCTGTACCTGTCTAATGTTTGTTTTAGCACCAATGTTGTCATTGGTTTCATGCTTTGCAAAGTTAATGGGGAGTTGAGGACCTATTCTTGGACCTTATCCTAAGAGCACATGTCCTAAGTCATTTGGATTTGGGAGTTATTACAATTTTCTTCGGGTATCAATTGGCCACTAGTTTCATAGGAAACATGTGGGGAACATGTGGTGTTTCATCTTGCACAGTTCTATGTGGGGAAATTAGATCTTGCATGCTTGGGGATTTGTTCTTAGATCATGTGTGGACCTAAATGTAAAGGCACATCTTGTTTTGTTATTTCTGCATTTGGTTTTGGTATCACTCCTTAGGTTGGACCTATAATGTAATCAATACCTGACTGGCTGACTTGTGGCTTAGCTGGTTATATATTTAGAGCTTGCGCTATTGTTTTAGGGATAGAAGGGAGAGGAAGGAAGAATATTAGATTATTAGTATTGGATTAGAGTAGATTAGAACCTTAATTGGATCTTGCGAGATCTTGAAGATCAGATGTTTGTTTGATATTGTAATAGCAGAGCTAGTAGTTTGTATACTTGGAGACAAGGAGATTGCTTGGAGGCTTGCAAGCTCAAGTTTAGATCTACCTTAGTGTTTCCATAAATTATTGATGTGTTTCAGAGCTGGACTATCTAGGATATTTCTGAGATACTTTGTAATTTCATTGTATAAGGTCTAAATTTGAAAGGCCTTACAGTCGGGCATATTAATGAAATTCTATTTTGAAGCAGTATATTGTTGTATTCCATTGTGTTTTTTGTTATAATTGGAAATGTAGGTTTGGACCATCCATTATTGGATCCTCCATCCCTGCCCTGCGTCATTATATTTCAAAGATCAGTTTCTCATACCAAATCTTTGGCTTTTCTTATCATTTGCATATGTTCCAACTTTGGCTCCATTTCATGAATATAATGTGGACTCAACAAAGCACATCATAATCATTTATATAATATTTAGTCTTGTATTGATTTTTATTTAATCATTTTTATTTCTATGTTTTATACTAAAAATATCAAATGTGTATTACAAGATTGTCACATCATAATTCAAATCATCCCCTTCAAACGTGTGGACCCATTTTTAATTTTTAGTTTTGTGATTAACATTAATTGCTATGCATAATGTTTGAATGTGTAATAATTAACATGAGCTAATTCTTTCTTTCAAGTAAGCATATTGCATTAATTATTCATAAAGAGAAAGTGTTATTCTCAGTTGCAATGATTATTTTATTTCATTTTTGTGAAGTTTGTGAGAATAAGTCTCTAAGATCTAAGAAATCCTTTCCAATTGCGATAACCCTACTATTTTGAGCTAAAATTTAAGCATCCTTGGAGAAGTTAAATAATGGGGGTGATCCCATTCATAGAGAGCCTACAAAGTATATACTCATTAATACAAAAATAGGGTGCAAGAAAAAAATTTCAATGCAAGATGGAAGGAGTATTTTCATAACCTTGCAGAGTTTGATGTTGATATTTCTCTTCACTTTTCCTTCTCATTGCAAGATGGTGTGGCCACTAATATAAAAGGGTTGAAGGTTGATTCTACCATGATAGTTTTTGTAGATGTAATAGATTTATCAATAGAAGGAGGGGAATATGTAGCTACTCATGATGCAGTCTCTGCCAAAGAAAAATTCACAAGACCAAGGGATGACCCTTTAGAATTCTCAAAGAAGGGGTGAAGAAGGATTTCATTGCCTCATAAATGGGTTTGTGGATGACATCCATATTATTTGGTACTTCACTTGTGAATGGAGGATGTCAATTCTCACCATTTTAAATTTCTCGGCCACCTTTGCCATGGAAAATTCAATGTGCATGACTATTTGGTAGATTTCTTGACAAAAATTGTTGCAGAAGTTCATAAAGGTAAAGATTCTTCATTTTTTCATCATCATTTGATTGCATTACTTGTTAAAAGGAATCTAAAATTTTATTTTCCCATGATGACATCAAAAGGATTTTAGAAATCAAAATGATTAAGTAGAGTAACCTAAGTCATGGGGTAGAAAATTAAGATTAAGAGGAGAGTTGAGTAAATATAAAGAAAATTTGAAATATGAATCTAACTCCTTAGAGGAGGAAAAAGATAAGAATTTTGAACCAACAAAGGAATTATTTGGAGAAGAATTAGAAATGGTTACAAGTGTAACACTCGCAATTATGACCTGAAGTTAGAAATTAACACAAAAATATCCCAAAGGAACTCCTACTCAAGCATCTAAGAAATCCCCTACTAAAGAAGTTGAAAAAGGAAAAGGGAAATCCCTAGAAAAAGAGAATGATTAGAAGTAAAAAGGATGAAACTATACCTAGGCTATGTGGAGAAAATAACTATTAAATAAACCCCTATTTATTCACCTATGGGTGGTAAGAAGTAGAAAATGTTAGACTTGTTGAGATGTTACTAGCATTGTTCTCATGTTGTCAAAACCTTCATACCAACTACCTAGTGGTATCAGTTGGATAATTTTGGTTATTGGTATGTTATCAATAAAGTATGAGTGGTTATCAATAAGTACAATTTTGGTGCTAGGTGACAAGTATACTTGATTCTTCTTATAGATTACATATTTTGATATACTTGTATGCTTTCGGTGTTTGGAGTTGCATGGTGTTTTTTGTTAGTGCCTATTGTAATGCCCTGCTAGGGAACCCAAGAGAATTTAACCTAAAACATGTCACTAAGTTTACAAGATAATTTTTTTCTTAAGCTTTTACAAATAATAATGATAATAATACAGAAGTAACACAACCATAAGATATAAATAAGTACATATGTACAACTCAATTACAGTTAACAATCCTTAAGGGTCCCATGATGTAGAATTACATATTAAAAGTTAAATATTTAGATTAAGAATAATTCCAAAAATCTTATATGACTAACAAGTACATCCAATACCATAAGGTATACATAATGATATAGCATCCTTTACACAAGTCATAGGGTATGTCACAAAATTCAAATACAAAGTATATTATAATATCTACAACTCTGAAGCACTGATACAAGATATAATTATAGACATCACAAGATAAATACAAACAAGCCTCTAATGAAGAATAAGAAGAAGGTAACAACAATAAGCATCCTATAGCACTACTACATGAACATCAAAATCTCAAATGGTAAAAGAAAACACTACCACCGAACCTCATGGAACCAAAGATCCACTCCCATTGTGTTGAGGAAATAACAACAAACCCCACTTGGATAACAAACTCAATCAAAAAAACTAATCAGAAGGGTCGTGAAGGATTTCTAACTCAAAGGGGTACCACCAACTAATGATAAATAAAATATAATAAACATCAAATTCAACCATGTACTAAAACACCAAATAACAGAATATCAAAAAAATACAAATCACCTAAAACCAACATACCAAAACAAACCATTGGGTAATACTGAACTATCAAAGACACACCACCAAGTAATACTAAAATACCAAGACAACCACCAGAGGAAAATGTAGAAAACTATGGAGGAGACTTAGACTACATACTATGGGAGTGTCATCACATGGCCACCTACTTGAGTTACCCTAGACCCTGAACCCTCAAGCATTGATTTAATCTGGATTGGCCACTCTGGGCCCCAGACCCTCAATATGACCCACGCGAAACTAGAATACCCTCTCATGAAAATGAAGAATTCTAATCATACCTATTCTCTAGGTATCATCCCATTCTCATCCTTAGCCTAAACAAGTGCTCAAGGCATAGGTGAGGCATAATCTCTAAATTATCTTTTTAATGACTTCTACAAATTTTAATTACCATATTATCACTTATTAACAAACTTAGGATAGGTTACCCTGGTGCTGACCACTTTGGGTCCCAGACCCCTATTGTAAGACACTCCCCTAAGATGCACCTATTTAACCTCCCCTAGGATCACAAGTCACCAATAATCAAATAAGTCTCATAAAAGTATATTGATCAAATTCCAGTCCACAAAAGATATCAAGCACACAAACTGATCCTCAAACCAAAAAGTCATAACCACTCTCTCAAAGAGTCCACATAACATGAGCTTAGGTCTCAATAAGGTTGAGTAGAGATGATTGAAATAATATAACATCATAATTCATAACATAAGAATACATATACAACCATAGAAAACAACCCCCAAGCCTTTGATCAAATAACTCCGAAGTCAACTTAAAACCCACAATAATCAATAAGGATATAACAAGGTCCAACAAAAATCTCTCAAATCAAAACTTCAAACACTTCAAGAAAACACGATTCCCTTAAAAAAATCCAATTAATTTTAAAACATAACTAGTTCAACTATATTTGCATGTTTGTATAACCATGCAAGTAAACATATATAATTATAAATTTCAGTTGACTAAAACAATTATCTTGTTGACTAAAGTCATTTTGACTACAAAAGCATTCATATAAATGTCTCATACATAACTATCTATTTAAAATAAAATCTCATGCATATATACTTTTTAAATAAGTATTTAACTAAAATCTTCATGCATATCAAAACACCATGCATTTAATAATAAAATAATGTTATTAATTTTCTAAATACAAATATAAATGAAACACATTAATATTAAAACCTGCATGTAAAAAAAATAAAATAATATTTATTTAATAATTTACTTTTTAATATATATATATATATATATATATATATATATATATATATATATATATATATATATATATATATATATATATATATATATATATATATATATATATATATATATATATATAATAATTTTAAATCCAAAGATTAATAAATAATAAAAAATATATATTTTTTCTTCTTTTTTTTAAACCCAAAAATTAATAAATAATAATAATAATAAATTCAAATAACAAAAATGTTTTTTTTTAAAACACATATATTTTCTCAATTGATTTCTTTAATAGAAAACGAGGGTTTCAGGCAAAACTAATTTCTTTTGAATATGATTTCATATGTAATTTCAAATTTAATTTTCTATGCAAAACATATTGAGAACAAAATATTAATCTTTTTGGGGTAAATACCGTAATTGAGAAAATTCACACAATTTCTTAAAATTTCATCCTCGGTTTTCAAACCACCAAACTGAATGCCAGATCTAGCTTAACATCAACTACTCCAAAATTTCACAAAACCAAACTTGATTTAAACAGAAACCCAATTCAAATTCATTCACATAAACAATTCTAGACACGAAGCAAACAATCTTTTCAAAGGAAATAATTTTACAAAAGGAAGGTTTTAAACCATACCTCAAACATCGCCTGAAAATTCATAACCAAGAAAGATCTAATTCACCATTCAAAATCCAAGCTTTCTAACAATCTCTGACAATGCCTACAAAATCCAAGCTTTCCAAAAATCTTCCAAATCCATCCAAAAGAGCTCCTCCAAAACCTGATGGACATAATTGAAAATAATACCCAAAAACCCCTCATAAAGAAGACCTATTCCTCCTAGGGTTTCTAAAACATGCAAACCCTAAAATAGAACTCAACTCTCTCTACCTAGTTTCTATTAATTCACTTTGCATGATAAAATAGCTCAATAATAAAATAATGCACTTTTTTAATTATAATTTCTAACTCAACTTTTAACTTTAGATTCTAATTCAATTTTCACTTAAACAGAACATGCAACTTAAATTGCATATAATTACTTAATTAATCAATAAATACTTTAGCACATAATCAACTATGAAAACTAATAAATTAAATATTAAATAAATCAACTATGCAATTAATTTCATATTTGGATTTAATAATTAAATAAACCCTCTTATTCCAATTTTAGACTTTTAATTAACACAGGTATTTAATTACCCTCAATAATTAAATATTCTCTATATCTAATATTTCCACATTCATAAAACATAACTATTCTAATCTCATAATTAGTCCTAATTTAATTATTTAAATCAAATAATTCACACAAGCAAATCCACTTGACTCACAAAACATGAAAATCAACTAACTCCATATCAAACAAACACCAAGGAAGTGGTCACAAATTCATGTCACCTTGACGAATTCAGATGGGTAGAAATAGATACTTGCCCAATATATAGGACAATCAATGGTTTGGATTGGGATTTGGATATGTATGTCATCTCCCCTCTCTTACCATTGATATTTTGTGATAGGACACGCTCATCTTGGCAATTCAAGGAAGTCGATGCCCAGTACCTACAAACCTGCATAAAATACAAGCATGTACATACATGTATAAATATAAACAAGCAATGGTGGGCATTAGTCGATCATGTGGATCTCTCAAGAAAGTAACTATGACTTCATCCCTCAACCACATCAGGCACATCAAATAGAAATACAAAACATACACATCAACCATACATATGAAAATATGGGGTCAGTGAAACCATAAGCATCAATGATATCCTAACATATAATTCATCATCCTAAAATAACCATAACATATAGAAAATCAAACTATGGGAGGGGCATTACACCTATTGACGACTATTCTTACAATGTTTCTCCATGTGTTTATGATATCTATACTTCCTTACAATTCTTCAGATAGATCTTGGTATCATATTCTAGACAGGTTCTATCTAGTTTCATCTTTCAATGGATTTAGATATTCTATTGATCAAGACATGGTCATGGTTGTGGCGTTCTGATGTTCTAGAATTTACCTATGTTTTGGTGAATACAATTTAAGTATTATATACATCTTAAGTGTGACCTATAACTAGGTCATGTGGTAACATATTGTAAAGATATCTTAAGTATGACCTAGATTTAGGATTGATGGTGGTGCATTAAGTACAATTGTAATATTTTTGTATTGTGGTCGACACATTCTTTTGGTGTGGTAGACATGCGTATGGTTGAACACTTATATAAATAAAGAAAACCTTTTTATATCTAATACATATGAGGAGAGAGAGCATGTGATTAAATGTATGAGTATATGTGCAAGTTGGAGATAGAGACTGAAGGTGATATAGTGTGAGTCAATTTTGGTATATCAGGTAGTCATGTGAAAGAAGTTGAGTGGTACAAGATAAGGCCTTATATACTATGTTGCAAAAGTTTGGAGTATGTTGGTAGAGGGTTTATATCAGTCTCTATTATCATTGATGTGTGTGCTATCAATTGGAATTATTTTATGCATAGTCAAATGTAATTCTATCAATTCACATTTTATCAGTAAACATATTTTGTATTAGAAGTTAGCCATAATTCATATTTCAAGGTAGTTAGCCTGATTGGTAGTGATCCAACCTGCAGTGAGAAAACTAATAGTGAGCCCTTATAAAAATCACCTTAATTGGTGTCACCTTAACCAATGTTTTTCCATGAGACTTAGCTTCACTGTTGTTTTTCCCAATTTGGGTTTCCACATAAATTATGGTGTTCATTATGCTAATTATTTTTTTCTTTCATGGTCATATCAGTTTTAAGTTTTAAAATGTTTTAAGTTCTTATTGGTAGAACTAAAATTAACATATGTGTATTTGTTTTGAATGGTTTGTGAGTTAATCAGCTCAGTAAAAGTTTTTGAAGTTGTTTATGAATAAATAATTCACCCCCTCTTAGTTATTGGCCTATTCAACAATTGGTATCAGAGCTTGGTCCCTTTCATATAGAGCTTAACTGCTTGAGGGAGATATTGGATGTTTAAACAGATGGAAGGAGGATACAATGTCGATGAGGATTGGAAAACCATGATGAATGATATTGAGAGTACCAAATCAGAAAATGAGCAGTTGAAAAAAAATTTGAAGGAAGTGAATGCATGTATTAGTAAGATGAGGAATCAAATATGGAAGTTAAAAGAAAGGAATGAGGAAGTCAGTCAGGAATTGAAGGAATCAAAAGAAAATGTGGCAGAATTGGAGAAGATGTTGAATGACAAGAAAAACACTGAGTAATTCATCAAAGATGGGTTAAGGCATAAAATGAAAGGCATTAGGAGGACCGAAGAAGAACTAGATATTGTAATAGAGGAGTGGTGGAAATATGAAGAGAATCTCAAGAATATCATCAAGGTGAAATCAAAAGGAAATGAGAAGCTAGATCAAGAATTGAAGAAGTTGAGATGTAAAGCAAATATTTGTAAAAGAAGTAATATTTTGGATTAGTTATTATCCCTACAAAAGAGTCACAGAGACAAAAAGGATTATGGTTTACTAGTGAATGTTCAGACTTGAAAGACAAAGGAAAAGAAAGGATCGTTGAAGTTGAGGTGATGTCTGAGGTAGCTAGAAAGGTCAAGAATTAGAATACTTCTACAAGAAGGCCTATGGTAAGGAAACTAAATGCTAAAGGTTACTTATATTTTAACAGTTATTGTCACATTTGCAAGATTTTTGGTCATAAGATTGTTGATTGTAAGATGAAAAGAGAACAAAAGGTTCAATTTTTTAGTTGTCATAAGGTTGGTCATAAAGCAAGCCAATGCAAAAGTCAAGTTTCTAAATCAAATAATAAAAATGGAATGAATAATATGTTTCATGGAAATCTCTATGTATGTCACAACTATGGTCACAAGGCTAATCAATGGAGATCTAGAATTCAATCAGTGAGATCAAGATAGAGGAATGTTAATTATTTCAAATGTGGTCAAATTGGTTACTATACTAACAGATGATATAGATCTAGTGGTGCTCTATTAAATAATGGAAATGGAAATAATGTTTCAGTTTCAAGTAAAACTTAGAGTACTAACATGTCATGGAAGAAGAAGGATGTTGCCGGTGAAGAGAACCATGCAGTCCTAGACCTTGATACTAGCTCTTCTGATAAATGAGTCAATTGTTTTGGCTTAGGCAGAGTATTAAAATGTTATATTGGTCACTTCCCCTACTTTGAGGTGATATTAATTACAACTATCTTATCTTTGGTATGATGGATGGACAAATAATAATTACAGTTATTGATTGATTAATTGATGTGTGTGGTAAGGCTGGGTTGTGTTGACAATATTTACTTTTCAATAGGAAAAGAAAGTATAAAGGTTCATCATTATAAATGTGAATTTTTTGAAATCATTTGGCATTATTGCAAGGAAGAAAATCATACTTTTTTAGCAAAGCCTGAGAAGAATATTAAAGAGGAATTTGTGAAGTACAATTATGGAATCTCAATTGGTCATTTCTAGTACCAATGTGATCATATTAAGGATGTTGAAGAAGGATAAGATTGAGGAATTTTATCACAGTAGGAGTCAGATGGAGATTGGTTTATATGTGGAAGAATTGTAGAGAATACAAAATCTTGCTTTGGATATATGGGGAGAATTCCCCTAGTGCATTGATAAGGAGTTCATTACATTTTTTTTGAGTCAGTTTCAAGATGGAAACCTAATGTTGGATAAGACCTATTAGGTGAAAAAAAAGGTAAATGAAGATATCATAGGATTATGTAGTATTCATGAATTACCTAGGAAGAAGACGATCACTTACAATGAGGTAAAGGAGTTGACTAGTATTGATCATGATCAGGGCTCATTCTTGATAAATACACTTTGTGATCAGGTAGTGAGGTATGTTGCCTATGGAATTTCATATAAACTTCAGTTTAAGAATTATGATGGTTCCACTTTTGCTATTGTTTTTTATATTGATCATAAGATGGTTAGGGAGAATGTTATGTTTGATCTATGCAAGATGTTGTTGGATTTTTTTTTGAGAATGTCAAGATGACTATAGAGGATGATTATACATTTAGATTTGGTTCATTGTTGATGTTCTTAGTATTCTATTTCATGAGTTCTTTACCAAATAATGATAACATTGAGTGGAGGATCAAAATTCATGTTGATAAATAGATTTACAGATACCTAGGGTTCTTGAAGGACAATGTGGATGCATGCAAGGCATATTTTACTTCATTACAGATGAACGTTTGTTTTTGTTTGGTTTTTTATAGTACAATGGTTGTGTGTCATGGTGAGGAGGGTTCTTCATTTGGTAAAAAATGTATAGATGTTGATGTCCATAGTTCCCCTTTTGGACCTAAAAGAAGAAAAATTGGTGCTAAAGGAAAAGAAATTGTTACTATATCTAAATATGAAGATAAAGAGGATAAGGAAAAAGAAGAAACAAATGAAAAGGAAGAAGTGAAGTTAAAGGAAAATGTGGTTTCTCTGTTAGAATGTAACTTTGTGAATTCTGATGTGATTTAGTTTATGTTAGAAGAAGATGATTTTGACAGAATTGGTGAATTATGGTCCCGTTTCTCATTGGTGAGCAAAATAGAGATAGAGGATTTGTTGACTGATCACTTAATCAATAAGAAGATTTTGGTTTCTAGTTTGTCTAATATGTTACCAGATGAATTGGTCAAAGAGATTAAGACCATATTGTTGTGGAATGGAGCCGATTATAGAAAGTTCAAAGAATCTATTGAGAAGAAGTGTTCTGATGCAAAATAGAAATGACCCAGAGTGATAAGTGAGACCAAGGATTATATAAAGGATATCATATATATATATATATATATATATATATATATATATATATATATATATATATATATATATATATATATATATATATATATATATATATATATATATATATATATATATATATAATTGAGAGGGGGTGAATCAATTATTCACAAATACTTTCTAAAACTTTTAATCTATCAGTAAACACACACACCATACAAATGATAATGACTCTTATATCAATATTAACTTATGTTCTATTGGTAACCAAATCAAGCAATTATAAAATATGTAAAAATGAAATAAAAAACCACCAACACAAAGAACACTAGAATTTATGTGGAAACCCAAACTAGGAAAAACCACATAGAAGATAATTCTCATAAAATGAAACATTGGTTAAGATGATTTTTACAAAGGCTCGCTATGATTAGCTCTTGGATGGTCGGGATAACAACTCTTATACAAAAAGAAGTGTTTTAAAGATAAAATACAAACCGATAAGATTGCATCTGAATATACATGAGACAATTCAACAATTAAGCTCAATTACCACATCCAACAATAGATCCAATTGTTGATCTTCTCTATGTATACCATTGTCTTATCCACTACAAATTTGTATGAAAATACCCTTCTTCATCTCACAATATTCTTCTACACTCAACTTTAGCTTCCACACATCACCATCAAAAACTTTCTCAACGACTCCTTTTACAACTCACTTATCTTCTTCCATATTCACATACTCATACATCAAATACAAAAGGTTTTCCTTTATTTATATAAATATCCAATCATACACATTTGGCCACACAAAAATAATGTGTTAGTGTCAAATCAAAAGATATTACAATTACACTTAATGCATTACCACCAATCCTAAGTCTAGGAAACATAAGAAAAAAATTACAACACGCTACACTAGGACCAAATATAGGTCAAACTTAAGATGTTTACAATGCACATCACATTTACCAAAATTGATATAACACCACAACCAAGACCATGTCTTGATCACCAAAACTTCTGAACCTAGTGGTAGATGAAACTAGATAGAACATGTCCAGAATACGATATCAACACCCAAATTATGAACTGTAGGAAAATATAGATATCGGGAACACCTTGAAGAATGTTGTAGGCATATAAATAAATAGTAACCAATAGAGGACACCATGCAACACTAATTATTGAAAGCCAAAAATTGTACCAAAACATGTAATCCTTTAGGAGAGCTAAGTACACCTATCATAGAGCACCAAAACTATGCATACTAAACGTGATCTTCATATAATCGATACTTCCAATAATTTACCAATAGCCAAATATAGGTACACAACCAAAACTACCAACAACCAATTGATACCACTAAGATGTCAGTATGAAGGTTTTGACATCAATGATAATAATGCTAGCAACATCTGAATCTAACATTATACAGGTATTATCTTTGGTGGATTGTTGTTGTAGACAATTTCAGAGGCAAAAGTGAAGTTAATGAGGAAGAGTTGAATGGGATGGAAAAACACGTGACTACTTTAAAGATAGGGAAAGAAAAATAGAGGATTAGATTTGGTGAGCTATAGGTTGCATTATTGGTTTTGCAAAGGTAAAGAGAAGACCTCGCAAAGAAATTTTGGTCAGTAAAGAACATGGTAAAGGTTTTATTAGAGCATATATTTGGTATTCTTTTTGAAGCAAAGGATTATAAAGGGTATTTTTAGTCCTTGGATTGGAGTGGATATTTTGACATGCTGGTTGAACATGTTAGTCTATGTGCCTAGTTGGGTGTTTTTATTGATGAGTGGAAGGAGCTTCTAATCTTGAAGGAAAGGTATCAAAAAAAATTTACCGTTAAAATTGTTGTATTTCTTTTAAGTCTCTATGTTTTGGTTTTGGTCCTTTTCCATTATGGAAAAAAGGGGGAGAGAAAGAGAGGAACAAAAACATGAAATGAGGTATCTACTTAGGGGAAGTTTTTGGATGTGAGTTTCTAGTTTTGGAGATTTTTGTGTTTTCAAGGTTTTGTCATCAATGCCAAAGGGGGAAATTGCCTTATTGATATGTTTATATCATTGTTATCATTGATGTCAAAACCTTCATACCAACTACCTAGTAGTATTGGTTGGTTGTTGGAAATATTAGTTGGACAGTTGTGGTTATTGGTATGTTGTTGGTAAAGTATGAGTGGTTATCAGTATGTACAATTTTGGTGCTCAATGAGAATTATACTTGATTCTACTTATGGATTACATCTTTTGGTATACTTGTATGCTTTTGATTTTTGGAGTTGCATGGTGTTTTCTGCTAGTACTTATTGATTGTTATGCTTACAATGTTAATCTAGGTATTTATGATATCTAGATTTTTTTGCAGTTTATTAGATAGATCATGGTATCATATTCTAGATAGGTTCTATCTAGTTTCATCTTTCAGTGGGTTCAAATATTCTATTTATCAAGACATGGTCTTAGTTGTGGTATTCCAAAGTTATAGAATTTACCTATTTTTTGGTGAATGTAATAAGCATTATATGCATCTTAAGTGATCTATAATTAGATCCTATGATAATATTTTGTACAGATGTCTTAAGCATGACCTAGATTTAGGATTGGTGGTGGTGCATTAAGTACAATTGTAATATATTTTTGTATTGTGCCTAACACACTCTTTTGGTGTGGTTTACATATGTATGGTCAAATAATTATATAAATAAAGAAAATATTTTTGTATCTGATACATATGAGGAGAGAGAGAGCATGTGATTGAATGTGTGAGTATATGTGCAAGCTAGAGACAGAGAACCAAAGATGATCTAGTGCAAGTTATTTTTTATGTATCGGGAAGTGGTGTGAAATAAGTTGAGTATAACAAGAGAAGGCCTTATATATTGTTTTTCATAAGTTTGGTGTATGCTAGTAGAGGATTTGTATCGGATCTCCATTGTAAGTGATCTGTGTGATATCAATTGGAACTATTCCATGCATGGTCAAAATTAATTCTATCAGTCACATTTTATCAGTAAACATCTTTTGTATTTGCAGTTAGCCATAATTCATATTTTAGGGTAGTTAGCCTAATCGGTAGTGAACTAGCCCATAATGAAAAAACCAGTAGTGAGCCCTTAAAAAAATCACCTTAATCGATGTTCTTTTCATGAGAATTATCATCTCTGTGAATTTTTCTAGTTTGGGTTTCCACATAAATTATAGTGTTCATTATGTTGATGGTTTTGTACTTTCATGGTCATATCAGTTTTAAGTTATAGATGTTTTAAGTGCTTATTGTTAGAACTAAAATTAACATGTCTATATTTGTTTTGAATGGTTTGGGTGTTAACTAAATTAGTACAATTTTTTAAAGTTTTTTATGAATAATTGATTCACCCTCCCCCCCTCAGTTATTTAGCATGTTCAATAAAAAAACCCAAAAGAGGAAGAACAAAAGGGGAATGAAACTCTAAAAAAGAAGTTAAAGAAGGATAAGGAGATTGAAATACACTCTGGTCCATCTACAGAAAATATTTCTAGGAGTGTAAAGAAACAAAAAAAATATTTTGCAAATAAAGGTATGGACTCATCTTCAAAAAGGAAAAAATTTCAATCTCCTATGTTAGAAAATATTGCACCAATTTCATTCTTTCCCCTAGATTTAGAGGTTTAGGCTACTATATACTCAGAGGAAGAAAAAGAGTTGCAATGGTATATTAAAAGGACTACTTGGAGATCTGGTTGGATATAATTAGCTAGCAAAACGGAAATCAAGAAGAAAGATAAGTGTGTAATTGATATGCTCAGTGGAAGGGGAGAAAAGAAAGGGGGTGAAGAAATAGAGTATGAAATGCCTATCGCGGTAAATGAAGAAGTTCGAAATGAAGAATAATTTTGCACTAAGAATGATGCCCAAAAGATAACAGAGGAAGGGGATATACAAGAAATATTAGATTAGCATGAGGGAAAGGAAGGAAATCTTGACTAATTATCTAAGTTGGCTTCTCAATAAACTCGGGACACTGTCAAATAAATTATTGAAGAAATCCCTGATATAGGTAAATCTATAATACCTCCTCCTGGTATATTGTGTCCTTTGGTGACATTTCATTTGTGGGAAAAAGTGCAGCAATTAAAACAACAAAAACTTGAAAGGAACGAATAAAAATAAAACATGAAACTTCGATTTGAAAAAGATATTGAGAGTAAAGAGGTGGAAATAAAAAGGCTAGATGAAAAGGTAGAAAGACTAGGAAACCTTGTTCCACAAATTTTTATTTGCAAACCTCCTGCCATAATTTATATACTCTATATTTAAGGAAAAGGTTCCTTGGTTTTTAATTTATGTAGATATATTGTAATCTACCTTATTCTATGGTTACCCCTAAGGAGTACTTTGATGTCTTTTAGAATTCTCCAATTGAAATCCAAAATGCCATGTGTGATTTTTACTTGCATGATTTAGTCATCTCTTATAATCCAAATTGGGACCCCCTGTTATATAAGTTGAACAAGATGAATAACTAAGAGGAGGGGTGAATCAATTATTTTAAAACACTTAATAAAACTTTTATTATCTTAGTAAACTCAAAAAAAATAGCAATATCAACTTTTGATCTACCGATTAACCATATTAAATATTCGTAACATATGTAAACATGAAAGCATGGAAACACCAACACAAAGAACACTATAATTTTATGTGGAAACCCAAACTAGGAAAAAATCATGGAGAAGATAATTTTCATGAAATGAAACAATGGTTAAAGTAATTTTTACAAAGGCTAACTATTGGTTTTCTCACTGTGGTTGGCTCACTATCGGTTGGGATAACTACCTAACATATGAAAACGGATAGCTCCCAATACAAATTTTACTGATAAGAGATGAACTAATAGAATTACATTTGACTATGCATGAAATGGTTCAATAATTAAGCTTATTTTCCACATCCAATAGTAGGTCAATTATTGATCACCTCTTTGTGTACCACTGTCTGATATAGTACAAATCTGTATGAAAATTCCCTTCTTGATCTTTCAAAAGTCTTACACACTTAGCTTCAGCTTGAATACATCACTGTCAAGAAATAACTTCAAGTCTCCTTTTACAACTTGCTTATCTTCTTCCACATTCACCCTTTCTCATTCACACGCACACATACATCAGAAATAGAAAGGTTTTTCTTTATTTATATATATATTTGATCATACACATGTCATCCAAACCAAAAGATTGCATTGGCCTCAGATCAAAAATATATTACAATTATGTTTAATGTGTTAGCACTGATCTTAAATCTAGGAGACAATTAAGAAAACATTATAGCACATTATACTAGGACCAAAAATAGATCACACTTAAGATGTTTACAATGCACGTTACATTTACTGAAACTATCAAAACACCACAACCAAGACCATGTCTTGATCACCAAAAATTTTGAACCACCGGTGGGTGAAACAAGATAGAACATGTCCAGAGTACAATACCAAAACCATTTAATGAACATCACCATTGTCCAGATATTAGGAACACCTAGAGGAACACTAAAAGCATAGAAATCACCAAAAACTAACAAATAAATTCATACAATATTGATTATCAAAAGCATACAAGTGTACCAAACATGTAGGCCATGATTAAAGCCAAGTACATCTGCCATAAAACATAAAAATTATCCATATTGAACATTTCCTATGAATAATCAAAGCCTCTAATGTATTACCAATAGCCAATAGTTACATAACCAAAACTTCCAACATCCAATCGATATCGCCAAGATGTTAGTATGAAATTTTTGACATCAATGATAACAATGCCAGCAACAAATCAATAAGTCTAACAATCTCCCCCTTTGGCATTGATGACAAAACACCAAAAAAGTATAAAAACTCCAAGACCAAAAATTCACATCCAAAAACTCCCCTTGAGTAGATACTCCTTATCATGTTTTTGTGCCTTAATTTCTCTCCCCACAATGGAAAAAGGGCCAAACAAAATAAAGAAATTCGAAGGAATACAACATTTTTTACAGAAAAAACTTTCTTATACCTTTCCTTCAAAATTGGAAGCTCCTTCTTCTACTCAGCAATAATAGCCCCCAACTGGGCACTCAAATTTTCACACTCAGCCATCTTATCAAAATATTTACTCTAGTCTAAAGATTGAAACTACCAGTCATAATATATTGCATCAATAAGGATATCAGTAACATGCTCCAACTAGACTTCAACCATGTCCTTCACAAACCAAAATTTTTGTACCATGTCTTCCCTTTGTCTCTATAACAACAACCATTCTACTTGAATCTCACAAATTTTAATCTTCATCTTTCCTTCTTCATCCTTGAATAAATCATATATATTTCCCAACTCATTTAATTCCTTCTCAATCACTTCACTTCTTCCTCTAAAATTTTCTATAGCATCAAGCCACTGAAGATAGTACCTATATATACCTATAATTTCCTTCATATAATTATTTTGTCTCATTGATAACTCTGGTAATTTTTTGCTTTGCATGTGTACATGTCTTCTCTATAGAACTCTTAACTATATTGAAATATATACCATAGTGCAACAAGTTGTTCTCAATATCATAAATTAATTCAGAAAGTAACATACCAGACACACTAAATATAGTAATTCTTTGACTGATCAAGTGATCAGTCAATAAATCCATCACCAAAGTCCTATTCACCGATGAAAAACCTGTCCATATTTCACCAATCCTTTCAAAGTCACTATCATCTATCAAAGTTTGGACCTCATCAAAATCCATAGAATCAGATTCTATCAGAGAAACCACATCTTTGTCCATTTCTTCTTCCCCTTTTTCTTCATGTTCTTCTGCTTCCTCATATTCCTTAGCTTCTTCTTCACCATCCTATAAAATGGTGAACCCTCCTCATCAAGTCTTATCGGTACAATACTAATAACCATAAAACATGAACAAAAATTCATATATAAGGACATAAAGTATGCCGTACAAGCATCTGCTATATTTTCCAACACGTCTAGCTATCTATAAATTTTATTAGCGATAGGAATGTTGGTTCTCCATTCAAAATTTTCTTTACTAGGTAATGAATTCAAAAAATAAAACACTAAGCACATAACCAATGATCCAAATTTAAATGCATATCCACCTTCAACTATCTTCTTTACATTTTCAAGAAGGTTATCCATCAACAACTTACAAATATCCATCTGAACATTCTCCTTTACAATAGTGTATGAAATATAAATAGCTAATACAAAATTTGAACCATCATGATTCTAAAACTAAATCTTGTAAGAAATGCCATAGGCAACATACCTCACAATTAGATCTTCAAGAGTGTTGATAAGAAGTGTACACTAATCTTGACCAATCTCATTCAATTCTTCTACTTCCTAATAGCTTATAGATTAATTTATAGGCAATTCACAGATATTGTAGAAACCTAATTACACCAATTACCTCATTCATCACCACATAGGGTTTGTCCAGCACTAGGGTTTCATCCCGAGATCTAATAAATGCAAATAAAGTGAACTCTTTGTCATCACACCATGGAAATTCTCCCTAAATATCCAATCCAAGATTCTTGATTCATTTTATATCCTCTGCAAGTAACTCAAACTCTAATTGCTTGATTCAGTTGTGATCAAATTTCTTTGGCTCAACTTTCTTCATCTTCTTTGTCGTAGACGCACTAACACCTTGAATAGCCAATCTAGATGCCATAATTATTCACAAATATATCTTTGATCTTAGTCTACTAATTCTCAAGTTTTTTCTCCTTGCTACAATACCAAATGAATTAAAAAATCTACCTTTAAAGCCATGAACCACCATAATTGAATTTCCTACCAAAACATAATTATTTCTAACCCTATCCAATTGTATTATGTAAATTAGTCAGCAAATTGATAACTCCAATTATTATATGTCTATCCATCATACCGAAGACAAGCTAGTTGCAATCGGCATCACCTCAGAGTAGGAGAAATATATGATTTAGCATGTTAATACACTCCCTAAGACAAAGAATACAACTCAGTTATCTATAGAGGTAGTACCGTTTTGGTACCATAGAGCTTTATAGATGAGAAACATCCTTCTTCCATGTCATGTTAATCTTTTGAGATTTACTTTAAACTAAAACATTATTACCATTTTCAATATTCACCAGAGCATCACAAGATCTGCATGTGTTAGCATAATGACCACTTTGACCATATTCAAAACAATTAACATTCCTTCTACTATATCTCACCGAATGAATTCTAGATTTGTATTAACTGGCCTTGTGACCATAGTTTTGGTATGCATAGAAATTCCCATGAAATATATTATTTAATTTACTCTTCTCATCCTAATTTGTTACTTGAATTTTGCACTCACTTGCTTTATGACCAAACTTATGGAAATTAAAGCATTGAACCTTCTATTCCTTTCTCATATTATAATCAACTACCTTACGACCAAAGTTCTTACAAATATCACTATAGCCATTAAAAAATAAGTACCTTTGAGCATTCAGTTATCTTATCAGATGTCTTCTTGTAGATGTATTTTGATTCTTTACCTTTCTTGTTAATTCATCCTTTACTTAATCTTCAATCACCTTCTCATTGCATTTATCCTTTTGATTTATGAACATTCACTAGTAAACCCTAATCTTTCTTTATCTTTGTGACCTTTCTACCTTGCTAATAACTAATCCAAGATAGTGATGCTATCACATACTTTTGCTTTAGATCTTAGCTTCTTTAATTCCTGATCCAACCTTTCATTTTCATTCGACTACATTTTGATGATATTCTTTAGATTCTCCTCAGATTTCTTTCATTCCTCCATTACAATTTTGAATTCTTCTTCAATATTCCTAATTCCTTTTATTTTATGCTTTAACCCATCTCTAATGAATTCCATAATGTTTTCCTTGTCATTCAGTATCTTCTCCAATTCTTCCTCCTTTTCTTTTGATTCCTTCACTTCCTATTCCAAGTTTGCCACTTTTTATTTTGATTCCTTCAACTCTTGACTAACTTCCTTGTGCCTTGATTTGAACTTATGAATCTAATCCCTCAGATTTTTAATACTTGCATTTTCTTCCTTCAATTTTTCTTTCAACTCCTCATTTTCTGATTTGATACTCTCAATATCACTCATCATGATCTGCCAATCCTCATCATCATAGTATCCTCCTTCCATTTGTTCAAACAACCAAGATCTCCCTCAAGTGGTTAAGATCTATCTGCAAGGGACCAAGCTCTTATACCAATTATTGAATAGGTTGAATAACGAAGAGGGGAGTGAATCAGTTATTCCCAAACACTTCATAAAACTTTTACTGTGTCAGTAAACTCATAAATAATAGTAATATCAACTTTTGATCTATTAGTTAACCACATTAAACATTTATAAAAGATGTAAACATGAAAGTACAGATACACAAACATAAAGAACACCAAAATTTTATGTGGAAAACCAAACTGGGGAAAAATCATAGAGAAGTTAATTCTCATAAAATGAAACACTAGTTAAGGTGATTTTTATAAAGGCTCGCTGTCGGTTTTCTCATTGAGGTTTTCTCACTATGGTGTACTCACTACTTTAATACCCCAAAAATGGGCTATAGGTTCATTAACCTCCACCATCTTCAAATCGAATGAAATCGACATCGAAGTCCTAACCAATGGCACATCTGAACATCATCGAATCCTAATTGATTATCTTAAATTCTACATCGGGGAATATTCCTAGCAATATTCCTAATTATCTTAATTATCTTTAATTTAATGATTATTTGGCGATAAATCTTGTTTATCCTAAAGTTTGATTAATTGAATATTCTAAATATTTAATTAATTAGATTTAATACTGCCACTTAATTATTAAATTGAATTTAATTACATTTATTTCTAAATTGTATTATTTAAATTTGACAATAAATCAAAGTTCCTATCATTAATTGATTAAATTCTTATTTAATTGATTAATAGCACATGTCAAAATTAATGATATGGTTTGGAATAAAAGTTTGATTAAATAGTTAATTAACTCATAAATTAATTATTTAATTTCAAAAATCAGTTAAGTTGAGAATAAGTCACTTTATTTATTTATTAAATCATAATTATCCATGTGCACATTCAAAGAGCAGTAAAATCCAAATTCGAAAATCAATGCAAGTTGTTATCTTTTGGAAACTCAACATCCTTTTTGAGTTCAAAGTTGATCTAAACTTCTAATTTGAGTTGAACTGTGCTTTTGCATGTTTTTGTGAGTTAATTATCTCTTTTATTCCTGATAACTCAAAAATCAACCTGAGTTTATCAAGAGTGATTTATGGCTTTTCCCATGCACCTCCAAAGCCCTGGATTTCTATAAAATCAAGGCTCAACTCTTCACAAATCATCCACAAATTTGCATACTTACGCTGTCAATATCAATTCAAGAGTTGCACAATCACGCTGGAGAATTGGAACTAGGAGAATCAAAGCTCTTACGAATCAACATCTTTGTGAGATCAATCTTATTTTTGCATATAATTGTTAAATAGATTTCATATCAAGTTTTTCATATAGATCAGTTTTATATCAAGTTTTCATCCTTATTGCATCAGAAAATAAAAAATATAGATTAGTTGTATTCAATTCATATCTAGATCAATTGCATTAAAATCCTTCGTTTAGGTGTCATCAAGGTCACTGATCTTGATTTCAATCTGAGAGCATCATACTTGCATCTATTAAAAGGCAGTTAATCACCTAGTTAGTTTAGATTCAATTACTTGCCAGATTTTGATTATCGCTAACCTCTAATGTTTTACTGAAGTGTTGTGTCATACAGATCAGGTACAAAATTCACACGCACAACTACCAGCTGGACTAACTACCCTAAGATATGAAAATGACTAACTTTGAATACAAAATTTACTAACAAGAGATGAACTGATAGAATTACATCTGACAATGCATGAAACAGTGTGGTAATCAAGCTCAATTACCATGTCCAATAGTTGACCAATTGTTGATCATCTCTATGTGTACCACTATTTGATCTACTACAAATATGTATACAAATTCCCTTCTTGATCTCTTAATAGTCATCCACACTTAGCTTTAGCTTGTATACATCACCATCAAGATCTCACTTCAAGACTCCTCTTACAACTCACTTATCTTCTTCCACATTCACCCTTTCTCATTCACACACACACGTATACATCAAATACATAATTTTTTTTTTATTTATATAGATATTTGATCATACACATGTCAACCACACCAAAAGAATATTTTGGCCTTAAATCAAAAAGATATTACAATTATGTTAAATGCATTACCAATGATCCTAAATCTAGGACCCACTTAAGAAAATATTATAAAATGCTATCCCATGATCAAATATAGGTCACACTTAAAATTTTTACAATGGATGTTACATTTACCAAAACTGTGAGAACACCACAACCAATACCATGTTTGTTGGATAACTAAGAGGGGGGTGAATTAGTTATATAATTAGTTATCTTAGGTCCCTTAATAATTTTCAACCTTAAAACCTTCTTGGTAACTAATTTATATAATCAGATTTAAGTATTCAACCGACCACAGTAGTATTCATATGATAATCAGAAAATAACATGAAAAACATTCAATCGCACATTAACACCATTATTTAACATGGAAACCCAATTTGGATAAAAACTACTATAGGAATTATCACCCACAAAATAATTCACGCTTATGAATTGAGTTCAGTTAAGAGCCAATCTTGTTAAAGATTACAAACACATTTTCTAGATGTGACCCTGTTAGGGGATTTTCACCAAAGATCAACTAGATCTATCACTCTATAATAAGTGACCTTATTAGAGGACTTTAGAACATTTGTTGGAATGCCACCTTACAAAGGATTTAGAAAAAGGATTTTTAAATCCACTCGATTAACAAATTTTCTACTACAATGGTTAGAAAGTAACAATAAAATGATCTAATAAAATATGCAACTACCTTTGCCTATCCATATCTCCTTTCTACTCAATTATCTTCTTCAAACTCTTCCTTTCTGTTTGATCAATATACACACTTCATCTCATCACTTTCCTTTACTTTATTAACACTTTTCTTTAACTTTGTTCTGCTCAGTGTACCCTTATTTTATAATTTGGCTTTAAACAATTCATCATCAACATCAGCAATATGATCATCGTGATCATCCTTTATATAGATAATTTTTTCTGCTTTATCTTATTCACCACTTAATTTTATCCATTCAATCAAATCTGTAGCTTGGTAAAATATTTTACGATTCTTGCCAGTTGTATCTTCACCTTGGAACTTGAACTTTTCTTGGATCTCAAACCAATCATTAAATCTTCACCATTTATCTTTACCTAACATTTTTGATCTATTGATTTCATTAACTAAATTTTTTTCCCTTAGAATCTTTTAGATCAATCCAAATCTTCAATCGATGTCATCTATTAATTGATTTCTTATTTAACTGACCAACTTCATCTACTCGATTAAGTCTTTCTACTCAGTTCTCACTTACTTGGTTAACATCTTCCTTGGTTATTGATTTCTTGGTTAACTATAATTGACTAATATCTTCACTTACCGACTACCATTTCCATCTCAGTAGAACACATTGTTTCTTTGTCTTTTCACTTCACAACTTCAATCCATTATTACTGACCAATATAAATGACTTGTGCATCATTCTAACACTTCATTAAATCATGTAAAATAATCAAATCAATGGTACCTTATCATATACTGATTCAACACTTTCCCATTTAAGCTCACATACTTAACATTACTTCTTTATTACATCTTCTATCTTTACCAACCATTTCATTACTCAACATCACATATTTCAAATTGATATGGAAACATAAAATTAGTAAGTCAATAAGCTTGACATCAATGACAACATAACAAATGATCCAATCCTTCTACATACCTTTCATTGCTCGGTTGCTAACCTTGTTCATTATCAGCATCACAATATCAGTTAGAGTAACAATCTTAGTTGGGGTAACAATCCCCCCCTTTGGCATTAATGGCAACACACTTTATATATCATCTCACATCCAAAATACACCATCGAATACCAATAATCTTCATTCTTTATTTTTGTCTCCTCCTTTCTTCTTACATAGTCATATCTCCAGTCAATATCTCTTCTAATTAACATCTCTCCCTCTTTGGGTGTCTTATCTTCCTTAAGTAGTTCTTCTCCCAATTCATTCTCTCCCTCTTTGTCATATCTCTCCTTTATTCATTCTCTCACCCTCTGACAACAATGACAAAGGTACCTACAAAACCTTATTCTAAAACTAATTGTCCTTGTACCTTTCTTGTACCAATTACTTCTATTTCCTCATATCTTTCTCACAACTTTAGGTTGTTCCTAAAGAGTGAACATCTACATCAAATCTCAAATAGATAATCTGATAAAGCGTGAATTGATGCAACCTGTATATTTTTTTAATGAACATTAGAGAGGGGAATGACCCCTAGTTTACCTCTTAGGTACTTAAAAGTATCCTTAGGCAATGACTTTGTGAATATATTAGCAAGTTGTTCCTTGGATTTCACATATTCCAGCTTTTTTTGTTTTTCATGTACTTGTTCTGTTAAATAGTGATACTTGATTGATATGTGCTTTGTCTTTGAGTGCATTATCAGATTTTTGGAAATTTTTATAGCACTAGTATTATCACAATAGATTGTCACATGACCATCTATCTTCTCTTTTATCCCTTAAAGTGGTTGTTCTATCCAAACAATGTTAGAACAATTGATTGCAGCAACAACATATTTTCCCTCAGCAGTTGACTGTTAAATGCAACTTTTATTTATTCTTATCCATGTTACTAATATTTCTCTTAAGAATAAATCTCCTCCACTTGTTCTTTTCATGTCATCCACATTATCTTCCCAATCAGCATCAGTATACACTTTCAATTCAAAATCTCCATCCTTTTTGTACCATAATCCATAGTCCTCGGTTGCTTTCAAATATCTAAAAATTCTCTTCAAAATAGTCATATGTGTTTCTTTAGGATTAGAAGAAAATATTGCAACAATACCAATAGCATGAGAAATATTTGTCTTGCTATGAACAACATATTTTATCTTACCAATTGTGGATCTATATAGAGTTTAATTTACCTCAGTAGAGTCATCTTCTTTTGACAATTTGCATCCAGTAATCATCGGTGTACCAACCGATCTTGAGTCTTCCATCCCAAAAGTTTTTAGGATCTCTTTAATGTATTTTGACTTTGTTATGCATATGCCAACCTTGATCTTTTTAATTTGTAATCCAATGAATAATTTGATCTCTCCAATCATTGACATTTCAAATTCCTTTCTCATTTCATCAGCAAATGATCTACACATTGACTCATTTCCGCCAAATATGATATCATCAACAAAGATTTTAGCAATTAACTCCTTATCTTTAGATTCACTTTTCAAGTACACATTATTGTTATCACTAGTTATAATGAAACTTATTCTCATTAGATATGAGTGGATCCTTTCATACCATGCCTGAGGTGCTTGTTTCAAACCATACAGTGCCTTGTGTAGTTTACATACCATTTTTTATTACTTTTCTCAACAAATCCTTCTGGTTGCTCAATGTACACTTCTTCTTCTAGTATTCCATTAAAAAATGAAGACTTAACATCCATTTGATAAACTTTGAAACCTTTATAAGTAGCATATGCAAGTATAATTCTCACACCTTCTAATCTAGTAACAAGAGAAAATGTCTCACCATAATCAATACCTTAATCTTCCTGAGCATATCCTTTGCATACAAGTCTAGCTTTATTTATAATCACATATCCATTTTTATTTAGTTTATTCCTGAAAATCCACTTTGTACCAATAACATTTTTATCCTTGGGTCTTGGTACCAATGACCAAGTATTTTCATTTTCAATTTGATCAATCTCTCCTATCATTGCCTTAATCTAATCTTCATTTTCAAGTGCATCCTTGACTAATCTAGGCTCAAATTTAGAAAACAAACATGTATTTTCTCTCAACTCACTTCTTGTCATGACTCTTGCATTCTTATCTCCAATTATTTGAGTCACTAAATGCTTCCTTCTTACATACTTTTCTAGTATTGGCTTGGTTCTTTGTTCTTCAACATTTTATTCTCTTGGTGGGGGCTCAACTAGTTCCTCGGTTTCTTCTTGCAGCTTGGGTAAAGTACCAAAAACTCCTTCCTATACATATACGAATATTTGATAATCTTTTGGTTCCTTTTTTCTATCTCCATTTTTATCTACAAACACATCAATCCTTACATTTGCACTTTCCACAATTTTTCTAGTAGCCTTATTCAGACATTTATAAGCTTACTCTTTGTGGAGTATCCTAGGAATACACCTTCATCTCCTTTAGAATTAAACTTTCCATTCTTGGTATCTTTTAGTATGTAACACCTACTTCCAAATATTTTAAAGTAGCTAACATTAGGTGTATACCCATACCAAAGTTTATAGGGAGTTTTATTTGTACCTTTCTTTAGTTGTACTTGGTTGAGGGTGTAAATAGTAGTACTAATGGCTTCTCTCTAGAATTTTTGTGCAACCTCCTTCTCAATCAACAATGTTCTTGCATAATCAACTATTCATTTGTTCCTTCTTTCAGCTGTGTCACTCTATTGTGGAGTCCTTAATGTAGATACTTGTCTTTTGATTCCATTCTCATTGCATAAGACAATATATTCATCAGAGATAAATTCACCTCCTCTATCTAATCTTAAACATTTGAGTTGCTTACTTTTTTTCCTTCTCAGCTCTTTCCTTATAACATTTAAACATTTGGAATGCATCAAACATTTCTTTTAGAAATTTACAAACATCATCCTTGAGTAGTCATTAACAAACAAAATGAAATACCAATCACCATAATAACTTTGTACTCTCATAGGGCCACAAAGATTAGTATGAACTAATTACAATATACCATTCGATGAGTAAGACTTTCTTGAAAAACTTGATTTTTTCATCTTACCAATCTGACATTCCTTACACATAACTTTATCTAGCTTGCTCAATCTTGGTAGACTTCTGACTCTTTTCGTCTTACTAACCTTAATCATGTTATCAAAATTTACATGACATAATATTTTATGCCATAACCAAGCATCTTCACTTCTTGCAAACAGATACATATTTCCATTAGAATTCAAATAAAATAAGTTACCTTTAGATTGTTCATTGGTTCTAATCAAATCTTCAACAACAGCATAGATCTTCACTTTTTGATTTTGAAACTCCAGTCGGTGACTGTGTGTGTGAAAATTGTACCTGATCTGTAGACACAACACTCAGTAAAACATTAGAGGTTAGTGATAATCAAAATCGTGCAAAATTGAAAGCTATCTAACCAAGCGATTTACTGCCTTCTAATAGGTGCGAGATTAATGTTCTCAGATTGTAATCGAGATCAGTGACCTAGACGACACCTAAACGAAGGATTTGAATGCAATTCTAGATATGGAATAAATGCAATTAATCTATATTTTTTATATTTTATGATGCAATAATAATTGTAAAAACTGATATGAAATCTATGCTAAATGAAATTGATATGCTATGAATGCTATTGAAAATTGATATGCTATGAATCTAACAATGATATGAAATATGAATGCAAAAATAAGATTGATCTCACAAAGATGTCGATTCGCAAGATCTTTGATTCTTCAATTCCAATTCTCCAGCGTGATTGTGCAAAATATGAGATGATTTGTGAAGAGCTAAAGCCTTAATTTATAGAAATCCAGGGCTTTGGAGGTGCATGAATAAAAGCCATAAATCACTCAAATTAACTCATCTTGATTTTTGAGTTATCTGATCATAAAAGATAGTTAATTCTCAAAATCATGCAAAAACAGCTTTTTAACTCAAATTAGAGTTTAGATCAGCTTTTTGAACTCCAAAAGGATGTTGAGTTCCAAAAAGTCAATAACTTGCATTGATTTTCTGATTTGGAGTTTAACTGTTTCTTTTGAATATGCATAATAATTAAGAATTAAATAAATAAATAAAGTGATTTATCCTCAACTCAACTGATTTTTGAAAATAAATAATTAATTTATGGGTTAATTAACTATTTATTCAAACTTTTATTAAAAATTATATTATTAAATAATGACAACATGCTTTAATTAATTAAATAAGAATTTAATCAATTAAAGATAGGAATTTTGATTTATTGTCAAAATTAAATAATACAATTAATAATAGATAGAATTAAATTTAATTACATAATTAAGTGGCAAATATTAAATCTAATTAATTAAATATGAAAATATTCAATTAATCAAATTTTAGGATAAATGTGATTTATTGCCAAATAATTATAAAATTAAAGATAATTAAGATAATTAAGAATATTACTAGGAATATTCCCCGATGCAAAATTTAAGATAATCAATTATGATTCGATGATGTTTAGATGTGCCTTAGGTTAGGACTTTGATGTCGATTTCATTCGAATTGAAGATGTAGGAGATTAATGAACTTATAGCCCATTTTTGGGGTATTACATTTTGCCCCTCTTTGAATTACTGTGCGAAGCGCAGTGGTTCAAAGAAAGTCTGTGTTTGATAGAGATATGAAACTGATTCAAAAGATAAACCGATCTCAAGATAGAAAATGATTGAGAGATATTGAGATAGGAGTTGATTGATATTGAATTAAGATGGAGATAATAGGTCTTGAATGACCAAAGATAATGTTCACTGTAGAAGCAAATGAACCTATTATTGCGAAAAAGTGTCAAAATGCTTGATTCTGAACCTTAGGATTGATAAGAAGTGAGTGACCCGTTCTAGACTCGATTGTCTTAGCAGAACTAGCAGGTATCACATCCGAATCCTTTAGTTGCCGAAGAACCAAGGAAATAACACTATGATTTGATGGTTGCAAAAACTGATACAGATTACAAGATTAAGAGAATACCAGATTGATATGGATCGATGAATCTGATATGCCCCAAGTGATGATAGATTTGCCCCGAGCGATGAGGACTTTTGATGAATCAGTGACTAGACGTGATTGTTTGTCTTGATCACTGATGAAAGATATTGATAGACTTGATCGATAGAATTTTGATTTACAAACTTTGAATTGATGTGCAATACCATGCCCCCTTCGGGATTAAAATTGAAATCTGACAAGAGAAGTCAGCGTTAAATGGTTTAGAAGCATGTTAATTGATTTGAGAAGTGGTTATACACGTTCAAGAATGCATTCTGCATCGTTTGGAGGTCTTGGAGACCGAATTTGACTAGATTTGACCATGAGTTGACCATGGTTGACCAAGTTGAAATTTTGATAGTTTGATGTAAGATAATCAGTTAAGTTGAATACTAGATTTCTGTGATGATTGAAGGTCGAATATGCAAGTAGTTAATAATATGAATGATCTCATATTTGAATTTTGATCCCGAAAAAGGATTCTACTTGCTATTTCATTGGAGGAACCTTCGTGTGAGATTCAGCTCTTGTTAGACTTGAAGATGCGATTTGAAGAATCATTTAAGCATTGAAGTTCGTTTAATCATTGTGAGATCATGTAAACATGCAAAATGCAATGAGACATGCAAAATGAAATGCAACCTAAGACCTAGGACCTAGTCACTGATCATGTGTCGATTTGTTATCATCATTGAACTTTTAGGTAACCGGATAAATCAATACAATGCCCACTAGCCATGAAACCATAGACATATGAATATCGATTTGTATGCGCAAGAATCAATACAACACCCACTGATCAAACAACCATGGACATATGAATATTGATTTTATTTGTTGAATGTCGGATTAGATATAAGCATCAAGGCACAAATGCCAGGGTGACCTGAATATCATGTCCATTTTGATATAGCAATTTGTACAAGCATCAAAAAATAAACGTCGTGATGACCTGAATACGCCTTGCATTGCAAACACATCAAACAGTCAAGAGATCATTCTAAATCCAATGTGAATTACCCGTAGTGACCCTTTATCGTTCACATCCTTAGGCAAGATTGCGTTCCACAGTAGGAGAAAGAACTTACTCAAAAAGACAATAGTTAGATCAAACTTCCTTGAATTTTTTGGGTATCAATGGTCGAGGTACGCATGGCCATCCAATTCGAGATAGAGGCTCTTACAGTCGGACACCATTTCAATCCAAAATTTCCAAAGCTGTTAGATTTTCACATACAAGCAGAAGACAAAGAAAAGATTATGCCCCCAGTCATCACTCTCTAAATCCTGTAAAGGACATCATTGAAGAGCTCGAAGGGACACAATATGCAAAAATCTCAATGCGAATCAGTAAGCATACAAGGAGATAAAAGCATGAAAAGCACAGATTGTTTTCAGTTGAGTTTTGATGTTTGATTGTTGTTGATGCAAAATCCTTTCTGGAGACGAGACTGACTGACTGACTCAACTTGAAGCTTCAAAGGACTCTGAGTGGATATGACACGTCTAAGATACATGGGAGACCATAGGATATGACATTGATTGCCCCCAAGTGTGAACATTGATAGGATGCAAACGCTTGAGCTGGTTGGTGTACAGGCCGACTTATTGAAAATTGGAAATGCAGGAACAAACCGGGAGATATGTACAAACTAAAGCAAGACTGAAAGCTGGGAAAGACCAAGATTGTGCTGATAGATGGAGCATTTTGGAACAAGTGGTGCCCATTTGCCGAGTTTTCACCATCTTGGTAGAGATTCTATTTTTGCTACCAAGGTGCCTGTTTCCAGGTTTTCACCAAGGCACTTTTTTTTTTTCTTTTTTCATTTTTTTTTTTTTTGTATTTTTTTTTTTCAATTTTTTTGTATTTTTCATTTTTTCAATTTTTTTGTGAATCATCAAGGTGCCTATTGCTAGGTTTTCACCAAGATGTTCATTTTTTCAGGACTTTTTCTGATTTTTAAGATTTTTTTCAGGACATTTACCAAGCACTGAATGCCTTAGGCGTAGAATTTCTTCAGATGGAGAATGTTGATTGGGTCTCGGAGCTGTTCTCCTTCAGTCGTTGAGAGTTGATAGGCACCAGAGCCAAAAGTAGCAGTGATTACAAAGGGACCCAGCCAGTTGGGTTCGAACTTCCCCTTGCGTTCTCGATGTGATTGATTTTTAGGATTTTCTCTCAACACTAGATCGCCAACCTGAAATTCTCTATGTCTGACTTTCTTGTTGTAGCCTCTAGACATTCTTTTCTGATACACTCTAAGATGATCATACGCTGCTTGTCTGCGCTCATCTAGTAGTTCAAGTTCTTGTAACCTCGACACTCTGTAGTCTTCATCAGTGACAAGTCCATTCATTTTGATTCTGAGTGATGGGATTTCAACCTCAATAGGCAATACCACTTCAGACCCATAAACTAAAGCGAAAGGTGTAGCCCCTGTAGGCATTCTGATACTAGTTCTGTATGCCCAGAGAGCTGGATTGATCATCAGATGCCAGTCTCTTCCTGTTTTATTCACTGTTCTGTGCAAGATCTTCAGGAGATTTTTGTTTGAAGCCTCAGCTTGTCCGTTCCCTTGAGGATAGTAGATAGATGACCAATGTTGAGTAATTTTGAACTTGGCACATAAGTCATCTAGGTCCTTGTTTTTGAATTGTCCCTCGTTATCTGTGATTATAGAGTGAGGGATCCCATATCTGCAAATGATGTAATTCAGGATGAACATAGAGATCTGTTTCCCCGTTGCTTGTGTTAGAGGAACTGCTTCTACCCATTTTGTAAAATAATTTGTAGCTGTGATTATATGGGTATGTCCATTAGAAGAGTGCGGATGGATAGCACCTATGAGATCAAATGCCCATTGTTGAAAAGGCCATTGTGTAGTAAAAGGAATCAGATCTCTCCCTGGAGCATGAATCAAGTTGCCATGTACTTGACACTGTTGACAGTTTTTAGCAAATTTAATAGCTTCTTTTTCCATTTCAGGCCAATAATACCCAGCCCTAATAAGTTTTCGAGCTAACGTTAACCCGTTTGAGTGTGACCCACATATACCCTCATGGACTTCCTCTAATGCACGTTGAGACTCTTCTCGTTCTAAACATCTAAGCAGTGTACCATCTAGACCTCGTTTGTACAGATCATTACCAATGATGACATATCGGGATGCGGATCGGATAAGGTTTCGTTTCTCAAAACGGTTAAAGGACTCAGGGATGATTTGGTCGTGGAGATAGGAGAACAAATTTTTGTAGCGAGATGAGTCATAACTTACAACAGTGCAGATCATGCGGGTTTCAGGGGAGTCATATGCAGGATAGGATAGGGCTTCCACCAGGAACTCGTAGCGTAGTTCATGTTCAGGCTGTTGTAAAAGAGTAGATAATGTTGCCATTGCATCAGCAGCCTTATTCTCCATTCTGGGTATTTGCTCAAATGTGATAGAGATGAAGTATTTCTTTAGATCATCGACCATTCTCTTGTAAGGAATGAGCTTTTCATCTTTGGTTTGGTACACATCATTGACCTGGTAGATGACTAGTTGTGAGTCTCCATGAATGTGCATCTCTGTAACTCTCCACTGTATTGCCATTTTCATACCATTGAGAAGTGCCTCATATTCAGCAATATTGTTTGTGCAAGGAAACTTTAATCTGAATGCTTTGGGTATCGAGTATCCTTGAGGAGTAATGAACAATATGCCTGCGCCGGATCCATTCTGTGTGTAGGAGCCATCAAAGAATAATCGCCATGCTCTAGAAGAGAGGTGCATGATAGAGGAATCGGGAAATTCCATTTGCATGGGTGTATCATCAAACAGTGGTGCTTCAGCTAATTGATCAGCAATGACCTGTCCTTTGATAGCTTTTCTTTCAACATATTCAATGTCAAATTCGCTCAAGAGCATGACCCATTTAGCTAGTCTACCTGTGAGGGCAGCTTTGCTTAGGAGATATTTCAGTGGATCAATTTTAGCTACCAAATGAGTAGTATGAGCTAACATGTAGTGTCTCAATTTCTGTGATGCAAAGATCACAGCGAGACAGGCCTTCTCTATCATTGAGTAGTTCTTCTCATAGGCCACTAAAGTTCGGCTGATATAGTAGATGGCTCTTTCTTTCTTGTTCTCATCATGCTGTGCTAGCAATGCCCCCAGTGATGTATCTGTTGCGGAGACATATAATATTAATGGCTTCCCATGAATAGGAGGCATCAATATAGGTGGATTTGATAGATACTTCTTGATATGTTTAAAGTTGTTCTCGCATTCTTCATTCCATGCAAAGGTCACACCTTTATGTAATGTTTTTGTAAAAGGCTGTGAGATGTCCGCTAGCTGTGATATGAATCTTCTGATAGATTGAACTCTGCCTTGCAACGTCCTCATTTGACTAATATTTGTGGGAGGTTGCATCTCTATTATAGCCTTGACCTTAGCTGGATCAACTTCAATGCCTTTCTTGGAGACGATGTATCCTAGGAGCTTTCCAGAAGTGACTCCAAAAGCACACTTTTTAGGATTTAGTCGAAGACTAAATTTTTCCATTCTGTCGAGGATCATGCTCAAGTCAGTTAGATGTTCAGTTCTAATCATGGATTTTGCCAAGGTATCATCTACGTAATCCTCCATTGTTCTATGCATCATATCATGAAAAATAGATGTCATTGCTCTTTGATATGTAGCTCCAGCATTTTTGAGTCCGAATGGCATAACATTCCAACAGAAAGTTCCCCACGCACATGTGAAAGCTGTTTTCTCTTGATCTTCTGGAGCAATTTTGATTTGGTTGTATCCAGAAAAACCATCCATAAGGGAATACATTTCATAGCCCGCAGTCATGTCCACTATCATATCAATGTTAGGCAGTGGAAAATCATCCTTAGGGCATGCTCTATTCACGTCTCTAAAGTCCGTGCATACTCTGATTGAACCATCTGGTTTGGAAACAGGTACAATGTTGGAAATCCAGTCAGCATAGTCTATGACACGGATGAATCCAGCTTTTAGGAGTTTTTCTAGTTCTGCTTTGACTAAGAGTGCAACATGAGGATGCATCTTTCTCAATTTTTGTTTGATTGGTTTTACTCCGGGAGCAATGGATAGATGGTGCATAATGAGATTGGGATCCAATCCTGGCATATCTAAATATTTCCATGCAAAGTTGATCTTTTTCTCTGATAAGAAGGTAGTGAAGTTTTGTTTCTCTTCATCTGATAGAGATTGTGCTACATGTACCAATTGTGGTTCCTCTGTTGTACCCAAATTGATGGATTGAGTTGGCTCAATCAGAACTGGAGATCTATCCTGTAAATGACTTGGAAGGACATCAAATATCTCATCCTTAGGTGCCTCAGAGAGGTTTTCACCTTCAGATACGTCTTTTCTTTTTACTTTTGTTGGTTCTGAGACTGCCACAAAGTGGTTTTCACCCTCAGAACTCTTTTTCTTTTTCCTTTTACTCTTGTTTTTTTGACTAAGATATTTGATGTCCGACTCGGTCATGCTGACACTCGGTTCACTGATGGAAGTACTCATAGGCTCAACTGCATTGAGGTAGCAGGCAAGGGCATAGTCATTTGGGAAGGTATACATACCATGGTTTGGGTTGGTGGAAGTTTGGTCGATAAGATCAGGGCGTTGGATAGTCAAAGTGAGAAAGGCTTGGGATATGGTGTTCACGGATGTGGATATGTCATCATTGGTCCTAACCTGACGCTCAAGTTCAAAGGTGATATTACAGCTCAGAATGTTCAATTCGTGAATAGGCTCAACATCATCATAGGAGTCCTCTTCAGCCATAGGTGGATCAGACACGTTAAGTTCATTGTTTCGCTCTAGACCTACATTGGGTTGAGAGACATATTGGTGAATAACATCAATAGATTTCTCTGTTATAAGCTCATCTTCTTCTGGAATGGCACCCCATTCATAATCATTTGACTCATCTTCTGATTCAGAATCTCTAGGAAATCTTAGAAAGTGCGTGAAATCAGGATGAATACCCCAAGAAGGATTACCCTCAGTCTCTGACTTGAATTCATATTCATGGGAATCAGTGTCAGAATAACTACCCCCTGCTTCTCGATCAGTTTGATTGCCTTCGAGATTGGCTGGTTCTTGTGGTGCAACCATCTCTTGCACTACAGTAGGTTCTTGTGTTTCTACTACATTAATTCTTCTGATAGGATCATCTGTATCATCAAGAAGATCTTTGATCTCTTTAGGCAATTTTTCATAGGGGATAAGCTCAGAGCTATCTGAATCATCATCAGAGGGTTCTGTTTCTTCTTTCTTAAGAAGGGGTTCTCCTGGTGCAATTTGTTCTATGACATGAGAACAACCACCTTTGAGATGATAGGGTTTCTTCGTAAACCCTATGCCACCAGTATCTTTTTTGGCTCGACCAATATGTGAAATGGGGGTCACAAGACCCTTTCCCCTAATTCCTAGAGGTCCTCGACCAGAATATCCCATCTTGGCTATCAATTTGTTTCCTGGACCATATGAATTAGAAGGGATTGTAGGTGCTATAGATTCACTAGGTTGAACAATTTTAGATTCAGAATCCTCTTTATATAGCCATGCCAGCACAGCTTCATCCTCTTCAAATTCTTGTTTAGATACTTGCTCCACCACAAAATGTCTTTTGTATGCTTCCATAGGTTCCTTAGGTTCTGATTTAGACTGCTTCAAGGATTGGCCATATGACTTAGGTGAGATTGGGAGAGATGTCAGAGACAAGACTGGCTCTATAGTGTATTCTCCCATCCCATTTTCTTTGATATTGATCTCTTTAGCAATGTCATCCATCTTAGATGTGGAAGCCACATTTTGTTGCTTGATGGAAGATTCTCTGTTATTGGGAACAAGTTTATCGGCACTTTCCTTCAATGTATTGCAAGTTGTACTCAGATCAGCTGGGATAGTAACCTCCACTCCTTCATAGGGAAATTTCAAGCATTGATGGTATGTTGAAGGAATAGCCTGCATTTCATGTATCCAGGGTCTCCCTAGAAGGATATTGTAAGCCAATGGTAGATCGAGCACCTGACATGTGGTATCTTTGATGACTGGACCCACCCGGATGGGCAAGAGAATGGTGCCTTTAGAAGCTCTTTCTTGTTCATCATAGGCTTTTATGGTGATCTTCTTTCGAGGATCAATAGCCATCTCTGAGAATCCCAACTGTGTGATTAAGTTGTAAGAACAAATGTTGAGGCCTGCGCCCCCATCTATCAACACACGTTTGACTTGACGGTTCTGGATCAAGACTTCTATGTGCAAGGGCTGATTATGTGGGTGACTTAGGGAGTTGTCATCCTCTTCTGAAAAGGAGATATATTGCGGAGATGTTAGATGACCAACCATAGTTTGGAACCTGTCTAGATCTAGATCATCAGGAACATTAGAGCTGAGCAAAGCTTTGTCTAGGATATCTCGGTGAGCTGGAGAGATTCGAAGTAACTCAAACATAGAGATTTTGGCATTGGTATGCTGGAGTTGTTGTACGATGCTGTAAGATGTAGGTCTGGTATCCTTTGGATTGGAAGATTTCAAGGCAACCTTCTGTTTAGAAGCAGATGTGAGATTGAAAGGTATCTTAGGGACATCAAATGAATTTGGTGTTTGTCCTTTCAGATGCATCTGAGCTTGTGATCTGGTAACTGCATTAGCTGAGGAATGATTTCTATCTCTTCGTACAATCGTGATGACATTACAGCTCTCAGAGAGGCATGGTTCCACCATATTGATGACAACATCGTTTCCAGGGTAGGCATAGTTGACTTTTGCCCCCATGTTAGGCTGAGAAGTGGAAACTCCCTTGCCATGTTGTGGAAAAGGTTCTGTAAATGCTGTGTGATCATTATTGCTGGTAGGATTATCGATTGTGATGTCCCCTTGATCTATCAAGTCTTGAATGGTATGCTTCAAATGGAAGCATCCATTAGTTCTGTGGCCTTTAGTTTGATGGAAAGCACAAAATTCATTATCTTTCCACCAACATGGTTTTGGATCCGGATCAGGTTTTCGGATTGGTGGTAAAGAGATCATGTTATCAGCTATCAGGGTCCTCAGAGCAGATTCCAAAGATTCTCCCAGGGGAGTAAACTTTCATTTATTATCCCATCGTTTGAATGGCTTCTTTGGAGATGGTTCAGCAGATTTTTGCTCTGAAGCTTCAATGGCTTTGGTGGCAAGGGTGAGATTGTAGGCCGGTGCCTTTGATGGGGTGTGGATAGTGTCAACAACACCGTCAGAGACGATACCTTTGTTTCTATTCCAGGTCTTGTTTTTATCTTTTGAGCTAGATCCCGATTCAGACTTGTCCTTTTGAAGTGTGATTTCTCCTTTCTTGACAAGTACTTTCTCAATCTTGATTGCATTATCCACCATTTTATCAAAAGATACATGATCTTGCATTTGCAATGGATAGTTGAGCTCTGGAACAAGGTTATTGATAAAGATTTCAAGTTTCTCTATTTCGGGAATTGGTCTAGCATATAAAGAAAACTTCTTTCGCCACCTCTTGAGAAAAGTTAGGAATGATTCCCCTGGATATTGCTTGAGGTTACAGATATCGATCATGGTAATCGGATGTTGCATATTGTAGGAATATTGTTGATAAAACAATTTAATCAATTCCTCAAAAGTTTTGATCGTAGAAGGTAATCTTGAAAACCACTGAATGGATGCTCCTCCCAAGGATCTAGGAAAAAGACGCATTAGATAAGTCGGTTCATGCATGAATTCCATGGATTGTGTACAGAACTCTCTGACATGATCTTGAGGATCAGAGTGCCCGTCATATTTGTCATACTTTGGTATCTCCACTCTTTTTGGGAATGGAGGCATATACAAGTCTTTGTCAAAAGGGAAAGGACAAAGGGCCTCCATGGAGAATTCCTTGGGTTCCTTCTCTTTCTCAATTTTATTCATTTTGACCTGCATAGCGTGCAGCTGGTTCATTATGGCCGTCATCGGAGTTTCTTCCTCATGTGTGATGATATCTTTGACATTGAAGTGAGGAGGAAGTTTAGCTCCTTCTTGGGCTAATTGCAAAAAGTATGCCTCTCTATCCATTTTCAAGAAATGCCTCATCATTCTTTTGAATTCATCGTCATTCTGACACCGATGGATTTCAGAGGGTGTAGGGTCTTGGTCGGCATTATGTTGAGAGTGGTGTCCCTGGGATCCTCCTCCTAGAGAACCATGGTTTGTCCCTACTTGAGACATGGTAGGAGTTTTTGGGCTCCCTGGAATAGATTGAGGAAGAGTTTGTTGATTACCTCTGTGAGTTGATAGAGGAGGTCTGTAACCAATTTTCAATCGAAAGTTACCGAGACCGTCGTCTTCGTAGATACCTGACTTGATGAGTTGTTCAAGAGTTGGACCCGGGGTATTGGTCAAAAGTAAGTTTTGAGATGTTTCTTCTGATTTCTTGTGTGAAGAAGCTCTGGTCTCCACCATTAACTTTGAATGAAACAGAAGAAAAGGATGAAGACAACTGAAGAACAATTTGATTTGAGAAAATTGGATGACGCAACCTTGTCAAGATTATGATAGTTTTGAAGATCTGATGAGATGTGGGTGAAGGAAACTGTGCCCTGGATGCATGGGATAGATCGCCCAAAAGATAGCGGACACGAGTTCTCAACACTTAGTTTGTTTTTGAAGATTGATTGATTGAAGATTGATAGTTATGACAAGGTTTTGACACGAGATAAAAAGGACTCAAATTGATCAAATAGAAGACTAGATCGGATTCAAAAGATCAAACTCAAAAAATGGTAGAATGCTCAATAGCTACTACTCTGTTCCTTACACAATGATATTTTTGACAGATTCTGGAACTAGGCTGGAAACATTGGATATCTTGCAATTTGACAATTTCTGACAACTTTCTCAAATTTTTCCAAACAACACTCTGCAGACTCGTACGACACTGGGTAGTCTATGAAATGACAGTTGCTAAACTCATACGACAGTTGGGTAATACTGAAATGACACTTGACAAAACTCGTACGACTTTTGACTTCTTGAAATGACTTTTGACTCCAGAAAGAACTTTACGTCAATTTTTGCAAAATTTAAGATTTTCAGTTTTGGATTGTTTGCAAATTGTACTGTCCAGATTTTGAAGGTTATACCAGATTTGATCGTTTTTAATAGCCAAGTAGATAAATAAGCACGCAGAACAGCAAGCAAGTGATTCCAAGCACGTCTGAAAACAATGAACAAAGGCAAAAGCAACCTTGCGCATGAACAATCAAGTGACCAAATTGTGCTAATCCCTGAGAGTACTAATTGTGTATGTTCTGAAAAGTTTTGCAATAACACACATATACCTGAGAATGAAAAATTGGCCTCTCTAAGGTTTTTAGTAATGGTTTGACTCTGCAACTTTTATGATTCAAAGGGGTGAACTCCAATCCCGGCGCACCAGGGTTTTGACACAGTCCGAGAACTTAATCTTCAAGAGCTGCTAGGGAGATCTGACAACCCAACAATGAACCATACCCGTGGAGATTTCTTCCACAAGGACATTTATATAGCGGTTGTCACTACCATGGCGAAAATGGCTATTACCGCTTGAGGTTCCGTCAATGCAGTTTTCCCTGTGAAGGGATTGTCCGCTACGGTTAACCCTCTCTAAAGATGACTCACAATAGTATACCACAAGGGGACTTGGCTCCAGATTCAAGGTTTTGACACCTCTTCACTTTTAACCCAAACAAAGCAAGCAGATTAATCCGACACGCTAAGACAAAGTTTTGTTCCACCAAGGTCTGTGATATCAACTCCATGTGATCTATCAACCTCTCCGGGGAGAGAATGTATCAATCAATAAGAGAAGACGCACTAACCAATTTTGATTCACCAAAGCTTGTGATATCAACCCCACATGACCTATCAACCTCTCCGGAGAGAGAATGTGTCGATCAATAAGAGAAGACTCACTAACTAAGTTGAATGTGAAACGCACTAAGTATCCTCCCTACCTACAAGGATTCTATCGTCAAGAAGGATTTCGCTAGGAATCCAATCTCTCAAGAATCACAAATAGTGTTCATAGGGCCTAATTACTATGTGAGCATAGATGTATGTTTCGAAAGCAAATCTACCAAAAGCATCCAAAAAGTAGAAAGAGGAACACTTAACGTTTAAAGCGAATATGAGATGAGTCCACAAGGTGGAACACTTAACACCTCACACAAGCTAAAAATGAGTCCACAACTTAGAAAACAAGGGAGTTCCTAAAAGCACAAAAGGGTTGCCAAGTGGAACATTTAACGCTTCTGTCCTGTTGACCCCTCCCCTTTATGGCGCTGAGATTGCAACCACGGGGCGGAAATGAGGGGCCGGCGGATTAGCGAGTCCAATAACCCAAGATAGCAATCAAGATCAATCACAAGTATTCTAAGACTACTTAATGAATCCTTAAGGGTTCACAACCTAGTATCAATTATGCAAGTGTGTAGAAATAGATCAAAAGCATGAAAAGATGCACACAAGCTTGACACATAAGAGATTTATTTTAAGTCCCAAATCAAAATATTATTAGATGAAGGAGAATACCTGGGATCCTTGCAACGCGCTTAGTAGATTTTACTTGATTTTTAACAATTTTTGTTGAGCTTTTCCATGCAAGCAAGTGACGAACTCTCCAACAAGCAAACAAGCAAACAAGATATGCAAAATATATTCAACTTATGAAAACCATAGGGTTAGCTCTAAAAATCAATTATTATCAGTAATAATAACCAGCAATCAACCCAAATGACAACTCATATCATTCATTGAACCATGTAAAAAAAAATAAGTGCATACCCATCACAAAACTTTATTTTTTTTTTTGCATTTGACCTAGTCAACAAGATCTAATTTTTTTGATATGATTTTGGCCACAAAAATAGAAATTCAGAATAGAGACCCCTACTAAAAAATAGAGAGCTTTCCAAAAATGCAAAAATTTTAGAAAAACCTCTTCATTTGTGCCCTAGAGACCCATTTTATCAAAACAGACCAGTTTTTGTAAATTGACTATTTGAGCTATGATATCATATCCAAATTTAAAACACAAAGAATGGACCCCCTGTAGAATTTAAATAGATTTCCGAAAATATAAAAATTTTCGAAAAATATGCTAATTTGCGTCAGATATTAATTTTTTCCGAAATTTAAAGAAAAAATTATTAAAAATTCAAAACATCTCAGAAAATTCTAAATTTTTTACTGTAGCTTTCCTGACATGTCTCCAACTTGCAAAAAAAATTTCAGATCAAAATTTTAAGCCGTTTGGGAGATAAAATTAAATCTTTGAAACTTTGGGGTTTTAGCTCCCAAAAAAATCAAAACCAGTATGCAAAGGTGGGTTGCCCCACGGTGGGTGCCAGAAATGTGTGTGTGAAAATTGTACCTGATCTGTAGACACAACACTCAGTAAAACATTAGAGGTTAGTGATAATCAAAATCGTGCAAAATTGAAAGCTATCTAACCAAGCGATTTACTGCCTTCTAATAGGTGCGAGATTAATGTTCTCAGATTGTAATTGAGATCAGTGACCTAGACGACACCTAAATGAAGGATTTGAATGCAATTCTAGATATGGAATAAATGCAATTAATCTATATTTTTTATATTTTATGATGCAATAATAATTGTAAAAACTGATATGAAATCTATGCTAAATGAAATTGATATGCTATGAATGCTATTGAAAATTGATATGCTATGAATCTAACAATGATATGAAATATGAATGCAAAAATAAGATTGATCTCACAAAGATGTCGATTCGCAAGATCTTTGATTCTTCAATTCCAATTCTCCAGCGTGATTGTGCAAAATATGAGATGATTTGTGAAGAGCTAAAGCCTTAATTTATAGAAATCCAGGGCTTTGGAGGTGCATGAATAAAAGCCATAAATCACTCAAATTAACTCATCTTGATTTTTGAGTTATCTGATCATAAAAGATAGTTAATTCTCAAAATCATGCAAAAACATGCAAAAACAGCTTTTTAACTCAAATTAGAGTTTAGATCAGCTTTTTGAACTCCAAAAGGATGTTGAGTTCCAAAAAGTCAATAACTTGCATTGATTTTCTGATTTGGAGTTTAACTGTTTCTTTTGAATATGCATAATAATTAAGAATTAAATAAATAAATAAAGTGATTTATCCTCAACTCAACTGATTTTTGAAAATAAATAATTAATTTATGGGTTAATTAACTATTTATTCAAACTTTTATTAAAAATTATATTATTAAATAATGACAACATGCTTTAATTAATTAAATAAGAATTTAATCAATTAAAGATAGGAATTTTGATTTATTGTCAAAATTAAATAATACAATTAATAATAGATAGAATTAAATTTAATTACATAATTAAGTGGCAAATATTAAATCTAATTAATTAAATATGAAAATATTCAATTAATCAAATTTTAGGATAAATGTGATTTATTGCCAAATAATTATAAAATTAAAGATAATTAAGATAATTAGGAATATTACTAGGAATATTCCCCGATGCAAAATTTAAGATAATCAATTATGATTCGATGATGTTTAGATGTGCCTTAGGTTAGGACTTTGATGTCGATTTCATTCGAATTGAAGATGTAGGAGATTAATGAACTTATAGCCCATTTTTGGGGTATTACAGTGACCAGTGTTATTCAATTGTGCAACACTCAACAAGTTGTACTTTAGTCTTTGAACCCAATAATCATTATCACATTTAATCTTTTCATTCAACATAATGGATCCCTTTCCTTTTATAGAACATGGAGCATCATTTCCAAATCTAACAAATCCTCCATCATATTCTTCTAATTTTTTAAACTTATCAATATCACCAATAATGATTGGGTTAGTTTTACTAACTTGAGAAATAAGGGCTTTTTCATCTTCATACCTTTCTTCTTCTAAATCTTCCTTCATAGCAACATAAACCACTTCCTCACTTTCTTTTGTGTCATTAGATTCATCATCAGTTTGTCTTTCCTCAGCTACCTAGCATGATTTATTTCCTTTATCCTTGTAGTCTCTAAACTTTCAGTATTGGTTCTCCTTCTTGTCCTTCTTATCATTCATGTCATTATCAAGACACCTAGATGCAATTTGACCAATCTTGTTGCAGTTAAAACATTTTAGAGGCAATTTACCTTTATACTTTCCTTTTCCTCTCAGTAGGCTCTTTGCTAGCAGTGATTCCAGTTCTTCTTTTTTTTTCTCGGTTAGTATACTTTCATAGTCACTTCCACCTAAATTATAGTGAGTATCTCTTTCTCTTCTTGAACTTCCAATAGCTAAAGATGATTTGAAATTTATTTCTATCTTCGATAAACTATTAACAAAGTTATTAAGGTCAAATGTAGTCAGCTTACCGATCAAAGCATCAAAAGTAACAACATTAATAGGTATGGATATCAATTTGTGAATAGAAGAGAATCAAATAACATATTTGGATAAGAGAGTTCTAAGGATTTTTCTTACCACATCTTCTCCATTTATTGTTCCACCTGCACCTTTGATAGCACTAACCGCTTCCTTAATTCTAAAACTGTATTGTGCAATGTTTTCATCTTCTTTCATTCTCATCTCATCAAATTTTCCTCTATGACTGCGATGCAGTCAAGTAAGGAGGATCCAATTAAGGATAGTCCAAACAAGCAACAGAACATCATAATGTAGAATTACACAACAAGAATATGTTTTCAACTAAATTTTCATTAACATACCTGGCTGTAAGGCCTTCTGAGTTAGGGCCAAATACAATCAAAAGTATTTCTTCTATCCCTTAGCTAGTTCAATTCTAAAACACATCAGCAACTGATGGAAACACTAAGGTAGATCTAAACTTGAGCTCGCAAGCCTCCAAGAAATCTCCTAGTCTCCAAGCGTGCAAACCACTAGCTCTGCTATTACAATATCAGATAAAAACCTGATCTTCAAGATCTCATAGGATCCAATTATGATTCTACTCTCCTGCTACTACACATCTACTCATCTACTACTGAACATCTACCCAAGCTCTCAATATAAAGCCAGCTAAGCTAGAAGTCGGCCAGTTAGGCTTTTAATTACAATATAGGTCCAGCCCAAGAAGAGATACCAAAACTAAAAAAGATGATCAAAAATTAATGTGAGGTTACATTTAGGTCCAAACATGACCCAAGAACATGATCCTAACTTAGAAAGATCCAATTCCATCATACCGAACTGCAGAAGATGAAAAACTCCACGTCTTGCATGTAAACAAGATGAAAATCGATACCCAAGAAAAATGGTCATAATTTTTTACTCATAATGAATTAGGACTTGCAGTCTTAGGAGAAGATAGAAATTTAGGTCCTTTTAAAGTCCCTAAGAGCGCAAGGGCTGATTCATTAAGGATCAACACCTACACATCGCGCAATCAACACCCAAAAAGTAGGAAAATACGGCTCTAATGGTAAGGAAAATAGCTCTAACTTTGAAATGATCCATCCAATCCTTATGTGATCATAGGAGAAGGTTCCAAAATAGGTCCTCAACATCATGTAATATTTTCACAACATGAAACCAATAAATGCAATAGTTATAATTCAAAAAATAGAAAACAAGAAATATTTTTGGTTGATGTAAGATTGGTCAAAGCCTGAGATGCTCCTACATCATACTGTCAAATTTTTATTTTTGTACATGCATATCACCTCCATAAACAAGTATAAGTTTATCCTACATTTCTATCATTGTATCACAATCCTTTTTATCATTAAATTTAGCATCGGTCTAGGAAGAAGCAATCTCAATCATTACCAAGTTGTGTTCTTTCTTTTCTCTCATCTGATTAAGTGTCATAGGTCCAGGAGGTGGTGGATTGTAGTCATTTTCCAAATTTTAGAGTGAAGAATATCCAATTCTAGATAGGTGTAACTTCATCCTACTTTTCCATGTACATAAACTCTCCTTGTTCAACTTCGGTACTTCTCTCTTATACATCTTTGGATCTTTATCTTAAGTCTTTTAAAATTTTACCTCTAAGCACCAAATGCTCTGATACCAATTGTTAGATAACTGAGAGGGGGGTGAATTAGTTATCTTAGGTCCCTTAACAATTTTCAATCTTAAAACCTTCTCGGTAACTAATCTTTATAATCATATTTACATATTCAATCGACCATAGTAGTATTTATATGATAATCCAAAAATAACATGCAAAAAATTCAATCATACATTAACACTAGTATTTAAGATGGAAACCCAATTTGGGTAAAAACCACTACAGGAATTATCACCCAAAAAATAATTCACTCATATGAAGTGAGCTCGGTTAAGAGCCAATCATGTTAAAGATTACAAACACATTTTCTAGTTGTGACCCTGTTAGGGGACTTTTACCAAAGATCGACTAGATATGTCACCCTATAATGAGTGGCCTTATTAGAGGACTTTATAAAAAAATTTGGAATTCCACCTTAGAAAGGATTTACAAATAGGATTGTTAAATCCACTCGGTTAAGAGATTTTCTACTACAATGGTTAGAAAGTAACAATATAATGATCTAATAAAATATACAACTACCTTTGCATGTTTAGATCTCCTTTTTACACAATTGTCTTCTTCAAACTCTTCATTTTTGTCTAATCAACATACACACTTCATATCATCACTTTCCTTTACTTGATTCACACTTTTCTTCAACTTTTTTATGCTTGGCGTACCCTTCTTTTCTAATTTGGCTTTCAACAATTCATCATCAGCATTAGCAATATGATCATCACAATCATCCTTTATATAGATAATTTTTTTCGTGTAATCTTATTCACTACTTAATTATATCCATTCAATCAAATCTATAGCTCGGTAAAACATTTTATGATTCTTGCCAATTGTATCTTTACCTTAGAACTTGAACTTTTCTTGGATCTCAAACCAATCATTAAATCTTCACCATTTATCTTTACCTAACATTTTTTATCCATTGATTTCATTAACTAACTAATTTTCCTTAGAATCTTCTAGATCAATCCAGATCTTCAATCGATGTCGTCTATTAATTGATTTCTTATTTAACTGGCCAACTTCATCTACTCGGTTAAGTCTTTCTACTAAGTTCTCACTTACTCGGTTAACATCTTCCTCGGTTATTGATTTCTCGGTTAACTACAACTGACCAATATCTTCACTTACCGACTACCATTTCCATCTCGATATGACACATTATTTCTGTCTTTTCACTTCACAACTTCAATCCTTTACCGACCAATATAACTGACTTGTGCATCATTCTAACACTTCATTAAATCATAAAATAATCAAATCAATATTACCTTTTCATAGACCGATTAAACAATTTCCCATTTAAGCTCACATACTTAACGCCACTTCTTTATTACATATTTTGTCTTTACCAACCATTTCATTACTCAACATCACATATTTCATATTGATATGGTAACTTAAAATCAGTAATTCAATAAGCTTGAAATCAATGACAACATAAAAACTGATCCAATCCTTCTACATACCTTTCATTGCTCAGTTGCTAACCTTGTTCATTATTAGCATCACAATATCAGTTGGAGTAACAATCTCATCAATAACAATCTTAGTTGGGGTAACAATGTCTTGCTCACCAAAACTTCTAAACCACCAGTGGGTGAAACAAAATAGAACATATATAGAGTATGATGCCAAAACCATTTAATGAACAACACCATTGTCTAGATATCAGGAATACCTAGACAAACACTAAAAGCATATAAATCACTAGAAATTGACATACAACTTCATACAATATTGATTATCGAAAGCATAAAAGTGTACCAAAACATGTAGGTCATGAGAAGATTGAAGAACACCTTCCATGGAATACCAAAATTATCCATACTAAAAATGTCATGTGAATAATTGAAGCCTTTGTTGCATTACCAACATCTAATAGGTACATAGCCAAAAATGCCAACATCCAACCGATACTACCAAGATGTCAGTATGAAGGTTTTGATATTAGTAAAAGTAATGCTAGCAACAACTCAATAAGTCTAACAATATATTGGTGATTACAAGCGAGGGCATTATTATCTTATATGTTTCATGAGAAGAATAGATAGGATCAAATGGAAAGATATAACAAGAAATGGAAAAGCTAGCAATATTAGGACTTCACGCATAATCTAATAATACAAATTCTATACTTAACAATTAGTTAATCCTTGTGAATAAACCATAGGTGTGAAGTCGAGTGTTGTAGAATAGGAAGGACAACTATGAGATGTTCACTTAGATGATCAAGACTGGTGAAAGAAAAATTCTCACACATGTGGAAACTCAATGGGAAAAATTATATGATGACCTAAAATTTAAAGAACCTGACTCTCTTTTTATTTATCATGCAACTATTCATAGATTCAAAGTATATATGTATCTAGAAGAATGACAAGAACTCACTTGGTTAACTATACTCTTTCAACCTCCCCTATTTCTCTAGCCAATTCAAGATTGACATGGAATGGAATACTCAAAAGTGTTAGGATTAACAAGGCTGCCTTGTTAATCCTAACAAAAAGAACATGAAGAAGCCATATGGAGAAGGATTGGAAGGTCTGATGGCTTCTAGTAGAATCCCATGGCTACTAATCTAGGCATGATTGCACCTACAAAGTTTAGATCCTTAGATACTTTTAATAATTCTTCTGTACTAATTGATTTGGGACAAGCAGGAAAGTAGTTGGGGGGAGTGATGAGTAGGTTTTTTGGTGTGTTTGTATGACTTTATAGCTCTATCTAATACTTTATCAGTTACTATGGTTATGTATTTTATGCTTAAAGACTTAGTACTTTCATATGATTAATCATACTTTTATGCTACAATACCATATATGAGTGTGTGTGTGTGTGTGTGTGTGTGTGTGTTCTAAAGGATAGTCATGTGGTAATTTATTTGATTGAATGTAATGGAATTAAGATTAAATATTATATAAATACATGTTTGTCTCCTAACCAAGTTTTGTAGCATTTAGTGAGATGGTCTATCATATTTCTTGTGGCTATAGTTGTACAACTTCCTGCAACCAAAGAAATGGTTGAGCACTGACATAGTCTTCAGAATTCAAAGCATCACTATCAATAGTTCAATTGAAGACATGTTCTAACTTCTTTTAAGAAAGGAGATAATGATTTAATACTTTCAAATGCCATGTGTAAAGGGAGTTAAAATATTTGTAACTAATCTAAGATTCGTATTAATGATATGACTCTATCTCTTGAGTGTGTGTTATCTTTGTTGGTATTGAGGAACACTGAGGACGGGGAAGGAATCAGTGTTTCATTACTTTTAACTTTATTAATTTTTTTATTTCATAATCATAAGATAACCAAAATAAAAATTAAATAGTTACAGAACAAATAAAACATCCACAAACTCATGACACCATAATTTTTGCATGGAAACTTGATTATGGGAAAAACCTTGATGGGGATGGAACCCACAAATATCTTTGCAAAAATATAGTTAACCCAATTAAGGGTGAGTTGAAAAATGGAATGTAATATCATTACGCACACTTCTCAATTACAAAAGAGAGGGATACAACCCTTAGAAATCTCACTTCTTACAAATAGTATTGGACTACAATAAAAAAAATTATGAGCTAAGAAGTAGCATCATATATGTTTGTACAATTCCATGCAATTACATCAAATATGCATCAACTTGACCTCTATAATCCGGTTCATAACATCTTTGATCTTTTCACAATATCTTCTAATAATCACATCATATATATCATCATGATCAACACAAAAACTCAAGCTTATATACCTATCATCAAAGTATAATAGGTCCATTGTTAGCTCCAATAGAAAAGTGTGTAACATGTGCAACCTCAAGTAATAAACTGATCAAATCTCCATGCTAACATATACCAAGATGTAGATAATGTGTAGCATGTCATCTCTACCAAAATATATGATCAAACCAATTAGATCATCAATCCAGTAGGATTGTTGATCGATCCACCTACTGATCATCTCTTTCTTCCACACTTTTCTACCAACCTAATACTTAGATCATCAAAACTCAATTGAAACATATCATCAACTGTTGTGATCATGTAATATCATATAATATGATCCAAACAACCTTCTACTAACTTCACCACTCATAATTACACAAAACATCTTCATACTGATCATATTGTCAAACCTGTATATTGTTGCTTGTTTATTTATACTTAGCCAATTTTCACAAATGCCTTCAGTATAAACAAAATATGTTGGGAGACCATATGAAATGAGTATATTTTCCATCAATGACAATATATAATCAATGTCCATCAGTGTCTCTTCCCCAACAATCTTTAAATTATCAGTCAATCTTCTCCTAAGTCTAGGGGATCTTGCATGCATGGATGGTTAGCTCTTTCAAACTTGAAATATTATATATTGTAATCCTCGAAAGGATATAGGATGTTTTTTTTCCTTTACTAAACAATACACATTTTTTATAGTTAATTTTGTATATTTTTATTTTGTCAGTATGGATTAACAAATGATGAATAGAAAGAGTGTTAACTAGTCTATTTTATTTTGTTAAGTACAATTGGGAGTATCCCAAGGGGGCCCACTTGAGGCACACCTCCATCTTATTTTCCTTTCAAGCATTATAGTATAGCAGTTAGAGAGTGCATTAATGTATTTCATTTCTTAAGTAGAATCTACTAAAGAATGTTGTTTATGTTAAATGACTTTGTTCCTATAGCTTGAACAGTATTGGTAGATTGATGTTTGTAGATGTTTGATTTAATTCCAGATAATTCCTTCTAGTGTTTTAATTCATTTTTAGTTACGTTGTAAAGAGTCATTTCAGATTGCATTATGGTTAAGTAGATTAATCTCTAAGTTTCAGAAGTTAGAAGATAGTTTTTTGCTACATTTCATTCAATAGTTAAATATAAATCTGAATAGAATTATGGTGCATGTATTGTGGTATACCATTTCAAGTTCACAATCTTGGTTTGACCAAATTAAATGTGAGCCATTGTCAGGAAGGATTACTCAAGTATAATATTTACTTATAGAATTTATGATTTTAAGCTAATTAATCATCAATGGTTAATGTCACTCTACGATATCCTATAAATTCAAAATTTGTTGTTTGAAAAAGATCATTTGACACTTTCTTATTATTTTGATTGGAAATGTTTGTTGCAGTAATCACTCACATTTTTGAGCTAGGGGAAAGGACCAGTAGTTGTGCAACTAACTTTGTCAACACATAGTTGTTACATAGAATATCGTAAGGCAATATTTTTTTGTAGAAATGTAAAATGGACACTTATCTATCTTAAACCAAAGATAAGTTGGATTTTTTCAATTTAATAGTTTTTAAAACCTTATCATCAAACAAGTGCTTTATACTCAATACATGTGTGTTCACTTTGAAGATTCTCTCCACAATAATATTTTATATGAAAAATGTTGGATTTAAATAACAAAAAGCCTAATAAGAATAAAGTTGATATTTATATGCATATTTTTACCTTGGCTTTCAACGATAATCTAAAATGAGAGAGTATTTTTTTATTTATTTAAAATCATTATAATATAACGAGGAATATTTTTCACAACTTTACATTCACTAAGTAGTTATTATTTATATTAGATACTTCACATTTTGTATTAAATTTTCTAAACTTGTTGAATATATTAATTTTCATGATATGTTTTTACCTTAGAAAATAAGAAAATACAGGAAGGTCTAAATCCATACCTATTACAATTCATGCTAGTCGTCAAAATTAGAGGGACTGGAAGTATTAGGGAGATAGATTTTAGAATAGAAGAATCTAGGGTATTATTAAAATCATGATGCATACCATTCTCATTATGATACACATTACCAAGGAAATGGTCAATTTAGAGGAAGAGATAGAGGTGGATAAAGAATCAAGCATCATAGATGTGGCAAACTTGGTCATGTTGCAAGTGATTATAGAATCATATATACAAATATAAAAAACAAGATTTCGCTTACTATAATGAGCATGAGCGTGATGAATCAGGAAATATTATACTATAATCAACTTTTGCAAAGCTAGAGGAATATCCCAACCTATTATATACAAAAACTAAGGATAGGTATTGATTCAAAAATTCTTTTAAAATAATAATAATAATAATATATTATTGAAATAAGTCATAGAGGCCACACTTCAATTCAACTGAGAACAAACTCAACATCACAGATCAAAGAAAATGCTACAATAAAAAATAAATATGACCTTGGTCTTAGATTCATTTAGGTATTACTATCCTAATAAATACTATATTGCAACTAATATCACATAACCTTTAGAAGATCCCATTAAATTTTATTGAGAATATTACCAAGAGAGACCACATTCATGGTCACTAGTAGAAGGGGCATTGAATATCACACTTGACACAAACAAAATGAATACCACTAGATACCATTGTCACTACTACTAAATATTATGCTAAACGAAGACAAAGGAAATAAATGTCACTATTACAATATGTAGATAAAACAAACTAAGCAAAACTTTCACTGCATGTATCAATATTATTATGCCCTATAATTGGCTTAATGAAAGAGATTTATCATTGGAACTCACAACTTTTGCATGAATTTATAATTGTATTCCTTCATTTCTTTATCTTCATCTTTGAATTCAAGATCCTCCATGAGAGTGCCTTGGTACTTCTTATTATATTTATTTTCAAATTCAAGATAAATCCTTATAAAAAAAATTCATTGTCTTTTCTTATGTAAGACCAATGTCTAGCATACTTGATTTCTGACCTATTAACAATGGTATCCCTACATCCATAAACTCTTGGAACCTCTACTTTGAGATCTCTAGTGTAATAGTCACCTACTTTGGACAACATAAATTATGATTCTTTAAGAAGACTCACTAAGCATTCTCTTCTTGCATTGAAACCAATATACATTTTTTATATTTCCACAAAGTCCAAAGAGTCTCAATAGAAAAAAAAAATTATCAACTTTGGTATGACCCTTAATATAACCAAAAAAAATTTCAAGCTTACATTGATTACCCCTTACCATTATGGAGCTCGCAAGCCATCAGGATGCTCGTCACTTGGTTTGGGCCCGTTAATCTAGCCCCAACCCCTTGTAGCCAAAAAAGGATAAAAGTCCACCAAAGTATTTTATATTTGATAAATTTTATTTTATTTTCAATATTTTTAAAAAATATCGCCTAAGTATTTAATATGCTTTGGAAATTTTTTAATGGGGTGAGAAATTACTAAATAAATTTCCACTAAAAAAATAATTTAATTTATGGAGAGAGTCCAAGAGTCAACCCCTTATAATTTTATTTTTTAACTTTCAAATTTATAAAATTTAAGCACATTGGAGAAAATTTGAAGTCCACAAATGTTGCTCGCATAGTGAAATTGGATTTTTTCATCTAATTGACATAACTTTCACCTAGTGAATCTACTTTTCAACTTCTTATACTCATCGGAAAGTTGGTTCTAAGCACTGCATGATGGTATAGGTTTTGTCTCCTAATTTTTTTGTTTTGACATGTTTTGGGGCCTAAAAGCTAAATGTTCTCCTTTTCACAGTTTTGATCATAACTTTCCCATACAAAATCAGTTTTCCAAATTTGAAAAGGAATTGAAGAGAATGTGCAATTGGTTACTCAGTGGTGTTGTTATTTTATCAAAATGTTGAATATGGAGAGTTTTGTATTTGTTTGATTACTTGTAGGTGCCTGAGATTTAGAGTATGAATGTGAACCCATCTAGACGAGTCAAGTGATGAAACCTTGAGAGGGTACATATTTTTATGAGATATTTATGATGTTATAGTTGATTATTAACTTCAGTTCTTCCTAGTACAAGTTTATGGGTGTTTTCAGAGTTTGTCTTTGATGGTGATAGGTATATAATTTATTTTTCAGTTTGGGGATGTGGTTGGACATAGTTTGAGACTTGGAGTCTCGTGTGGGTGATAATTAAGTGCACGTAAAATATTGGTGTTTATTGTGATGTCATGGGTATGTAGGTACATGTTTTGAATTGACATGTCATAATCAACTTAGTGTTGATCAATAGTGATTTAGTTTGATGATTAGGAGGTTATTGCTTATCTCCTAAACGTTGATTTGGTTCTTTGAATACCTAGATAGTTTGTGTGGGATTTGTAGCATGTTGTTTTATCACAATTTCATAATAGCTTGATTATTCATTTATTGACCTTTTCAATGGGATATTTTGATAGTAATGAGTTTGTAATGTAGGATTAATTCTTGATTGGGTGTTTTTGGCAATTGCATCTTCTCGGTTTGGCGATCTCATTTTCACTTAATGTTATTAATATTTCAGTTGTGTATGTGTAGAACTAGATGATCTTCATTTAGGAGATGGTTATCATGATGTTATGTGTGAATTTTTATCATGGTTTGGTGGGATTTTGTGGCAATGATGTGTATCCACTATTAAATGGTGGATGATCTTCTTTAGCATTGTAGATTTTTGGAGGATGTCTTAGATCTTGTTGAGCTACAGAAGGGTTTTTCACATTTGTTGGTGCACTAATAAGAGATGGTTGTCTTCATGTTGATTGGATATGTTGACATATAAAAGGACTTTTGGAGTCATTCCTTGAGGTTTGGTTTCTGTATTTTATTTGACATGTTATCGTGGTGGATTTTATGTCATGATTTACTATTGATGTGCATTTAGATTTTTAGCATGGTATAGATATTTGATATGTTCACTTAGACCATGTGATCTTCTTGGAGGAGATGGTTAGATTATTTTGTCATTTTATTATCCTAATTCCTAGGTTAGATATGTGACAATGATCTTATTTGGTTCTCTTTGTATTGAGAAGATGATAATTGTCTTGACACTGCATGGTTGTTCTATGTTGAATTTCAAGTTTGGCATAGTTTGATTGCTTATAGGTGCTAATGGATACATGGAGACTTAGGTGATGTCGCTATTATCTTGTGATTTGGTACTTGAATTGAGACAATTGATGGTTTCAATAAAAAGATTGAGGAGCTTTCACTCGGTATAGACTTGAGAGGAAATTGTTCTTAGAGTGAGTCATGTTGAATTGGATATCTTGATGAACATTATCATTCCTCACTCTTTTTCTAGTCAATAATTTACTATTTGAGAGGTGCTAACAAATATTCATTTTGCGTGCATTACATTTATGCTTATCTTTCACAGATGTGGATCTTAAGATATGGAGATGGTTAGTTTTGGAGAATTCATTTGAAATATGTTTGGCATTGGTTTTCTTATTATGTATATTGTTTGATATTATGATATATTTATGAGGATATTAGGAGATGGTTTGTTGGGATTATTTCCTTAATTGAGAATGATATTATAAGTTTTATCTTCTTGGTTGTGAGAGGCTTACTTATATGATAGTATTACATGATACATATGTTTTTTAGTCTTAGAGATTGAATGTGGCTTTGGATTTTGTTATCACCTTTCATTTGGGGTGTTTGGAGGAGATCATACTTGATACAATGTTGATTATTTGAGGTGTTGGTAGAAGGATAGGTTATGGTTTATAGGTTTTCTCTCTTCACTCTATGGTTTCTTTTATGAGATTCATGTTTGTATGATTTGGGGGGATGGTGACATATTGTGGGGAGAGTATGCAGCTACGTAGGTTGCATGTGGATCATTGTAATTGTTTTTGGTACTAGGTTTTTCTATTTAATTATCACACCTTGATATGAATATTTATTGGTATACTTGATACACTTTGAGCTTCATCCATATTTGGTATTATTTATGCAATGGGAGTTCCTAGATATGCATGTTATTTTTTGATAAGTTTTGATTCATGGAGCTTGATTAAGGTTAATGGGTTGGTATGATTTGAAAGAGTTTATTGATATTGATTATACATAAGAGGTATGGATGGTTAGATGTATTTACATGTGTTGTGGATGTCATTTTTTGTCATGTGAGTTTTGGCCTTATGCTAGCAGCTTGGAGATATTGTTATCACATTGGATTTTGGTGCTCATGTTCTTGGAATGGTGCATCTTCACCTTGGCTTGCTCATTTTCTTTCATAGGTGAAATTTTAGTGGATGAGAGGATTTGTTTTTTGAGATGGTGGTCACTTTATTTTATTGTAGGTATCTTAATGGAGAATAAGAGCATGTTTGAGATTCATGTGGTTACATCTATGGCTATGATGATGTATTAGTCAATTAACCCTTTTGGAATGTATAGAAGAAGTGAGAGAATGTTAATAAAAGATGCTGTACACCTTTCATGATATTTGTAATGTTATATTTTATTATTGTGTGTGTTGCATCGAAGAAGACCTAGATGGTCGTGCATCACATAGATATTCCATTCTTAAGGTCATTTTATGTGTTGTATGGTAACATTGAGATTGAATTTAATGTGGTTGTCACATTGGGATATTATATTGTAATTATTTAATATTGGGGAAATATATTTAATAAAGTGAAAATTAAGTACCTAATATTAAATGATGGGTCAATAGTATTGTGTTCATATGGTTTTTTTGCACATGGTTTTGCTTTACAACTAGTTATATTATATGTGAGCTTGTGTCTATTATAAGAAATACATGTTAGTGGTTTGGGTTAGCTGGTGGTTTGGATTGTGATTATTGAGTCTTTCTAAAGGTTGCATTTGTGAATCATGACATGTCATGTGTGGATACATTCTTGGACACATGGGAATACATTAGAGAACCCTACATTTTAGAGGTATTCATTGTAACTATTTAAGTTCATTGCATTGATTTATGGTTGAATAATACAATGGAGTATGGATGCTTTTAGAGGCTAGTTTTTCCCTCATTAGGGTTTTCCTAGGGTATATCTTACATTATCTTGTGTCTTGTCTATTTGATCTTTGCATAATGGTGATTCTATAGGCTGGTATGCATGCTTTCCTCTCATGGGTTATGTAGGAAATAGATTAAATGTTATTATGTATAATCATTATTTCTAACATAGTTGTACCCTAAGAATCCAACCTAAAAATATATATATATATATATATATATATAATTTGTTTTAAAAAGAAACAATCAAAGAAAATATGTTTAATACATTTAGATATTCTACAAAGTGTAGTGATTAACACTTGGTGTGGATATCAGGAGTTTCTTCAAAGGTATGAGTCATTTAGAGCAAGACTTCTCAAGTTTTAGGATGCTAAATGACACGTGATTTAAAAAATTTGACCATTGGGAAGGATTAAGGTTCAAATTCCAATAACCATTTGTTAGAATAATAGCAGCACCACACAAATAAGAGGTGGGGTGAATCAGTTGTGTCACAATCCCATAAACTTTAACTTTAAGTACAAAATTTACACCTTTAAACCTTATATTATAATGTTAAGCATGAAAGCACTAAACAAAACATTACATGTACACATAACACATGGCTTTTGTGTGGAAACCCTACTTGGGGAAAAACAACATTGGAGCCAATATGCACAATAAACTATACTCTATTAAAAGTATAACTTATTACAATAGGAATGCACTTGCATTGAGACACACTCCCTAGAGCACACTACTCAATCACAATCAAGACTCAATGTCTTACATACATGGATAAAGATCCATTAATCATGAACTATTAGACAACATCTACCTCATGCTAGATTAGTCCCATTGAAGCTCATCAGATTCCACTCATACCTCTTCTCAAGATCCCTGATACATGCCTCACATCCACATGCATGCACACCAAATTTTGCATCCACAAAATATTACATTCCTTTATACAATTCATCAACCTTAAATAAATAAACAAGGTCAACTTCTCCTAACACCTAATAACAAAAGTATTAACTAATTGCAATTCATATTACAAAATTGATTCATTACATGTCAGATATTATATATCAATGCTCCATAACAACATCCTCAAACATGCCAATTAATCCAAGAGCATTCCATGATCCATCTCAACATGTTACACCTTGAGTTAGCCACGAACACTTTCTTTTCTAGAAAACATCAACATTGTCACCAAAATAACTTTATTGCCTTTTCTCCTTTCCACAAAACAATCATGAAAATGATGAATAATGGAGTCCTTAACATGACACAACCTTCACATTTGCTAACTTTCTCATACTAATCAAAACACTAACACTTTGTCTTTCCTTAACACTGTCTGATCAACACAATACCTATCTCTGCTAAATCATCTGTAGCTCTCACAAATATTACACAGAACCTTAGAAACATCATATATGGCATCTAAACTCATCCTTCCATATATATGTACCTTAGAAACATTTGATATTTTGTACACTATCCTCACCAAACCAATCATCTAGAATGAACATCTTTGCACTAACATTGCAATATTGTCTGAACATAGAAATGTGTTGACATCAATGACAAAAAATCTCCTAAATATGTGAAGGAACATATTTTCCCAACAACATTAAGGTGACTCATCACAACATGTGTCTTCTCGAAGGATCTATAGACTAGAATTTGAAGTTCACTTTAGGTAATACAATGTCATCATGCCATTTTGCTTAACTATCATGATAGATATCAATAGTACATTTGATAGGAAAATTCAAAGCTTAATCAAGCTTCCATAATTTAACTAAGTATGTTCTCTAATGGGATTTAGGGGGACCATACCTACTGCTTAGGTTAGACCAAGACCTTAACGATATATTCTTAATAATATGATTAAAACTTTAAATACCTTATATGTTTCACATCTTAGATGAGCAACCCTACATCAATTCAAGGGTTTTTTCCTTATGATATAGGTTCCACCATATATATCTAGATTCAAATAATGTATTGCCTTATTTACTATAAAATTCACAACATTTTACTATATTCTTGACTAGTTCCTGTGCTTTCCAAATACTCTTGAACAAATTACAACCAAATGAGACCACAAAGAATTTACTAAACATGTTTGGGGAATCCAAATAGATATTTTTTCTCACAAGTAATTTCTATGGTACATAACTCTCTAAAGCTTTTAAAATCTATTTCACTATCAAAGATATACTATGGAATTTCAAATCTTTGAGACCAAGGATCCTTGCATTTTATTTAAGAAAAAATAATCCAATCTCACTGAATGTTTCTTCTTTTTCCATTTACCATCAGACCAAAGGAATTCTCTAATGTTCTTCTAAACTTCATTGACTTTATAGTTATATAATGACCAAATTGAAGATTATATAGGCTCTAAAAGAAGATATCTTTTGATAGGCTTGGAATCTCCCAAATAAATATAGGCAGTGCTTAGTTTATTCAACTATCAAGTCATATCAATTTTTTCTTTGATCCATTTATATATATCTTTGATACAAGGATTGATCACAAATGGGATGCATAAATATCTCACTTTCTTATTTGCCACCCTATTATATGTTAAATTTTCCAAACTAGTCTAAAGGCTTATCATTCCAACCTAAAATTATTGATTAAGACTTACATATGGTTGATCAAATAAATTGATGATTTTTTGTATTGGGGAAACCATTCATGAAAATTGGGTGATTTGGAAGCCCTATAATGAGGAAAAATCATAAATTTTAAATTTTCTAATATGAACAATTTGCTAAATGGCAAAAGTTTGCTGCTAAAAAATCCCTGCATATTAGGGTTAGGGTTCATACTACATTTAAGGTTAGTGTTAGTGATAAATTATGGTTAGGGTAAAATTATAATTATAATTCAATTGGAGTTAGGGTTAAAGTTAGCTAGGGTTTAATTAGGGTTACAGTTAGTATTAGGGTCAAGGTTAGTACTAGAGCTAGCATTAGGGTTATATTTTAATTAGGGTTGCAAATAGTGTATCATCATAAATTGTAAGCACCCTATGTGTGTGTAAAATTTCATAGTTGTTTAGCACCCACCTTAGTGTTAGATTAGGTGAAAAACTAATCTCCCAAGAACACCTGCATGCATAACCTTGCCACATGGAAGAAACAAAGAACAGAAAGCAAGAAAAATCTATGGAGGCCAAAAAGCCAAAGACATCATATGCACATTCAAAAGAATAATCTCTATTATGAACAATATTACAATATGATAATATGATATGAAATACAAAGAGGTGAATCCTTATAAAAGGAATCATGAAACCCTAAAAGGGGAAACCCTAAGGTTGGCTTAAGCAACTAGAGTGAATAGGTGAGTTAGTAATTAGATCAAAATGATTTAATTAATAACCCAAAAGACTATTACTCTAACACCCCCCCTTAAGATAAGCTTAAGGAGAAGCTAAAACCTAGGAGACTATTGTAGAAAGTAGGAAAGATGGGTCCCAACAACAAGGCCTGATTAGGTACCCAAGTACAAGAAATCTCTACAAAGTGGGGAAATAGAGAAAACCCAATGGGAAAAACTCTACCCCAAAAAGAGATGAACTAAATGAAGGAAACAAAGCCTCCAATCTAGGGAATGTCCCAAAGAAAGGAACAAGAAAGAGCATGAAGCATCTCCAAAGCATGAAGCTGCAAACACTGTCAGAAGAAACTGTTGGAACCCCCATTGAAATAGTGCATGACCAGGTAGAGAAGACAAAGTCTGAAGAGCTGATCAATCGAAGAGGTGACCTCCAAAGGTAGGAATGAACGAGTGTCTATATAGTAGATGATCCATCTCACCGAAATGCATAGGTTCCTAGCCACTGCATCTGCCTAGTACATAGGAACAAAAATTAAATATGTAGATCACTCAGCCGAACCAAGGAAGCAATAGAACCAACAGGTGAACCCCCCCCATAATGCTGAACAAGGAGAGGGGTGACAGGAACACTGAAATGCAATGCCAGAAACATCTGCAAGAAGAAGAATCAGGAACACCAACAGTGCAACAGAAGGACAAGCACATGATAAAGGGTGGTGTCATGAACACACAACATGGGCTAATGTCATGGATGGTACACTCACTTGACAAAAGTGGATGAGCACAAAAGGCAAAACATCATAACCCCCCATGGCACTTTATAACTGAGTGCGAGTACAAACAAACACAAGGTGCTTGAAATCCCATATATGTAGAAGCAGGCACTTTATCTTAGTGCGTTTATAAAAAAAATTCTACAGAAGAGAAGCATACAAGGCTCAGAAAGTTAGAAAGAAGAGTGAGCCAGAAGAACAAAAGAAGAGATCCCAGGACCTGTAGAATCCAAGTAATTCGCCAGAGTGTGAAAGTGCACAACTCAGAGGAGAAAGAACCTGGAGCAAAATCTGGATAAAAGACCCCTACCACTACAAAACTCATAGAACCAGCTTTCCGAGGATATCTGGTTTGCCAAAAATAAAGTCCAGATGAGCAAGATATGGCTCCGAGAAGGCAGAAATAGACATCAGACTTTGATAGCAAAAAACACTATCAAAATAGCAGAGCCAAAAAACCTATCCTCCATAATTGAAAAGAGCTCGAAAAGAGCTTTTCGACAATATAAAGAAGTTTGAAAAAGACCTCTGTATGCTCTAGATAGAGCAAAAATAGCGTGGGAGGGTCAGAAAGGCTCCAAAAAAGAAGTTTTAAGCCCCTGGGGCTGAAAAAATGAGCCCCTAGGCGCATGGCACGCACAAGGGGTTGGAGCATAGCTCCCGGTCACCCATGTGACCACCGCTAGGGGTTTGAAGAGCTCGCGGGGGTTTGGGCGGCGCGCTCGGCGGAGGAGTCAGGCGACGGTGCCGGTGGAGCCAGGTGGTGGGCGGGTCGTTGGTGCAATAGGGCGTAGCGGAGGGGGCTGCTGAGGGCATAGTGGAGGGCTGACGACGGAGGAGCACCGGTGGCATGGTGGTGGCGCCAAACAAAATAACACTGGCTGCGGTGTTGGTAAAGCAAAAAATTATTAAAAAATGATTTTAAAAAAAAAAAATTTCTCGGTTTCTGTGCCCTTACGACACTGGAAATCAAATTTTTTTGCCTCAGAGCCACATTGTCCAAAATGGACAAGTTTTATATGGATTCTAAGGTTTTTGGGTGCTCTAAGCTCAATGGAGATGTTCGTTTGAGCCCAAAGTGACCAGAAAAAAAGCCCCCCTCTAAATCCACATAAAAAACCTCTGAAAGCATGAAAACCTCCTACTTCTGAATCACTTCAACAAAACACAAACAACGAGCAACACGATGGCTCTGATACCATGTTAGATTAGGTGAAAAACTAATCTCCCAAGAACACCTGCATGCATAACCCTGTCACATGGAAGAAGCAAAGAACAGAAAGCGAGAAAAATCTATGGAGGCCAAAAGCCAGAGACATCATATGCACATTCAAAAGAACAATCTCTATTATGAACAATATTACAATATGATAATCTAATATGAAATACAAAGAGGTGAATCCTTATAAAAGGAATCACGAAAACCTAAAAGGGGAAACCCTAAGGTTGGCTTAAGCAACTAGAGTGAATAGGCGAGTTAGTAATTAGATCAAAATGATTTAATTAATAACCCAAAAGACTATTACTCCAACACTTAGTGTATTTCCATTTCAACATTCATTATAGGACTTCATATGGCACTTAATGGACATCTAAATTTAAATATGGGTCCTAGGTCATTTTAATCTTAAAAACTCAAGGTAGGCCCTTATTTCTAAATGTTCTCCTTGATTATTTATCCTCTTCAATCATTTATTATCCTACATATGCCAGGCTATGTTACGATTTGTGGTCTTTGTACTTCTTCTTGACCTTGAAATCACTTGTACTTTGTAATCTAGTATCACCTAGTTATCTGGGGCTTGTAGTTTAAATTTGGGCCCTTATAAGTGGGCACACAATTCCCTAGGAATTATATACTAGGTATAGAACACTCTAGGTGTTAGATAACTTGAGTTTTGGGCTTAGATTTTAATCGGGGTCCCATTTTAGTAATTCAGTGGGGTATTTGGATTTACAGCTAGCCCTCCTAAGTTTTAGCCCCCAAGATATTGTGAGAGGTATATAAATAACCTATCTCTCCTCATTTTGGTATCATTATTATCATATATCCATTAACATCAAGTTCAAAAGGAAAGATATCAAGCATTCAAGATCTAGACTTCTCCTCAAGTGTTCAAGGTGTTATTCTCCATGAATCAAGTTTCTTTATCTTATTAACGGAAAAACAAGTGAGTTTTCAATCAAGGAAGGAAATACACATACATTCATCCAAGTCTTCTTTCTTCTTAATCGAGCATTGTGGAAAACTACTATATTTATCATACAAGGTTTTATCTTTCAAGATTTCCTTTTAGGTTTTTATGTTAAGTCAAAGCTATTTCATCAACATATTTGATCACATTCAAAGAATCATTTTCATTTCCAAGTTATGAAATACTTCATTTTCCAAATCTAGCCTCTACTATATGATAACACACTCTCATTTATTTTATTTCATTTTAAATTTCATTCAAAGTAGGGGTTTGACCAAGAAAAACCCCTTTATTCAACCTTCTTCCATATTTTCTTGTGTACAGATACATGTGGTAGATGCATCAAAACTTAATCTAGAAAGTACAAGACCTAATAAATTGTCCCGACAAGTTTCAAAAAAAAATAATTGGGAACACAGTGCACTTGGCATTCTATTCCTGGGAACAGAACACCCAGGGTGTTCTGTACCTAGAAAATTAGTCTCAGATTTATATTGCAAGCCAATACAGTCCTTTGGTTTCCATTTCAAGTCATTACAGGTGTTCATTTATTTTTGGTCAGTCTGTATTTTCTATAACTTGTCATATTACCTTATTTATCTTTCTATATTGTACCATCTTATCATTTCCCCTCAAAATCATCTCATTAAATTCATTATTGCGAAGGATCATTATACTCATTTAGTGTTAAGCTTCACTTGAGCCTATTGAGTCATCTTTTTTCAATTGTGCATTAGGAAAAGGGGAACTATCCACATGGCTTCTATTTTCTTTATTGTACATTTTTGTGAACCCAACTTACAACATCATTTTTATTCTAATTTTTGTGTTAAATCTCCTTTGTATGCCTGTAGGTTTACCTTATCGTACATTTTGGTGAACCCAACATAACATTTCCACTTCTAATTTGGTGCTTGGATTTGATTTTTTTGCATGATATTGTTCCATTTTATCCATTTAGTTTTAGTCTTATTTTTTCTTTCACTAATAAAAAATAATATACATAAAAATTGTGCATTATTTCATAGATCTAGTTCATCTTTGCATTTTATTTGTATGTTAAAAATAAAAAAAATACAAAAAAAAATCATGCATTATTATGCATCTTTAGATTAGTTCCTTTTATGCTTTATTTCATTACATTGGCTTATTGGATTACAAAATGTTTGCTTTCCTTTTACAAAGTTTTACTACCTTTGATAATCCCTTTAGTAATGAAGACTTTGTTATGATGGATGAAGTACTTGATGACTTCATCTCTACTAATCCTTCCTCTACACCTCCCAAACTATCTTTTTGCCAAAATTTGAGTAATGTGATAGAAGTATTTATGGTATACAACAATCGCCTTTATGAACCTCTCAATGATTCCTCTCCCAAACCTTCTCTCCCTCATGAGGATATATTGATGCAAGAACATACTTTTAACACTTCTCTCAATGATCTCCCTCTTTGGGATGAATCATTGGAGAATGGTGTTGATTATTCTCTTGATATGCACCTCCCCCATGAGAGTCTCTTGGTGCAAGAGGATGATATTACGGAGGAAGAAGGTGATATATTTACTAATTCCCTAAATGGTACTTCACCCCTATATTCACTTCAACAAACTTCCCTATAGAGATAAAGGATTAATGAGTTATGTTTGTCCCTCTCCTAAAGTTTTTCATGAAAATAAATTAGAAGCAAAGGATGATATCCATGATGCTCTCTCTTTTTCAAATGAATCTTTTGAGAATAAAGAACCTAATCAAGTCAATATCATTCAAGATACCCCTTAAAACAAACCAATGATTGTTGTAAAAGGTGCTACACAACTTTATTATCATGTAGTACCATACAAATATAACAACAATCTTCGAGAGGATAATATTTTTGATGTACTCCCTTCTAAAAATGCAACCTTAACACATAATGATCCTCATCAAGTCAACACTACTCATATGAAATCTATACCTCCTTCAATTCTTTCTCAAATACAAACAAGCACACCATCAACTATTCAAGATGGTGATTGGGGAACTTTTAAAGTTCTTTTTTCCTTACAAGCCTTTCAAACCCCTCAAAATTGTTTTTTGTGTGCAAACCTTCCTACTAACAATATTGTTGAAATCAATTCCAAAATACTTATATTCATTTACCTCATTGACAATATCTCCTCCAAACTTGAACTTTTGTTAAAGCTTATTCCTTTTATTGAAAAAATAAGTTATTTTATTGTACAATTGTTTATTAACTTTAATCTAATTACTCTTTAAAAAGACCAAAGTTTGAGTTGTGCATCCCATGTGAAGATGGACCATAAAAGAAACAAAACTACGGAAAAGAATATTAGAAAAAAGTAGAGATGATGGAGAAAAAAGAATCAAAATGGGCCCGCCTCAATGTAGTCACGGAACACTGTCAAGAGATATTTGTTTAAAGATATTGCCGGCCACTAAAGATATTGCCCAACTTCATCAGTCCTACTCAGCGAATATGAAAAGCATTTAACATGACAGGAGAGGCATAGAATTATACAAAAAGTTGACATGACTGGGGAAGAAAAACTTAGAAAATCGGTCCGCCTGCCGTTACTTGGGAATTTACAATTTAGAAGAAAGACATCATCGCTTCGTTGGTAACAGCTGTAAATGGACATATAGCTTTTGTCGCCTTCATACAAGCAGAATTTCCCAGTATTAGATTGTATGATAGGAGTTCGAGTTCTGCATAGCTGTTTGGAATTTGGGTTCGATCCTCTCTGCCATTCTTTTCTTTTCAATTGCAACTCTGAACATGGAAGAATTCAAGATGGAAGAATACGCCCCTCCCACAAGCAAAATTCCTTTCGAAAGCAACAAGGAATATCATGTATTTCTGAGTTTCAGGGGAGAAGATGTGAGAAAGAATCTGGTTGATCATCTCTACGAAGCCCTCACTGCTGCTGGACTGAATGCTTTCTTAGACAGCCATAAATTGGAAAAGGGAGAAATAATTGGGTTGACCTTGGAAAGAGCAGTGAAGAGCAGTGCGATACGCATTCCCATATTTTCTAGAGGATACGCGGACTCTGTATGGTGTCTCAGGGAAGCCGACGCCATGTTGAAAACCCCAGGTCTGATCATTCCTCTCTTTTATGATGTGCTTCCAACTGATGTCAGATTTCCTCTCAACGACTCCAGTCCGTACAAGCAAGCATTTCAGAAACATTATAGTCACTCAGATCGATACGCAAGAGAAGACATTGATGGATGGAAGGGTGCCCTGAAAGAGATCTGTTCGCACTCAGGGTGGTCCAAGGATTTAACTGGAGGGTAAGTAACGCACCTTACTTTCTGCTTGCTTTTTGTATGCTAGGTGACGTTTATGCGTCCGTTTGGTCTAGCGATTATTTTAGAGTAGGGTTTTAAGGGGTGGATTTTTATTTTTTGTGTAATTTTTTCTCATAAATGATTAATCTTTCTGATATTAGTGGATTCTTTGGAATTAGTGGATTCTAAACCTTTTATGTCAGTACAAGCTCCCCTTCAATTCATTGTAATCGTCCATGTTATTCCTGCTTGGATACTTGTCGGGTTTTACTGTTCCTTAGTTTGTCGAAGGATAGTCCGTCGAAAATCTTCTATTTTTATATTATTATTACGCCGTAGGCATTTTAATCTGAATTGAACAACCTGATTATGCCGAATCAACGTTGAATACTCGCTCAAAGGGATGAACGATCATTGAGAAGATCATCGCCGTTCGTTGTTTTCAGATCGCCCCGTTCGTCGTTTTCTAACCGCCTGACCTAAACAACATCAAAACAACCGGAAATATCAGTCACTTTTTAAAGCTTTTTACTGGTCAAATTTTCCGTGTATCAGTGAAGCGTTAGCACCGAATATAGCACAAACATATGCTTCCTTCGACACAAACTATCAATTGTATTCTAAGAAAATTTAGAGTAATTTTAATCTAGTGAAACAAGAAAATTAACTTAAATCTTATAAGACATGTTAATCATTACTTTGGTCACATGTAATACATTTGTTGGTGTTCTTCTTACTATTCTTCTATATAAGAGTGTAAATAGCTGAGCTTGATTTTTCGTTTATCTGATTTTCTCATTATGTTGTTAGGGCTGGGTTATCTATTTTTTGTGGTGTAGATATTCATTTTAACATATTAGATCATGTTTCAGATCCTTTCTCCACTTTTGATGTATACTTGACAATGTATTTGAAAATAAATAGATTGACAACTAATGTTGACTAACTTGTGTATATTTTTCCTATTGGTGGTGTATATGTTGTTAATAATTGTTGAGGTGTTTCTAGAAAATTGAAATAATTGTTGGGAAGGTGTTCCCGTATAGGATGACAAATAAATAAATAGGTTGTTTTCAATTTAAATTAAATTAACTTTTTAGAAAGTTGCTTTAATAACTTTGATTATGGGAATTATGGTGACACAAAGATTCAACAACTGCCCAGCAGCGAAAACAGGGAAGAAATAATCGTTGCTAAACACAACACAAAATAATAAGTAGAAATCCATTGAAATTTAGTATAAAAGCATGAGCCCAAGGCAACTTATTAAAGCATCCCTCTAGGTACATCATAATTGGAATCTCTTTCATAACCATGGCTTGTGGAAGTGGTTACAGATAGACACATGACATGGTCATGCTGCACATTATCTCCTCTGCAACACTCCACTCTTCCTCCACGTCTTCCAGAATATCTCTGCTTCAGGAAAATCATCACCTACTGAGGGCCACATAACAACTTTCGCACTTGATATGGTAATCTATCTATCTACTGAGATCGCCAATCAAATCCATGGTTTGCAATCTCTATTCTGAAAGCGATGAACCTGGCACAAAAATCTGGCAATCTTTTGTATGTTTAAAAAAAAAAATCTGAAATAGGGGAAAAACAGAGAGAAAAATAGGGCATTGATTAGCAGAGAGAATTTAGAGACCATTCAAATTGACACACACAAAATATCATCTTTATTGATCTCTCATTCCGATTACATATTGCAAGTTCTTCAAAATCATTACATTATGCAGTTTTTATATAGGTTGCTGCCTCAGATCTTAACCCCCAAAATAGGGCATGCACAACTAAAAACAATTCAGCTAACTAGCAATTCTAAAAGTAAAATACTGTAAACTAAATCTCAAATCAGTGTTAAGCTATGACTAAAAGTCCATAAATCATGCATGACGCTAAATGTGTAGCCTGGCAGTGCATGAAGATCCATTTGATTTGAACAATGGTGAACTGCAAATTGACCTGGGATGCATGGCGGTGAAGGTGATTTAAAGCATCAGTTTTCTCAACATTCCCCATTCCGCCTTGATGCTGAGACTCACAATTTGATCTCAAAGCACTCAAAACTAAATTTTTGCAACTTAGTCTTATAGACCCACATAGTATACTTCTAATAGAAGTCAATTATATGTTTACTTATTTCTCTTTCATGAGAGATCACAAGGCTCAGTCTTCCCCTCCTTTTTCTAATATAGAGAAGGCTCATAACACTTCTATGTGCTAATCAGAACAAGTAGTCATCGACTACTCCAAACATCTGAACCTTGATCCACCACAGTCACTTTTGACATGCAAACTTCTATGTTTGTACAACCTTGTCAACATTTTTGTCACCTTTTGCCAACAAGACCCATCCTTTTGCCAACAGGACCCATCGATCCATCCATAATCAATTTGCATATAACCTTTTGTAGAGCATCCACTGCAATTTCTATTCCAACATGATTTTTCACTATGGCTCTTCAACCCACAAATTCTACAAGGATGAAGATCCCAACATTTATCCTCAGAATGTCCTTCCCTGTGACAATGAGAACACTACACTCTTTCAACAGATTTCTCTAAACTTTTCATACTAGCAACAACATATCTATCTCTCTTTCCAAATCCTAGGCCTCCAAATTTTGGCCTCCAAATGGACTGGATGGGCTCCTTCATGCCTTGCCCATATTTTCCTAATCCTCTTCCTTTAAATCCCATTTTTTGCACAATCTTCAAACCAATATTCTTTTTAAGACAACCTTTGTTATTATCATCACAAATTGTATCCATACTTGAAACACATGCTTACCTTCATCTTTGCCCTCTTTACCTGAAGAAACTTTCACTATATCATTTCCATTAAATGGACATAGATCGGTTGTATCACATGCGGCATCACAAGCTGATTTCTTTGATTTCAAAACTTCATTTTCTTTTTCCAACATTTTTACCTTCTCTTCTAAATCTCCATTCGTCTTTTAGCTCTCTCCAATTCCTTCTAACTTTCTCCAATTCCTTCTCAAGGTTCTCAATTTGACATAAATAATCACATCTCTCTTTTCCAAACTATCTCAAATTATCTATCAATTCTGAATTACATTGTTTAATCTTCACCAATTCATTATTCAAAACATCTTTTTCATAAATGAGACTCAATTTTTCTTTCTTCACTTTCTTTCCTGTCTTTCCTGTTGAAACAAATACACTCTTACACAAATAAATTACCTGAAACTAATTTCCTTCTGTAGTTGTGGTTGGTGGTTGCTAAGACTCTACAAACTGCTGTTAGACTTATACGTTGGCAATGACTAATGTTCAATAGAACTCCTCCTTTCATTTCAGCAACTCCCAATTTTCTTGAAAACTTTACAATGGTTCTTTATTCTCCACAAATCTTTGTTTTTTCTCCACTCAATTCTTTGTTCTAACACAAACTTCAACATTTTTTTCTAAGAAGCGACTCTTCCTCCTCTAGTTTGTTTGGAGAGTGGCTTCCTTGACTTCAACAATTTTTTGACCAAATCTACAATTCTTGAACTCCTTGCAATCTCAGAGATACCAGTCCTTGATTTTTCCTGTTTCATCCAGACAAAACAAACAGCGATCTCAACTTTGAGAAACATGTTCAATGACTTCTTTTTATCAATCTGCCCTTCAATACTTCCACGAACCTGCTCCTCTCGTGCATTGTCAATATCCTTAGATCAGGCTCTTCATCCTCTCATTTGATTCTCAGGATCTTTTCACTGTTCTGATACCGTTTGTAGGTTTAAAAAACACAATATGAAACAGGGGAAAAACGGAGAGAAAAACATGGCATTGATTAATAGAGAGAATTCAGAGACCATTCAAATTGACACACACAAAATATCATCTTTATTGATCTCTCATTCCGATTACATATTGCAGGCTGTTCAAAATTACATTATGCAGTTTTTATATAGGTTGCAGCCTCAGATCATAACCCCCAAAATAGGGCATGCACAACTAAAAATAATTCAACTTACTGGCAATTCTAAAAATAAACTGTTGTACACTAAATCTCAAATTAGTGTTAAGCTATGACTAAAAGTCCATAAATTATGCATGGCACTAAATGTGCAGCCTGCCGGTGCATGAAGATCAGTTTGATTCGAACAATGGTGAACTCCAAATTGACCTGGGATGCATGGCGTTGAAGGTGACTTAAAGCATCAGTTTTCTCAACATCTTTACCGACAACGGGAAAAACAACAGTTCATGGCATAAGACATGGAAATTCCGGTGGGAGTTTCCCATATAAACAGCCTGCTATCGGCTAAGCGTGGGGGCCCTCACCCTAATATAAGACTTAATTGCTAAGTTGCTCATTTCAGCAGATTCATTAATAATATATTGAATCAGAAGAGCTATTAAGGGCAGTAGGACTTTGTTTCACAGTGTTTTATTGTCTAACATTTGTCACTACTTCTTCAGGAGCTTCAGAAAATAGGCCCAGTGTCTCTTCCCAGAAGACTTGCTCATTTATAGTCGTCCATGTTGTAAATTTGACCTGTCCAAAAGAATGCGCCTTGTTCGAATATAGAGGAATCCAAGTTTAAATGGTACATCATTCGAGGTTTCACATTGAAATGAAGTCAACCAGTCTTCTTTCATACAGCATCATAAGCCTTATCTTACATCATTTCATTATTATTTTCAACTACAATAATAATAGAAAAAACGTATTTAGTAATAACTTTGAAATTATGAGAGTTGAGAGTTTGTGGATATTTTGTGAAATCTTTAATTGATCATGTACGTAAGATTTTTTTTGGTGTACCATATGTTTTGTTTTTAAAGGTTTATTTATCAATTATTTAAATACATTTTTTATAGAAATATACAAATATGAAATATATAGTACATTATATCTATATTTATAATAGATTATTTTTTATTGTAGAAATTTATTTTATATTAATTATAAAGAGTTCAAAACAAGAGTCACAACGATGAGTACAAAATTAGAGGCCCAGCCTCACAAAGCAAGAGACAGAGAGACAAAGTATCAATACATCTGAAACAAAGAGGAGGAAGAGAGACTAAAGCAACATGTCATCATAAGCATCAACCCATGCGGTCCATCCCATGTTGCCCTCCATCCAAACAATAATTTTCTTGTTCTGAATCTGTTCGAGCAAGAGGATCATGTCACTAGTGGTGCTCTTATTTTTCCTTTTGACTTCCAAATTAAGTTACTTAATAGTCTGTTCAAATATCTGAAGATTGTCCATATACCGCCTCCAGATGTGTCCATCCTTAAGCTTAGTGGCGAAGAAGGTGGCGTAGCCCATCTTTAGAAGTCTTTTAAACTTTTCCTTGTCCACCATCATAGCGATGTGCACCTGCAAGAAGATTTTAAAATATGTGAGACTTCGGAAAGACTCAGTAAGAACCCTGGGATTGTTTTGAAATCTTTCCTCGTTCCTGCATTTCCAAATCTTCCAAAGAATGTTAGAAGTAAGAATATTCCAAAATAGGTTAGTATCATTTTTAACCCCATCAATATGTCCAGTTATGATTTCAAAAATATTAAACTTCGTAGGAAAAGAGATACCAAACATGAGCCAGATTTCTTTTGCAAAACTACAATCAAAGAATATATGTCTACCAGATTTAGGAAGTCTACATATGTTACAATGTTACAATACTGAGTCTCAACAAAGTCCTTTCTGATGGGAAGTCTATCAAGAATCAAAAGCCATTTAAAACATTTAATCTTAGGATCAATAGAACTTTTCCACAGCCTACCAAAGTACTTCTTCCAAGAGGAAACATCAAGATTAGAGTACTAAACCGTATTAACATGGCCGATGATGGAGTCATTATAATCAATCATGCTATAAATGTTTTTAGCTTTGAGTTTGGTTATAATGGTTCCATCCGGCCATTTAATATTAAAAAATCTATTGGAGTCAACATGGCAAATAGTTGGAATGTCTTTGTAGGCCTTAATAATAAGATTATAGGTTCTTTTTTGAGACAAGGGGATGTTAAATTTGAGTCTAAGCTCATCCCAGTCAATGATAATATCATGTTCAAAAATATCAGCAAACTGAGTGATACCAAGGGTAGACCAATGCCTGGCAGAGTAGCCTTGGGAGAGGGCAAGGGGCTTACCAGATAATTGCAAATTCCACCAAATGGATCTTTCACCATATAGTTTTTTATCATAATGAAATTTTTTGTTAGTGATATAATTCCTAACATGGTTTCAGGGTTTCCAAATGGACTTGAAGACAACAAACCCTTGAATCACAATCGGAAAATTATCGTAGATTAAGTCACACAAGGGTAAGTTCTTCCAGGATTTAGCATTCTTAGGGAAGCCCCTTTCAATGTTACTCCTCACCAGAACTTTCCAAGAATCATCCCCAGCCAAAGAGTGAAAGATCCACTTGGCAGCAAGAGCTAAGCTAGCAGTTTTGAGATCCTTCAATCCCAAACCTCCAAGGATCTTGCCAATATGAAACCAATCCCATTTAACAGCATGGAGCTTTTTTTTCCCTTTGCCATCAGACCAAAGATAGTTTCTAATGGCTTTTTGGATCTCAAGGATTTGGTAATTGTTGAACATCTAGGTAGAGGAATAGTATATGTTGTAAGAGGAGAGGATTTTTTGGCAGACTTGCACTCTACCAGCCAGGGATAGAGATCTGTTGTGCCATTTATTTAACTTTTGGGTGATTTTTTCCTTAACCCAAAGCCACATATCTTTAAGAGAGGGCTCAGTAGAGAAGGGGATACCAAGATATCTAACAATATTGTGAGGACCACCCCACTGGTAATTATATTTATTAAACCAATCTGGCAGCTTCTCATCCCACCCGAGACATATAGATTTGGTTTGAGAGAGATGAGCCCTAGAAATAGAGCAGAAAATATTGAGTTTCTTTTGCAAAGCTTTAAAGTTATCTTCAATGGATTCATGAAAAATAGCAGTATCATTAGCAAATTGACAATTAATAAGCTCAATTTCATCCAGCAGGGTGATACCCTTGACAACATGGGAAAGGGAGTTATCTCTGAGAATGTAAAAAAGGGCATCAGAAGCAATGAAAAAGAGGGCAGGAGCTAAGGGACAACCTTGTCTGATGGAACGACCAAGGGGGAAGGGCTTAGAGAGGGATCCATTTATATCAACTTGAGCATGAGCATCTTTAAGTAACATCTTAACCGAATTACAAAAAGAGAAAGGGAATCCAAGGCATCCAACATCTTGGAAATAAAACTCCATTCCACTCTGTCATAGGGCTTCTCAAAATCCAACAGAAACATGGCCGAGTTTTGTTGAGAGTATTTAGCCCAGTTTAACGCCTCCCAGCTGGTAATTAAGTTCTCAAGAATATATCTACCTTTAATGAAGCTAGTTTGAGTAGAGCACACAAATTTGTGTAAGATGGTTTCAAGCCTAAGGGCCAAGATTTTGGCAAAGATTTTATAAGAGAAATTTAATAGAGTGATAAGCCTCCAGTTTTTAAGCAAGGCATTATCCCCATCCTTAGGAATCAACTTGATGATACCTCTATTGGTGGCGCTACCCAAGGAGCTAGAAGTAAGAGCTTCCTCATAGATCTTATGGAGGTCTTTGCATATCCACTTGATGTTAGCCTTGTAAAACTCAATAGGAAGACCATCAGGGCCATGGGTTTTGTCATCTTTAAGGGAGTTTATAGCTTTTTCAATTTCTTCCAGAGAGATGTCTTTACTAAGCTGGGAGGCATCCATGTTGGATATCCTATTTGGAATAAGAGCTCTGCATTGGTTCTTGAGGGAGCTGGCCTCCACCGAATCTTCTAAAGTAAACAGATTTTGGTAATAATCAGCAAAGGCCTTTTTGATGCTATCCATATTAGTAATTTCTTGATTATCAACAAGGATCCTGTCAATAGTTTCATTGGCATGCTTTTGCTTGATGAGATTAAAGAAGAACTTAGAACCCCTATCTCCAAATTGGAGCCAATGCGCACGGGATCTAATTTTGGCCCCTCTAAGTTTAAGTTGTTGATGTTGTCTAAGGGCTTCCTTCGCACTAGCAACTTGAGGGATAAGTGTATAATTAGTAGGGTTGGCTTGGATACTAGTTTTAGCCTCATTGAGATTAGAAATAAGCTTCTTTTCAGTGAATCTGTAATCTTTAGCCTTCTTTTGACCTATGATTTTCAATAAGTTTTGGTAGGCAAGAACATTCATATTCCACCTATCAACATGAGAGATGGAGGGATAGTGGCTTTTGTTGATGAGTCTGATGATACTAATGGCCGTAAGAATATCTTCATCTTTAAGAAGACTAGTGTTAAGGATGAATTTAGGATTGGAGATTTTACTAAGGACAAGGGATCCATTGAATCTAACACAAATGGAGATAGGATGGTGGTTGGAGAGGGAGGTGGGGGTGACCAAAACAGAGTTACCCTGATCATCAGGAACAATAGAGAAGAAATTCTTATTAATATAGAAACGATCAAGTCTAGAGTAGATCCTCAAAGGACCATGTTGAAAGTTGTACCAGGTATGCCAGAGACCTGGATTAGTGTCTTTATTACTAGTCAGGGGATCAAAGAGCAGTTTGTTTTGCTTCATTCTATCCCACTGAAATTTTTCAATATCTTTCTAGGAAAAGGGGAGGCCACCATTTTTATCTTCCTGAGATTCGACCATATTGAAATCCCCTCCCACAAGCCAAGGAATATTAGGCAGAGAAGCCAACCAAGCCCAAAGATACGATCTTTCCTTGTAATCATTAGAGGCATACAAGGAGCAAATGCCAAAAACCGTGTTATTGAAGTTTAAAGTTATCCAAATAGCTCTATTACAGGGGGATATACCATTACTAGTAATATAGTTATCCCACTTAGGATTGATCAAGATAGCAATACCACCTCTACCATGAGGGTGATTAGTACTAAATTTAGTAGCATTTTTCCAAAGAAAATTGAGGTTGGATTCAAGCGTGAATCCAATAGTCTTAATTTCTTGCAACATCAGGATATCAGTGGACTAGCAGTATTGAGAAATTGCTTAACAATAAACTTTCTATCGGGGGATTCAAGACCCCTAATGTTCCATGAAATGCAATTCATGAGGACACAACAGTGGGAGGAGACACATTACAACCTGCAAACTCATTCGATGGAGTCACAGAAATAGAGGAGTTAAATCCTTGTTTTTTACCAGAGGAGTTTTTATTCTTGGACCCTAATGGTCTTCCTCTTCTCTTAGAGGTAGGGAAACCATTCTTAAGTTCATTATTATCATCATCAGAATTAAAAGGGGAGGCAGGGTCAAGATCCATGGAAGGGTAGGCGGTGCAACGAGAGTTTGGGGGGAGGGATCTGCTGGGATAACTTCCAAAATAAAATCATCACCGATTTTCTTGAAGTTTTTAACAGGAGGTTTAGGGTGGCTAGAGCAGGCAGCAGAAAGATTCTCAATCAAAGGAAGCGCAAGAGGGGAACGAGACTGGGAGGCTTGAGGGTGCATGAATTATTTATTTTAAAAATAGTATTATACTTTATTAATTTATTACATTGGAAGTGTAGTAATTTTCATAGATAGAATTTTAATATTTAGATGGATTAATTAGAGAGGTGATATAATTATATTATGAAATTATTTTATAAAATAGATCACTAGTAAATTTTAGCTTGTTTTTCGACGAGGTTTAGTCAATTATTAGACGCCTATTGGTCGGATAATCGACCACAACGGTCGTCAGATTTTTTTAGTCGAAAATACCACACTTGAAATCTCCGTCACAATTGTGACGTCAACAATAGTTGAACTATCAACGGAAACGACATCAAAATCATTGCTTCAACCTAGAAGAATTGTCGGCTATAGCGTTATCTTTGCGACCAATGTAGGTCGAAATTGCAACGTACAATTGTCGCAATAAACGTCGAATGTATAGCTTTCTCGTCGATATGTCTATTCTTTGTTGGTCGAAAAAGCAACAGAAAATTTAATTTAAAAAAAAAAAATATATGTATTTTCAAATTAAGCATAGCAATATTAGGTCGTTGTTGTTTATTGTTTACAAATAGTCACACATTTTCTATCTTATTTCACACAAACATGTTCTTTCTTGATCTACAAAAGCGGAGACACAAACAACCCCTCTAACTATCGAACCATCATGATCAATCCCCTTCTTGGCAAGTTATTTGGAAGCATGGTAGAACGAAAAATTAGTAAATGGGCTGAAACAGAGGAGAAAAGAGCAAAGGGACAAGTTGGTTTTAGACCGAAACACTCCACTATAGATCACGGACCGACTCTTAGATACTTAGTTGAGAAAATATGGGACACTCTGGGTGACGAGGCTTTTTGTTGCTTTGTTGACTTCAAAAAAGCCTTTGACACTGTATGGAAGAAGTGGGTGCCTTTCCCTTAGAAGCTGTTGCATTGGTCCGGCTGATATGCTACTTAAAGAAAGAGGGGGATGCTTTGAGGATTGAATGGGTTGTGGGAGAGTTTGGGAAAGGCTTTCTCAGACCACCACTCTCCACCAGCTACCATTTCCACCTTAAAATACAATGTTAATTAAAAATAAACCATATAGATGACCCATTAATTATTGGTTTCAATGCTTTCTCTCTCTCTCTCTCTCTAGATAACAAGATAAAGATAGAGATAGAGGGAGAGATGGGGAATAAATATGTGGATGTAGGGATTAAAGGTATAGGAAGGGGGAGATGGAGAGAAATGGATAGATAGAAAGAGGAATACGTGTCTAGTTATGGAGGGGGGGAAGGAGGATAGAGATAGAGATAAATAGATTGAGAGATAGAGATATTGAGAGGTAAAGATAGTTCAAGAGATCTAAAGAGATATAGAGGGAGACATAGATGTAGAAAGAGATATAGATGGTGAGATAGATTCATAGAGAGATAAGGAGATATAGAGAGGATGAGGGGGGGACCTAGAGAAAGGGACAAATACTTAGTTGACCTTCCACACCTCTGTGGCATACCCATTTCACACCAAGGTGTGATTGCTAGTAGGTATTGGTAATGAAGTCAATTTTGAAAGTGAGTGGGTTTTTTCTTTGTGGGTAGAGACAACAAGAGACGAAAGATAAGATTATCATGCAACAATTAGATTTTTGGTAGGGAAAGGTATGTTGCAAAACAGTGTAGTTTAGGACTAGAACAAAGAATAGAAGTGGAATGAGTGCAATGTAGCAATAGATAGCTCCAGACTACAAGAAGAGAATAGTGTGCAACTTTGAAAATATTGCAAACAATAGGCAATTGTGTTAAGATCTCAATAATCTAGATGATGATGCCAACATATAATTTGTGTTAGGTGACATCATAAGGAAAGAGAATGAAGGATACCTACTTCCAACAACAAGAAGATATCCTTAGAACAATGATGTATGCCATGAACTTAGCTTAGCCAAGAGGGGTGACTCTTGTGAGTTAAGAAAATAGATAATTGTGAAAGGATATTCCACTTGTGGCAAGAGACCCTTGAAAGGAAGAGATCTTGGTTGCAAGACATCTACCTTCAAGACGAGTTCTTGAACAAAGATAACGTCTTCAAGAAAAAGAGGGGAAGAGAACAAGAATGCACCCTTTTACCCCCTTATTGTTAGGTGAAAAAGGGATTGTTGATGGAGGATGACATACTTTGAAATGCAAAGTAAGAGAATTTTCTTATGATGAACATAGTTTTACAAATAAAGAAGAGGTTGCGATCAAGGATGCACACCTCGTGTATAGGAGAGATTCTTGAATTAAAAGAAATAATTCTTTATAAGAAAAGAATGTCACATGATAAACAAATGCCACTATACTAAGAAAAGTAGATCCTTAGAAAAGAGAGAGAGAGAGAGAGAGAGAGAGAGAGAGAGAGAGAGAGAGAGAGAGAGAGAAACATGAAACCTCGCCCCCCAAGTGTGAAGGCAAGATAAAATATGTGATGCATCCCTAATGATTTTTACTTCATAATAGACATACATTTCTAAGCAAGATAAGTTGCAAACCAGAGAAAACTCCTAACATAAAACAAACATATTTGCACTAGAAATGACATCACACTAAAAAGTAAGCAAGTCATTAAGGAGAAATATGGATGAAATAAATGAATGATTATTTATGTTATTGTAAGTTATTTACTTAAATTTAAGAAAAAAATGTACTTAAGCAGCTGCATGGGGACATGTGGTAAACTTCTCATGCATCATGAGTATGGTTACCTAAAACTTTTGAAGAAAGACGATTTAGACTTTCCCTCTCATTGACATTGAAACATGGCAAAACAAAAGCTTATTTTATTCCCCATTTCCAACTTTAGCGCCTAAGACTCCTAAAGGCTTGTGCTTTTGTGAATCATGACTTAAAGCTGACTATGCCTTAATAACCTCTAAATAGTTGGGGAAAATAAGATGATGACCTTGTGGAACAATTCTTGACCATTTGAGTCCATTTTAGGCGAAAAATATGAACAATAACAATGGTGGTACAATTTTAGAATTAGGATTGAAAGAAGAGATGGGTTATATATAATAAGTTAAGAAAGAGATAAACATGTGAGCACATAAAATAAAGGGTTATATTTGATGACCCCAATGTTGCCCCCAATGGTGAGGCGACACTAGCCATAATCTATAAAATAACTCATGGAAGCACAAAAAAAATAAAAATCATTTTAGTGCCAATATGTAAAACCAATATGGATAAACATATCCACTATCATGCGAATGTGAAGGCGTGTGAGATATGCAAAGGTGAAGGTAACAAAGTGTGAAATTAGTATGGCAATGAATAGGACATATAGGTCAAAAAGGGAGAGAGATAATGGGCTAAATAGTCTAGGCAAAGACACAAAACCATTGCAAATGCCAAGTAATGTCACACCATTATTATGTGTAACAATTAAGATCCATTGAAAGTGCAAACAACCAAGCCTTTGAAGTTGTGTCTAAAGCCTAAAGGACCAATCTTATTATGTGAAGTAATTTGCATCTTTAATCTAAATTTAAATTACTTGTGTAGATATAGAAAATATATGAAAGTAAATAGACACTTTTGAATGTGATATTAAATAAATTTATTTCAAATGAATTGGATTTATTCGAAACAAGTGGATCAATTTCAAAGAGTTTTTTTTACATAAAATGAACTAATTATATTGGTTCCTTCAATCTAAATAGTCCAAACATTTTTTAATATGATGAAAAGGGTTCTATTAGGGCCCACACCCATAAAAAAAAATTTACAATAAAGAGATTTCTACTAGGGTGATACTGCTCAATTCTTGGGACATGAAAATGATTCTTAAGATGAATGAAAGAATTGTAAAAATCTGCAAACTAGTAGTGTTTCTCTTTGATTCAAATCTCCACTTGAACCTATTGGAATTTATTGAAAACTATGTTTTAATCTTTTGATATATAAATTTCAGTAATTTTGGGATAATGGTTATGACAACAATAACAAGGGCAGTGGATTAATGATGATGTTTGTTGATGTAATGCTAATTAAATATCTTTCAATATAATATATTAGAACACATACCTTAGGTTGACTCACAATAGTTATTGAATTTAGGTTGACTCAAAAAGTCTGGTGAATAGGTTGACAAGGCCTAAATTTTAGAAGTTTAAGGATCAAATCTATGATATGAAAGCAACCACAAATGAGAGACTAAAACATTGTCTATAACGAATAATAATGGAATCAAAATATAATGATATTATGAGCCTAATTCATATAAGAATATATTATTTGTGAACTTATTATATTAAAAATAAATAAAGGAAGGACAATATAAATATTATCACCTTTACCATTACAACTTGGTGGCTTTGATAATATATAGAGTTAAGAGTCTTAATAAACTTGTGAAGGTTCATATATCAAAAACTAGAACATAATTTACATATATTTTTAGAATTTATGCAACTATAAAAATAATTCAGTTTGAAGTAGAATAAATGAAATAATCTTAAACAATTCTAAATTAAAATAAAAGAAATCTTAAATAAATCAAATAAATGTTTAAACAACCTATATGATTTGAAAAAAGATCTAAAATGAAATAAAATAATTTTTAATTAATTAAAAAATATTTATAAATAAAATAAAATCATTTTACAACTATCTAAAACATATATTTTCTAAATTTAGAAAGTTAAATAAATAAAAATATTATTTGATAAATAAAATAAATAATTATAAAATAAAATAATTTCTAAATATAATAGCATACTTATCAAATTAAAAAATAATAAAAATAATTATATTAATATATAATATTATTTTATAATCTGTAATATTACTATTAGAATTCTACTTGTATAATTTTTTGAGTCAAAATCATTGACACATGAGTAGATTTATAATTTTTCAAAATTGAACTGCCCAGTTTTATAGTTTTTCAAACTGTCTTTGGAATTTCATATATAACTAAAATGAGGATAAATAGTTAGTATTTTTTGCAATTTATATTGACCTGCACGGGTCGTTTCTGAACATTAATTTGCATTTTTAAAAATTGTTATGAAATCGCTTGTTTGCAGCTTTGAAGCTCAGCTAGTGAAGAGGGTGGTGAATGACGTGATGAAGACCTTGGACAGAGTCCCTTTACAAGTTGCCAAGCACCCTGTGGGACTCGAAACCGTGACCCACGATCTCATTCACAAATTTCAACTCAATTCAAAGGAAGGCGTGGTTAAAGCTGGATTGTGGGGTATTGGCGGAATTGGAAAGACCACGGCGGCAAAGGCTGTCTATAATGAAGTGTATGGTGATTTTGATTCAGCGTCCTTTGTACCAAATGTCCGCGCCTCTGCTGCAGATGCCACTGGCCTTGCGAAATTGCAGACAAAAATTCTGAAAGATATAACCAAATATGGTGGTGAAATGGACAGTGTTGATGAAGGAAAAACTTTGTTGAGAGATCGTTTGGGAGGAAAACGCCTGCTTCTCATTCTAGATGATGTGGATGATGTCGTGCAATTGAATGCTTTGGCTGGGTTTTCGCTGGCCCCTGGTAGCAGACTTATTATTACTACTAGAAACAGACACATTCTCCATGTTGCAGGGATCTCAGCTGAATGTATCCACGAGATGAGTGGATTGCAGATAAATGAAAGTCTCCAGTTATTTAGCTGGCACGCTTTTCTGAGAGAATCTCTAAGGCCCGGTTTTGAAGATCTGTCCAGACGAATAGTTGAAGCTTGTAGGGGGCATCCTCTTTCACTGGAAGTGATTGGAGCATTTCTATATGATAAGCAGAATGAAAGAGAGTGCTGGACAGAAGCTGCTGATAACATTACTGTAAACCAAGACATTCTCAAAACACTCTACATCAGCTACAGTGCTCTTACTGACGAGGAAAAAGAAATATTCCTTGACATCGCTTGCTTCTTCGTCGGAGAAAACAAAAGGCTTCCCATTATTTTCTGGAAAGCTTTGTACAGGAGTGTACACATAGCTATATCCAATCTTTCTCTCAAGTTACTCATAAAGATTGACGAGGAAGGTGTGTTTGATATGCATGACCATTTGCGGGATATGGGTCGGACCATTGCTGAAAAGGGAAAACAGGGTACCCGACTATGGGAGGGGGCTCATTTAAGCACCGTATCCAATAACATCAATCTCTCTCGCCTTCGACTGAATGGAGGTGATTCACAAAGTCGTCAAACATTGTACAGACCCGGTCTACGTTTTCTTCACTTGGAGAATCTGCTCTTTAACACGCTACCCTTGCTTCCTTCAAGTTTAATATGGTTAAGGATGGAAGATTGTAGCTTTGCAATACAAGAGACATTTCAATTCAGTCTGGTGGGTGATATTTTACAATTGAGGATAATGCAAATACGTGGCGATTTTTTCAACTTCCATTATTCACTTTCTAATATTTTCGGCAAACTTTCAGAGCTACAGTATTTAGACTTGTATGAGTGTACAAATTTAAATAACCTCCCTCATACCATCGGCAATCTATCACAGCTGCAGCATTTAGACTTGGGATGGTGTACAAATTTAAATAACCTCCCTCATACCATTGGCAACCTATCACAGCTGCAGCATTTAAACTTGGGATGGTGTACAAATTTAAATAACCTCCCTCATACAATTGGCAACCTATCACAGCTGCAGCATTTACACTTGGAAGGATGTAGAAATTTAAATAACCTCCCTCGTACCATTGGCAACCTATCACAGCTACAGCATTTATACTTGTATAAGTGTACAAATTTAAATAACCTCCCTGATACCATTGGCAACCTATCACAGCTGCAGCATTTAGACTTGGAAAGGTGTACAAATTTAAATAACCTCCCTCATACCATTGGCAACCTATCACAGCTGCAACATTTAAACTTGAGAGACTGTACAAATTTAAATAACCTCCCTCATACCATTGGCAACCTATCACAGCTGCAGCATTTAGACTTGAGATGGTGTAGAAAGTTAAATAACCTCTCTCATACCATTGGCAACCTATCACAGCTGCAGCATTTAAACTTGAGAGACCGTACAAATTTAAATAACCTCCCTCATACCATTGGCAACCTATCACAATTGCAACATTTAGACTTGAGATGGTGTAGAAAGTTAAATAACCTCCCTCATACCATTGACAACCTATCACAGCTGCAGCATTTAAACTTGAGAGACTGTACAAATTTAAATAACCTCCCTCATACCATTGGCAACCTATCACAGCTGCAGCATTTAGACTTGAGATGGTGTAGAAATTTAAATAACCTCCCTCATACCATTGGCAACCTATCACAGTTGCAGCATTTAAACTTGAGAGACTGTACAAATTTAAATAACCTCCCTCATACCATTGGCAACCTATCACAGCTGCAGCATTTAGACTTGGAAAGGTGTACAAATTTAAATAACCTCCCTCATACCATTGGAAACCTATCACAGCTGCAACATTTAAACTTGAGAGACTGTACAAATTTAAATAACCTCCCTCATACCATTGGCAACCTATCACAGCTGCAGCATTTAGACTTGAGATGGTGTAGAAAGTTAAATAACCTCCCTCATACCATTGGCAACCTATCACAGCTGCAGCATTTAAACTTGAGAGACTGTACAAATTTAAATAACCTCCCTCATACCATTGGCAACCTATCACAGCTGCAGCATTTAGACTTGAGATGGTGTAGAAATTTAAATAACCTCCCTCATACCATTGGCAACCTATCACAGCTGCAGCATTTAAACTTGAGAGACTGTACAAATTTAAATAACCTCCCTCATACCATTGGCAACCTATCACAGCTGCAACATTTATACTTGTTTGAATGTACAAATTTAAATAACCTCCCTCATACCATTGGCAACCTATCACAGCTGGAAATAGTGGGTTATCAACAACGCACAAAGTGATTCGCAACAAGTGAATTATTTGAGGTGGGTGTGCAATAACGAGTGTTACTTTCTCTTTAGAATTAAGACACTTTCTTGAATTTGACGGATTTGGGTTTCATGATGAGTTACTTTTAGAGGCGTTCAAGTTTGGAAGTATGGTGTATGGCTTTCATGATGATCATGGGTAAGCTCTTAAGCTCTCTCTTCCATTAATTTATTTAAATTATTTGAATAATACAAGAGAGTAAATGTTTTACTAACAAAATTTTACATATATCTAACTTATATCTCTGTTTAGAAGAGGTAATGGCTATTATTTTTCAATATATATTCGTTTAATTCATTTAATTAACATATGCAAATCTTTTGTTTTTCAATATTTATTATTTTAAAAAATTATAATTTTTATAATTATTTTTTTAGAAATCATATGTAAGTTTGAAAAAAATTAACTATAATATCTTCAATATATTTTATTTTATTTATCTCTTATTTTTTTAATTTGACATAACCATTAAATTATATGTTTCTATTTAATAATAATAATTCTATTTTTTCTAATATTTATAATTTAGATATATATCACTATAAAAATAGTTTTTTTTCTATGGACTTTTTCATAGTAGGGGAGAGGAGCCAATACACTATTGAGGTCCAATAGGTGTTATAGTAGGTGAACATAATAGACTAGTAGGTGAGCAATATAACCCGAAAGTGGTGCACTAAAAATGTCCCATAAATGCATATCCCTAAAAATATGTTTCTAAATTTTAAAAACAACCACTCATGTGATGCCACATAGCACATAATGAAATATGTATAATTTAAACATCAGATATAAAAAAGGTTAACCAAGACATGTAGAATACATACTTAATGTATGAATATGAAACCACTTTAATATAATCATTGTATCTTATTAGAGATTATATTATAAATTTGTATGAACATAAGGCTTGGTTTGATTGGCAATAAAAATTATGGGAAAGGGAAAATTTAGAATCTTTTTCCTAATTTTGTGGAGCACCTATTTTTTAGCAAATGAAAATAAAGTCAGGTCCCCATGTGGCTGCTTAGCTTATTTTAGCTAGCAGTTGCTGCTCAACTTTTTGAGCAGCAATTTGTGGAGCAGGTTTCCCCATAGATGCTAAAATTGGCTGCTTATTTTTAAGCAATGCTTATAAATACTATTTTTATATAAAACTTATAAATTTCAGAGGCAAATTTTAAGCAAATAAAAGGAAAGAATAAAAATGGTGATGCCAAAGTGTCATTTTTTCCATTTTTTTCTCAATAAGCAGTGCTGCTTATTTTCAGCCCCTCCCTTTTTTTCAAAGCTTAACTTTAAATTATAAGCAGCAGCTACTTCAAAAAAATAGGAGAAGATTCTAATTTATCCTTTGCCCCAAATTAAGGATTTACATGGGAACACTCTACCTGCTTAAATTTAAGCAAAAATTGTATATAAGCAGCTGTATGGGGACATGGGGTAAGTTGTGGGAAAAATGGGAGACCACCAGCTCTAGCAAAAATAAGCTAAACAACACCATAGAGACATGCTCTAAATTGTATGAACATAAAATCAAATTAATAAAACTTTTTATAGTCATAATACATTTGCATAAAATCTAGGACTTCCAAAGTTTTTGGAGAGTGATTTGCCATTTTTATCTTCTAATATGCTTCTGCTGCTTCTTTAAAACAGCTTTATGTTTAAAAATCATTGAAATAAAGATTTTTTTCTTCATATTTAAAATCATTATTATAATATAAAAGATTATTTTAAACTATAACAATTAATTCTTTTGATATTTAAAAATCATTATTATAATACAAAAGATTATTTTAAACAATAATAAATATTCCTTTAAAAGATTAATTAGGAGAGGAATCTCATTATTTGAGACATATGACATGACAATCTAAAGATGACTATATTTTCTCTCAATTAATAAAATTTCAACATGTACATAGCATAATTCATATTATTGTTTCTTTTTATACTATTATCTTTTTAATAAGAATCTATTTATGATTAAAAATCTTGATTTAATTTCCAAATGTTATTTCAAAATGTATTTTTTCAAAATTTTAATTAAATTAGTCTCCTTTTAATACTCTAACAAGCAGTTTTCAACTATAATTACTTAATAGAGAAAATTTCACTGAACTTAACAAGCTAATAAATAATTTCATTTTTTACGATCAAATTTTGAAAACTGTTTAACATTTCAACCTTAAGCATTCTAAATTTTGATGTATTCTTATAAACTGTAAACTAGATACTGCACCAAATGGTGTGGTGTTTTATCTGAATGCATTCGATACGGCCTAAATATAAGCTTGTATAGATGCATCCATCTTGACAAAGGTGGGGAGTTATTGAATAACTCTGAAAAAATTAATATGGATTTATGTTAGCATCGTATTCACATCCGGTATCTGATAGGTGAATATGTGCATTCAGAATAGGGAGGGAATGTATCAGATAATGCTGTCAAAAATAAATAAAACATTGCCAATTTTGAAGCTAAATGTACTCGTCATCTAGCTTTGTTTGATGAAATTCTCTGATTAGCACATTGAGCATGGGAGGTCTTCTTGCAGGGGTGCCTGCACAAATGGCAATGAAAAATCCTTCAGCTAGCATTCAAAGAAATTAACAAACAATTGTACCCATCGTCAACAATTCATTTGCAGTATGCTGAAATAACTCGAGTTATCATCGATTCAGGCGCCCTTCATTGCCATTAACCCCTTTTCTATTGTTGTACTATACTCTTTTTGGTTAGGGGAGTTATTTTATTGCAGGATAGGTGATGATCATAAGACCACAACAAAGTTTCTCTTAAGCCAAACTTACTTTTTAGATTCATTGCATGTCTCGTAAGCAGACCACCAGGCATCAAAATCCCTGGCTTCTTGTATCACCACATACAACCTGCTCTATCAGGTACTACAGGGCATGGATACTCCATCTTCAGAGTAGCCTCTTCGGGGCATGGATACTCCATCTATGAGTACAAGCATTACAATGGATCACCATGAACAGGGAAATGCCTCTTCAAGATATAGGCTTGGATCATGTCAACTATATCTCTAGTGTTTTATTCAAGCCTCCTCCAGGAGGGTGCCCTCCCAGCCTGATTTTGGACCTCAGGACACCTGCATCTATTCATTTCTCCAAAGGAATTAGCTGGCCCAACACTACTTTTGTCACCTACAACAATGATTATTATGATGATGCTAATGAGGCCAAGATTCCTATAGGGGATGTTATGTTCTTAATTCACTATAATAAACGAAACTGAATTTACTACTATAATTACTTCAGCCAACAGAATAGAAAAACAAACCCAGAACTATTCTAACCAACATGCAGACATATATATTTATTATTATTTTGTTCAGTCATAGACATTAAGATTGAGCACAATAACATGATATTCCTTGTTGGACACTCCCAACATGCAAACTCTATACAGAGTGATATAGAACTGGCTGCATTTGATGACTTTGATGCACTCTACCGCCTGCAAGTCTGAATTCACCCTATATGATTTGTATCAAGGTACACCACTTACTGCTCCTGAGGGTTTTTGTCCCTAAGATGACAGGTTCACCTTTGAAGGATTTTGTCTCCAGTGGCTCCGCTTTAGTAGTAGTGCCACTAAAACTAAAATGAGGGGCGAATATTTTGATAATTTTCCTTAAGTGTCGTCTCTTTTTCCTTGTTTGCTATTTTATAACCCCGACATTTTCAATAATTGAAAATTAGTCCTCAATCAAATGTAGTTTCAACCTGTTAATTGGTGGCAGTTCCAATAGTTCACTGACCACACATCCTACTTTATTCCAATTCTAGCTAAACAAAAAATTGTTACAAACAGGTGTGATGCCAGACACACACCATGCCTTATGCTTATTCTAATATGAAACTATCTTTCTGATAAACCTAGTTGGCGCTCAATTGGAGGACACAAAGATACAACCATTTTCATAATTAAAGACTTAGCCGCCTTATTTCAAACATAAACATTTCTATCCAAACACTTGTCCTATCTAATTGTAGAGAGAGCACTTACTCAGTGCTATATGATAAAAGGGGGCATGATTGGATTGGCAAGGTCACTTCAAAAGGGTCAGTAAATCTGAAGTCAAGATCGAAGAGATGGAAAATCTTAAGCTGTAGGCCAAAAAGTGAGGGTAATGCTGGACTTGGCTGCCTCACAGGCTTCTATCACTGAGTAAGTTACCTACTAAATAACTGATAAGTTTGTGCTGTCAGCTTGCTGCTTTCAATTTATGGTATTATGTGTTTGTTAGCTCCCCTTTTTATTGCAACCTATTTAAAGGCCTTTTACCTCAGTTTGTGAAGACTATTGCACGCTGTAATATGTAATTAGTTTCTCGCCAGTCTATCAAATTCTTGGTGCAAGCCTCTAAGGTATCTTGTTAGTTCCTGCTTGGGACTATATCGAAGGGCTTTCGCTTTAACCAGTGAAATTTTTCTTAAAGATTTGTTTACTGTTCCTAAGTTGAGAGGTTTAAGCTACAGGTGTCTTATGTAAGTTATTGATTAAATATTTTTTTGGTTATTCTGTGATTAGGTTCCATTTGTGGCTGTAGATTGTCAGAAGCCTGTTCAGTGGAAATGTCTGGCATTGGAGGAGCTGGTGCATGATACAGATACAAATAATCAGTTGTTTGGACAGTTGGCGATCAGGTCAGTGGCGTGAATGCACATTCACTTATTAAATAAGACCTCGTTACCTTATTGGGAAGGCTGTGGTTTTCTGCAGAGAAGTACAATGACTCGTCTTGCTTGGGGTTCGAGAAATGGCCAAAGGAGGTGTAGCAGTAGCAATTATATGTTTAATGGTGTTATGTAGGAAAGGTGCAGAGGCAACAGACAAGATCCAGGTGAAGCTTCCTTTGGAAATCCTTAAATTTGGCGGCATGACAATGCTGAAATCCAAAAATAAAATAAAAAATAACAATAATAATTTTTAGCCAATTTGAGTTATTTGTTTCCTTGCTACTGTAGTGCTTGTTCGGCCGATAGGAACTAATATATGAAGTGGTTTTTGCATGTTCTCAAAATAAGAAGGTAAAAAGCAGGAAGCATGTTTATGATTTGTACAGTTGCAGGAGTATTGAACATGGAGACATCCCTGTTATCATCCCAGTGGTTAGCACACTTGATGATTTGATTTTGGTGTTTTACTATACTTTAGTATTTTAAAATCTTTTTTCGTTGGCTCGTATCTTTGAACCCCAATAAACTGTCCAAGTTGAATTTCTATTCCTTTGGGTTGTTTTCGTTATCCAAAATTTTGTGCCTTGCAGGCATGAAAAAGACTAAAAGACCAAGCCAACATCACTTTACAGTAGTACATATAACAAGAAAAAGGCCCATAAGGTAAAATACGAATCCCATACCTTATTTCATGCAGTAGAGTTATTTATGATGTTTATATAACATAATTATGTTGTTACTGTAAAGTTTGAGGCAGGGAGTTTCAGTGCCCAAAAGTTTGTGATGTCAACTCACTCACTGTCGATGACCATCATGAAGAGCTTCTAGCCATCTGGTAGGTAAATTATTTTCATTCGTATAAATTTTGTGGAAATGTATCCAATTGTCTGATTATTCTAATACTTGTTTTGAATTGCTTTATTGTTTCTTTTTTTAAAACTGTATTAGAGAAGGCCAAGCCAAAAAGCTTGAGGAGCTTCGATAGATTATGTATGCTGCTCTGGATCAAATTTACTAGAAGGTAAGCTAGATGAACTTTTACGGTCCCATTGACCTGTTTGGTCATTTTGAGGAGAGATCAATATAATTTGATGTGATTTGGAATTGTGAACATGCAATGGAAGAATGTTATGTTAAAGAATGGCATTAGAAGTGAGAATTATAGAGAGTGAAAAGAGGGTGAAAGAACTCTTACGCAGTAGTCTTTCTCAGGTAAACCGATGAAAGATTGATTGGATTGTTCTAGATGGGATTTTAGCTCTTGATGCAGGGGTATGTTGTTCAACTCAAATTTCTTGTAGCCTCTTTATTTTTGGAATCCAGATATATTATATGTACAGTAGACTATTAATAAACTCATAGCAAAGTAAATGAGATGAAATTAGTCAATCATCAAGAACTCTAGTGTGGTCTTTTCTTGTCAATTTGATTTCATGGTCTGTCCCATAAAAGTCACACTTGGCTTTTTTTTGGTGGATTTACATTTACAATTAGTTGTCCCGAGCTCTTTTCGACTGAACTTGTTGTAGGCCTTGAGAAGCTAGAATAAAATCAAATGCAAGAGGGTCTCACAATATATTCCAGTTAGTTTGTTGGAGCGCATTTGCATCCAAAAGTAAGTGAACGAAGTTGCTTTGATTTCTCAGCTTGTTCCAACCTTTGAGAGACTACCGAAGGAGTGAATTCAAATGAAAAAAATGCCTCCAAAAGCCCCAGTTTAGTGTTTTGATGTGGGTATGTGTTATAAGTGAATGACCTGAGTTCTTTTGATTCTGTACCTTTTCTAGACCTTGAGAGGGTACTAATGTTTAATGGAACAAGTGCCCCAGCAAAGATCCCAGCTTGCTCTTTTGAGGAGGATTGTAATTCAATTTAATTGACCCAAGTTCATTTCATTCTAGGCCTGTATTATTCCATTCGAGAAAGATTGTAATTCAATGTAAGTGACAAAAGTTCATTTCAGTCTAGGTCTGTTCTATTCCATTTGAGGAAAGTTTTCAGTTTGATTATTTGTGTTCAAATTTCAAAACCATAGTAGTGGCACCATGTCTTCTCCTGTGAGAAGCTACAAGTAGAGTAAGGCCAACAAAAACTTGAACTCTTATATACCTTTGGAAAACAAACTATCATTAGCCTTTACTTTCCTCGTACTACAATGTTCTCCATCATTGCTTTGCTGATATCAGAAACATGATTGATTTGTGCCTCTTTGGAACTAGCTTAAATGAAGATAAATAGGCCATGATAAAGTCTTTCAGAAATTGTAACATATCTGATACATACTATAGATCTCATCATTTGGCATCACTGAATCCCTATATGTTGATGCGAGTTTTGTGACCACTTCAACATGCATAATCAAATACTTAGTATTCCAAATGAAACATCAAATCTCCAATTCTCTCTTGAACAAGGAAGCTCATATGGTAAACAATGTATGTAGATTATCAGATCAAATGAGAGAATCGCAAGGTTCTTTCTAGTTGTGGACTTTCACTTAGTTGTAATGATGTGATATGCTGGTATCACAAAGGGACTTACGCTATTCATTCCATGGATATCAACTACTCCCAACCAAACACATTGCAAAGGGAAAGGGTTTAGAAAAATATTGTACTCCTAGAATGCAAGAAACTGTGAATGTCTTTGTGACTCTACTGGACTTACTCTTGTCATCAACTCCACCAAGCTAGTGCGATCTCCTAAGGTGAATGTGAGATATGTTCAAACTATTACTATTTCATTAACACCATCAATGGATGCATATCAATGTGCAAGAAATAATCGAAGTAAAACTCCTTAAACTTCCAATTTACCACAAAAGGTAAACTTACAATCAACAAGCATCTGCTGGTATGAATTAGGCGAGTTCCACAAAAATTGATTTACAATTATTTTCATCCAACTAAACTATTTCTATTCAATGTGAAATAAAATCTTAATCTAAGTGAGGAAATGTTGAAACCATGCAATACTCCAAAATAATATAAGTAATCCACCATGAAGACCAACCATGAATTATGAACAATTCTGGCAGTATTACTGCAACAATTTCTCGAAGTCTCTAGCTTTTACAAAATGATTCAAGTTTGCTTTTTATAGAGGCTTCAAGTATAATGAATATCCAAGATCAAGTCAAGATCAATGGCCCAAATTTATCCAAAAAAATCCTAATGTTACTACCTAATACCAGTATTATATGCTATCCAGTTACAATGAAGTACCACTTTGTGGGCTAGTGAGAAAATTACAATGCTTTTTGAGAACCAATGAGAAAATAGGTTAGGTAGAAGCTTATACAAAAAGACACCAATCAGTGGGCCAATGATAAAATGTCACGCAGGCTTACAACAAATCTTCCTTAGAAGATAATTTCCCTCGAGTTTTCCCTTTTGGCAAATTCAATGAATTTGGACATAATATTGTTGAACTCTTCTATGAAGACATTTGACGTGATCTGATTGGTTGAAGATGAATGGGCACCACCTTAGCATGCTTATCTTATATACTTGATCAATCCCTTGGTGATGAGAAAATATCTCTTGATACTCAACATTATCAAGTCCTTAATCCATTGTGATGATCATATTTCCCAAATTGCTTCATCTTCATGGATCTTCCATCTTTTGAAGTTCTTCACCTTGAAATCTTCTCATTGATATAATCATGAAGTTGAACTTGTACTTGGAATCTTGATGTCTTCTTGGTGTCCTGACCTTGATCTTTCACTGATAGGAGTGATCTAAGTGTTGTATGTAGTTGAGCCATCTATTGACTTGGATTTGCATCTTTCCTTTCTTTTCCATGAGAGGTGTATAATTGCAATTCGGTTATCACCCTTGGTTGAGGTTTCAACAAATTTGGATAACAACATTGA